>CM017572.1:8831227-9151863 GCA_007844125.1 Sinonovacula constricta
GAGACTTATATTCTAACAAGCATCTCAGTTTGAAATTAGAGTAAAGCATGTCATTATTAAAGAACAGTGGGATGGCCAATAAAAGGATTTTCGCGGCTTTTGTCAAAGCGTTTGTTATGAAAATCAAGGGGTATAGAAATAATTATTGATGCAATTTGAAAGGATAAATAGTTCGTTTGGTTCGCAGTCAAAGAAAATTATCTGGTTTTTGATGATTGTCTTTCATTATTTAATTACAGTGTTGTTTTATAACACTGATAAGTGGGATGGCCAATTAAAGAATTTTCGAGGCTTTTGTCAAAGCGTTTGTTATAAAAATCAAGGGGTATAGAAATAATTATTGATGCAATTTGTAAGGATAAATAGTTTGTTTGGTTCACAGGTTTATTTATGATTGACAGCAAAGAAAATTATCTGGTTTTTGATGATTGTCTTTCAGTATTTAATTACAGTGTTGTTTTATAACTCTTTGGTTTAATCAACGTCAAAAATGGATCTATAACAATTGTCCCGCCCTACAAACAACGGACTGAGAATTGTCCGACCCTGCAAAACAAGTAACTGAGAAATGTCCGACCCAGCAAATCAACCAACTGAGAATTGTCCGACCCTGCAAATTTCACTAACTGAGAAATGTCCGGACTGAGAATTGTCCGGACCCCCTGCTGAGGTACAACAAGCAACTTAAGAGGCCACTGTTACAAACTCACATTCTTTCCCGACTTTGTATTAATTCTGAAAATTATTATCGAGTAATTAATACCGCATATCGACAAATAAACTTTCCATAAATTGGAACACTCAGGAAAAAAAGTTTGAAGGCATTCTTTTCTATTTCTAATAATTTTACGTCAACTAATAAATAAGATCAAATTTGTTAAAATCTAAGCTTCGTTTCGCAGCAAAGTACACGAGGACCTTGTTAGAGAAGAGTCGCAACTGATCACATGTCACTGAGAGATCATTGCTTTATAGCGTTATCAAATCCACACAGGACAATAAATAAGCCTTGTTAATTATGTTGACAGAAATTTAACGCTTGCCAGCACGTGTCCGCTGATTGGTTGTGTATTGACTGCGGCAACATCAAGGCCTTTTTTAAATGCGCTTGGCAATTTCCTGGAAGAAAAAGGCGAGGGTTGTTGGTTGATTGATGGGAAAAGGGTATAGAAACTTATCTACGGTGGAAAGAGGTGATATATTTTATAAGGGTATATAAAGCTCTTGTTGAATGTACTGCATGATTCTTTCGAGCTTTTTGTCTGTGTAGATTTGTGAGCCAATCCGAAGTATACCCCCAAAAATGTATACCAGGTGCTGCATTGAATGTATGCGGTACGAATGTAGATTTGTATAGCTTTTGTTGTTTTAAACTTATACATAATATTAAGTACATTTTTTATTTTTCTTGGGGATTTGTATACGGATAAAAGATCATAAAAGAATGGATACATAACAGTTGATTTTTTTTCTAGGAATTTATATTAGGGAATCTGAATCTTTTGTACAACATAGACTTATAGATGTCATCTCTGGAATTTTGAGATGTAATAAGTTCACGGTATGTTTGTTTAATCAATATAATTGCTATAGTCACAAACGTCTGGCTTTAGTCATGTGCTTCTAATATAGACCATTGGGATCACACCATATTCAGAACATAACAAGAGATTTGGCTTAACATTAAGTTTATTTACTTTTCTTAATTTTATTGGTTGTAAATATATGTTATAGCTGTTGTTTTTTTAACGGAAGCAGTCAATTATGGGAGATCTGGATTTAAAGCTTTGCTTTTTTCTTTCAGATATCTCTTTCTCTCTCTCTATTTTTCCCTCTCTTTCACTCTCTCTCTCCCCCTCGCTCTTTCCCTTTCGTCCGTCTCTCTCTCAGCAGCAACTTCTGATGTGGACTTCATTGTGTGAACCACAATTAACGAAAAAGAGGAAGGGAGCCTAGTAATATGATGATTTGTAATTCCAAAGTGGACCGGTTGATATGTGTTAATTATTTCATTTTTAATTTGTGAAGCACATTTAACAGTATACAGGAAACGTCTAAGTTAATGAGAAGCACGGGAACAGCGACTGAAAACACCATGCCCAATGAACAGACACGTACGTTTAATATGGATATTTTTATGACAAACTTGTTTGTTAGAAAGAAAAATGCCTTTTCTCTTTCTAATGTTAGAAGTTAACTTTCGCATATGTGTTTGTTCTCAAGAGGTTACGAAACAAATCTAATGCATTGGCGCACCTTTATTTGCACCACAAAACTAAGATTCTATATGTTTGTTTGAATTTTAATTAATCATGAATAACAGGATGTGCGAATGAAAAAGTCCAAACAAAGAATGACAAGAAAGATCACGGAGGTGCGGCATCCAAGGCGCAGCAGATAGCACGCGCTTTATTCAAGAATAACATTTCCGGGAACTTGACATCCTCTTACACCGTCTGTTCATTACATAAATGTGTAAGAGTAAATCTGCTAGGAGGGTGAGAACTACGCCCTCTGTTTCTGTGCTTTCTTCCTTGTTTTCTGGTACGTCATTTCCCTTCCCTTATGGCATCTCTTACACAAATTAATCAAGTGTCAATCTGTTATCTCACAGCATGGTCTTATCTTGAGCGCGTGGGGGTGGGTTGGTGTACGCTGAAGAAGGCATTTAAAAATACAGTTCTAAATAGATAAAAACTAGCAGAAATAGTACTATGTACCTAAAATAGGTATACAGCTTGTGAGAAGATAGCAATAGTAATAAAAGGCATTGAACAGGACGAATACGTGCTTTTAAGTGGTACTGCTTAAGTATTTGCTCCTTTAAAATACAGCAGATTTGATGAACATTGTAAGGATGGTCATCCATAGTTTTTAAATGATGAACATAATCGAACAGCGGGCAATTGTATAGAAATAAAACAACATTAAACCTTAAACCGTAAAATACTCTTACATGATATATGGCTCCGAATTTTAGGAATCGTCTTGCAATCTCTCCTGGATGGAACCCCCACCCCCCACCAACCAAGTAAAGCAGTAGAGTTGTGAAAACACATACGTGACAATGTGCAAATGAATCATTTTTTGGATTTGTCGGGGCCCGGGAAAACTATTTTGAGGCATTGCTGACGACTGATCAATCGAACACTTTCAGAAAAATAAAAGGTGCCCTGACGCTGAGACTCAAACTAAGGTACTCACGATCCGCAGCAGTGCGCCCTTCCACTGGACAATAAGGTTCTGAGCCATTGTAGTGCGTCCTACCACTGGACAATCAGGCTCTGATCCGCTGCAGTGCGTCCTACCACTGGACTATCAGGCTCTGACCCGCAGCTGTGCCTCCTACCACTGGACAACCAGGCTCTGACCCGCAGCTGTGCGTTCTACCACTGGGCTGTCAGGCTCTGACCCGCAGCTGTGCGTCCTACCACTGGACTGTCAGGCTCTGACCCGCAGCTGTGCGTCCTACCACTGGACTGTCAGGCTCTGACCCGCAGCTGTGCGTCCTACCACTGGACTATCAGGCTCTAACCCGCAGCTGTGCGTCCTACCACTGGACTGTCAGGCTCTGATCCGCAGCTGTGCGTCCTACCACTGGAATATCAGGCTCTGACCCGCAGCTGTGCGTCCTACCACTGGACTATCAGGCTCTAACCCGCAGCTGTGCGATCTACCACTGGACTATCAGGCTCTGACCCGCAGCTGTGCGTCCTACCACTGGACTATCAGGCTCTGACCCGCAGCTGTGCGTCCTACCACTGGACTATCAGGCTCTAACCCGCATTTTTGCGTCCTACCAGTGGTCTATCAGGCTCTGACCAGCAGCTGTGCGTTCTACTACTAGACTATCAGGATCTGAGCCTCAGCTGTGCATCCTATCACGGGACTATCAGGCTCTGACCCGCAGCTGTGCGTCCTACCACTGGACTACCAGGCTCTGACCCGCAGCTGTGCGTCCTACCACTGGACTATCAGGCTCTAACCTGCAGCTGTGCGACCTACCACTGGACTATCAGGCTCTGACCCGCAGCTGTGCGTCCTACCACTGGACTATCAGGCTCTGACCTGCAGCTTTGCGTTCTACCACTGGACTATCAGGCTTTGACCTGCAGCTGTGCGTTCTACCACTGGACTACCAGGCTCTGATCCGCAGCTGTGCGTCCTACCACTGGACTATCAGGCTCTGATCCGCAGCTGTGTGTCCTACCACTGGACTATCAGGCTCTGACACGCAGCTGTGCGTCCTACCACTGGACTATCAGGCTCTGACCCGCAGCTGTGCGTCCTACCACTGGACTATCAGGCTCTGATCCGCAGCTGTGTGTCCTACCACTGGACTATCAGGCTCTGATCCGCAGCTGTGTGTCCTACCACTGGACTACCAGGCTCTGACCCGCAGCTGTGCGTTCTACCACCGGACTATCAGGCTCTGACCCGCGGCTGTGCGTCCTACCACTGGACTATCAGGCTCTGACCCGCAGCTGTGCGTCCTACCACTGGACTATCAGGCTCTGATCCGCAGCTGTGTGTCCTACCACTGGACTATCAGGCTCTGATCCGCAGCTGTGTGTCCTACCACGGGACTACCAGACTCTGACCAGCAGCTGTGTGTCCTACCACTGGACTATCAGGCTCTGACCCGCAGCTGTGTGTCCTACCACTGGACTATCAGGCTCTGACCCGCAGCTGTGCGTCCTACCACTTGACTATCAGTCTCTGACCCGCAGCTGTGCGTCCTACCACTGGACTATAAGGCTCTGACCCGCAGCTGTGCGTCCTACCACTGGACTATCAGGCTCTGATCCGCAGCTGTGCGTCCTACCACTGGACTATCAGGCTCTGATCCGCAGCTATGCGTCCTACCACTTGACTATCAGGCTCTGATCCGCAGCTGTGCATCCTACCACTGGACTATCAGGCTCTGACCCGCAGCTGTGCATCCTACCACTGGATTATCAGGCTCTGACCCACAGCTGTGCATCCTACCACTGGACTATCAGGCTCTGATCCGCAGCTGTGCATCCTACCACTGGATTATCAGGCTCTGACCCGCAGCTGTGCGTCCTACCACTGGACTATCAGGCTCTGATCCGCAGCTGTGTGTCCTACCACTGGACTTTCAGGCTCTGACCCACTGCTGTGCGTCCTACCACTGAACTATCAGGCTCTGATCCGCAACTGTGTGTCCTACCACTGGACTATAAGGCTCTGACCCGCAGCTGTGTGTACTACCACTGAACTATCAGGCTCTGATCCGCAGCTGTGTGTCCTACCACTGGACTATAAGGCTCTGACCCGCAGCTGTGTGTACTACCACTGGACTATCAGGCTCTGATCCGCAGCTGTGTGTCCTACCACTGGACTATAAGGCTCTGACCCGCAGCTGTGCGATCTACCACTGAACTATCAGGCTCTGATCCGCAGCTGTGTGTCCTACCACTGGACTATCAGGCTCTGATCCGCAGCTGTGTGTCCTACCACTGGACTACCAGGCTCTGATCCGCAGCTGTGTGTCCTACCACTGGACTATCAGGCTCTGACCCGCAGCTGTGCGTCCTACCACTGAACTATCAGGCTCTGGTCCGCGGCTCTGCGTCCTACCACTGGACTTTCAGGCTCTGGTCCGCAGCTGTGTGTCCTACCACTGGACTATCAGGCTCTAACCCGCAGCTGTGCGTCCTACCACTGAACTACCAGGCTCTGGTCCGCGGCTCTGCGTCCTACCACTGGACTTTCAGGCTCTGGTCCACAGCTGTGTGTCCTACCACTGGACTATCAGGCTCTGACCCGCAACTGTGCATCCTACCACTGGACTATCAGGCTCTGACCCGCAGCTGTGCGTCCTACCACTGGACTATCAGGCTCTGACCTGCAGCTGTTTGTCCTACCACTGGACTATCAGGCTCTAATCCGCAGCTGTGCGTCCTACCACTGGACTATCAGGCTCTGACCGAGCCGCAGCTGTGCGTCCTACTACTGGACTATCAGGCTCTGGTCCGTGGCTCTGCGTCCTACCACTGGACTATCAGGCTCTGGTCCGCGGCTCTGCGTCCTACCACTGGACTATCAGGCTCTGGTCCGCGGCTCTGCGTCCTACAACTGTTCCCCCAGGTTCTGATTCACAGCTGTGCGTCCTACCACTGGACTATCAGGCTCTGGTCCGCAGCTGTGTGTCCTTCAACTGGACTATCAGGCTTCT
This sequence comes from Sinonovacula constricta, assembly GCA_007844125.1. Taxonomy (NCBI): domain Eukaryota; kingdom Metazoa; phylum Mollusca; class Bivalvia; order Cardiida; family Solecurtidae; genus Sinonovacula; species Sinonovacula constricta. Next base: position 8,837,430 of record CM017572.1, read on the forward strand.
GACCCGCTGCTGTGCGTCATACCACTAGACTATCAGGCTCTATGGGATTAACTGCGGTCCATGCTGTCCTTGAGTGTTTCATTAGCGCTGTATTACGACGTTCAATGTCCTTAGTTACTTTTACTATCAGCTCACTGGCTTTGTCAATGAAGATGCTCAGTTGCAAACTACACGTGTACACTAAAACAGACAGAAGTTTTTTCTACCAAAGTAAACCGTTTATAGCTACTATTCAAGATTGGAAACCATATAGATTTGTAGCTGTTGATTTTGGAATCCCAAATATAGATATTTAGAACAGTTTCTGCTGGTTTCAAGTCGTGTTTACTTTGCACGCTGGAGAATGTATTTCAGAGTATTGTCCGCTTGTGAGATTTTAAAGAGGCTATTACCTGCCGCTGTCTGATATGTTAAAGTCAATTGGTCTGAAATTGTTCGTTGCAAAGCAGCATGTTCATAACATGCATATCTCCAGTATGAATAGCTCTTAAGCCGAATTATACATTGTATATATATTCTTTAAAATATACCTGCAACTAAAATTTATTATTTCGAATTTTTACATAAAACTTTTAATTATGTTAATTTTAAACGATAAATTAATTGTTGTATACAATTTATATTAGAAATAAGGGAAACTATGATATCTGATTGAAGTTTATGTGTTTCCTTATAAATGAAAATACATATGTAATCCTCAAATAAATTCAGCCGTATGACACAAGATCATATATTACATTATCACTGTATTAATACACACGAAAATGAAGACTTCAGATGAATATAAATAAAGGCCTTGAGTGACAACGTGATGTTGTCTATTGTTGCAATGTCATGGTTGTTTCGCATTTAATAATAGTATGGCTAAAATATAATTATCACAGCACGTTCAAATCTCATTTAGTTTCTATATTAGTAAAACCTTTCATTTTCACCAAGAAGCCTGTATTTTATTCTGTGTTTGTATCTTTACGATATATAACTATTTCTCCGCCTCAGGTTCGTCTAATAGGTTGCTACGCTAATGCAAATACTGACTTACGTGATATATCAAATTAAATCAGTTAGTTTAGATTTGCATGGACTTGGTCAAGTTATTTTTTTAACAAAAACAACAACAAATAACCATTTTGAATATTGACTAAAGTTACTACAACTGTACCATATATGTAACCATGTTTGCTTTTTATAGATTTCGTTATCTTTGGATTGTGGTTATTCACCAGTTAGTGCGTGTATATTTCATACTAGGACAAGGTAAGCAGGTTTATGGGAGATCATGTCCAATCACTGTGTCTCGGCAGTCAATGACCATGGACTATATCAGGTTGCAAAACTATTGTGAATTTTGTCGAACGTCAAAATGGCTAATGGGGGTTTAGGTAAAGGTCTGAATACATTTTATCTTAGTTCCATTGTTAACTTGATTAGTATTATGCTTGTGAGACCTTTCATTTCATATTAAATATTTGTTTTTGTTAGACAGGATTAACCCTGGACTATAACACTGCATTATAGAATACCAGGGGTCGTTGACCTGGATAACGGAAGACTAATCATTTTGTGATAAAAGCACGCAAAAATTACAAAATCAAGTTTAATGGCCGGGGAAGACAGGGTCGTTTTGCAATTTTCATTTGTTAATCATATTACTGAAACCGTCATATTTCATTTTTGAGTGAGGTTTACTTACTTACATTAATGTCAACGAACTGTGTCTCATGCCAAAGAACGGTCTCCTTTTAGGCTGCAAAACTAGAGCAAAATGTGCTAAAAGGCCGAACTTTTAACAATTTTAACATCGATTTTTTAATTATATAAGTGAAACCGTTTTAGACGCTTTGAGTTCGAGTCCCGTTCTGGGAAAATGACTTAATGTGGGAATGTCTTCCGGCAGACCTGCTCTGCGCCCCTGGTTCTACCCAGATTTTTGTTTGAAATCTTCCTCTACAACATAGCTGGACGTCGCTGTAATTATATAATAATTGGTCGCAGCAAAGTATTTCAACAAGAAAACGAAACCTTTATAAGATTCCTATTTGATATGGTCCTGTTTTGTAGGATAGGGTCACAAAATTATTTTTGCTGCCAATGGCTATTGACCTATAATTTTGCAAAACCAGTAGGCTTTTTGTCATACACAAAGACAGATTTGGGTTTTTAATGATCTACAAAATGTTAGTCCTTTTCGCATTGCTTTTGCATTATTTGTTGGAATATATTGTTGAAACCTTTCATTTTAAACTTCAACCTCCAATAAAACCTGTTTATATAAAACCAAGTCTGAAAATCGCATCTCCAATGCCAAGGGTCGTTGATCTTCGACGTTGCAAAACAAGTGCGCATGTTGCCTTTCGTAAGAATGAAACCTTCTGCTTTCGTTCTTACCCACAAAAATGCATTTTACTGAAACACAAATAGCGAATAAATTCTCTTTTTTCCTTTACCGATATTTTTGATCCACAGAACAACTTATTTGAGGATCGACAATATTTGCCAAAGGATTAAAGGTGGTAGCTGACACTTTGTTGATAAATTTGTGTCCTAGCCACATTGAATCTATATAAATGCTGATAGAGACATGACTAAATGAATAAACGATTCGTCTTTTAATGATAATACTAAATCGACGTTCAATATATATACCAGAGCGTTGGTAAGTAGTACCGGCAGCGAACTCTTGGTAAATTAACCGATATTACTTTTTCTGGGTCAACGTGCTGAAAATAAACCTGTATAAACCATTCTTCAATCCCAATCCAACATTAATTTATTATCCATCATCACGCACGTGCAAGAAAAAGTATAAGTTTATGACCGGCCAATAGAATTAGATATAAAAATTGTACAGTATACTTAGTAAACATACGAAAGCCATGAAAATAGTCGTAACACAAATACCAATATCTAATATCAATATACTCACGTAAATGTTCCATTTACAGCATTGTGGGCGTAGATTAATTTATATGATTTATTTAGATGTCTTCGATAGATTATACATTAGTTTAAAAGACTATTCTTCGTATATGAGATCTCGAAAATCGTGAATTGTTGTTACATGTATATCTAATTTCAATTGGATTTGGACGTATGCGCTAATTTAAGCTTAATTTGAAAAGTAGAACAATGCATCTTCAAAGAAAAATGTGAGTCATCGGGACTCCTCTGCGATGACTAACTCAAAACCATAGAGTGAGTGTACTTCTGAAACATTAGTTATTTTGTAGAGAAGGCCAATGTGGTTCAATTGTCAGCCCATATTTATTGCCCAGCATGTCGCGGCCAATATCTTGGACAAAAACATCATAAGACATGAAAGATAAACAAATATTACCTACCTGCCAACGTATTGAAATTTTCGATATTCTAAATAATTTGACATGTCGAAGAGCAGATGCAAGTTATCGGCATGGCATAAAAGTAATTGTCAATAAACTTACAGCTTTTTGCAAGAACTATTTACTTGCGTGTTCTTATTCCGAAATGGTTGTTAATCTTTGCATATCCTTCCGCGTGGCGCTGTGTTATTTTTGAGTACGTAAGTGGGGTCCACGATAATCACTGTGAAACGATACATTTCATGTCAAGTAGTTTCATGCTATGAGCACAAGTATATAGGTATCTTTAGATTCCAAATTCAATTTTATGTACTATTTGTCCCCACTGGTACTGAAATATTTTTTTTTCGTCAGACATAAAGGTGTAAGTGTATCAGCTGTTTTGATATTTACTATATGTTATAGCTAAGAACTATGTTGGTTTACCCTTTTGTTAACCCTACTGAAATATTTAAACTTTTTGGTTAATATTATTAAGTGATTTTTTTACCATTGTTGTTCCACTTAAAATACCAAATAAAAAAGCTATTTTTTCACATTGTTGCTATTTTTTATGTTTTTTGTTTTGTTGTTATTGTTTTATAATACTCTGGCTGAAATGGCATTCTCCCAAAAAAGGGGAATAACTGTTTCCTGTCAATGCATATCGATTATTATCCAATATCCTATTAAGACGTTCATTCGTTCCTTAAAACTAGAGATGTTAACGAATATTCGAATATTCGAATATCAAGTCGCTATTCGAATAGAGATTTTGGGATTCGAATATTTTATAATTTTAATTTCACTTTTGTTAAGTTCGAAGGAAAATTGAAAAGACATTTCTTTAGTTGATGATCGTAGTGTTTTCCATCGACTTAAGACGCTAGCGATATGTGATCGCGCTCACTCTAAGATAGAGGGGGTGGGTCATGTCCCTCTGATAATGAATTGCCACATGTTGCAAATTACGGCTGACCAAGTAAAAAAACACCCCGTATGGTCCTTTACCATAAACAGGATAATGAGGGACTGATAATATTGCCGTTTGTATCTCAAAAAGAAGAAATCGTCGTTTTAAAACTAAATGCTATGCTAAAGTCATAAATCTATCGCCGCTTCTGCATTAAGTAACGCTAGCAATGTAAACTGTGGCCAGAAACAAACATTTTACAATGAATAAACACATTGAATGTAATGGAAAATTACCGTGTTATGTGCCACTATGATATAAATTCGTTCCGAATATTCGAATATGATTCAAATACACGTTACGAATATTCGAATATCGTTTTGGGATTCGATTTACATCCCTACTTAAAATCCATGATTAATTCTAAATTTAAACCATCTTACACGTGCACAATGTATTCACAAATGTGTGTAGATATATTCTTTTCCGGATTTTGCTTTTAATTCATTTTCTCATGTGGAGAATGTAATACTAGGACAATTAAACATTTACTTAGCCCCAGAAGTGCATTTAAAATTATTTTCATTAAGGGTGGGATAACTGGTCCATATGGTTAGTCAGTTGCTCTTGTGTAATGTTTTTATCTTGCATAAAGGTTTTGATCGCCCTTACAAATGCTTGGTATGTAAGAAGCTCGTGTCAGTGTTATTATTGTTATTGACAATGTTTCTATGGAAAGAAAGTTACCATTGATATCAATCACCTATATACATTATTTCTGCAAAAAAGAACTGCTTTTAATATACACATTTTCAATCCATAAAGCTAGGCTCGTTAAAAAGGATGGGATAATTGAATGTTTCGGCTTTATTACACTTATGCTTTGAACATAATTGACAATAGTTCTCGATGAATTGTGAATATAATGACTTTGTAATATACCTAAGAACACCGAAATGCACTTGAAAAAAATGAACCTTGGGCAAAAGCAATGACGCGGTTCTTTATGTCAGCGGACCATTTAGACATTTAAATTTAAAGTATCGTATCAGTCATTACAATTATTTAAAAACTGTATAATTTTCATGGGGCGCGCATGACGTAGTAGTAGAGTCGCCGATTTTAATTCCTCTTACTGCTTATCCTCTCGCCGCGTGGGTTCGATCGAGTCCCATTCGGGGCGAGGGACTAAATGTGGGAAGGTCTTCAAGCTGACATGCGGTGCGATGGTGGTTTAATCCAGGCATCAGTCTGTGGTCTTCGTCCACCAAAAGGCTGGACGTTGCTTTAATGATCCTAAATGGTCGCTGCCATGCATTTCAAAAACAAAACAAAACATTAATATTCATAGGAAGAATGATGAGCTGGCTATAATATGCCAACATTACTATGATGATGACCTTGATGCGGGTCTACACTGCCTGTATTATATATTGCTTTAGGCCTATCGATCTGCGCTATTTATGTATAAAGTAATGCAGGAAGACAATAAGTGAATAGGATAAATCCTATTTATTGTAGTTAATTTTTGACTGTGATAGATTAACGGTCCAGACTAGGCTAACTGTGGTGCATTTAACGACAGTTTCTAGTTTAATTCCAGCAATTGTGTACCAAAACACCGCCTATTCGTGCCGTATGTTTTCTAACCTGTCTGAAGTGACAGCACTTCCAAAACCTAACGCTCTGTTTGCCATTGGAGATGCAAGTGACAGCAAATATATTTACCAGATCATCGAATATAGGCCTACACAGTTTTATTGTCAAATTATCATCCATGTCGCCCTGAAATCTTTTAATGTTTTCCTCACTTTATATCTTCATTATTTATTCTTATATCAGTATACTTATTTGAGTAAAAACACATTAAAACATACAAGAAATTTTAAGAATATTAATATTTTAAAGAAATTCCTAAAATACATATTAAAGACGAAAAAATGTTCAAACATGGATTTGTTTGCACTGTGATAAAAGATGACCTGGTTAAATGTGTGTTCCTATGAACATCATGTTCCAACATATTGGTAAATAACCCTATCAAGATCTTAACTATAATCGCTTCTAGTCTTGTTTTGTTTGTATGTATATATGTCGCAAGCTTTAACGTCTGTAAATCTGACGTATTTTATCAGGAAGTGCATTTTAACTCTATACAATAACTTCATCTCTGTCTAACTTTAAAATGTCAATTCTCTAGGTTACAACCTCTCCCCAACCCCCATACACCCGCCCCCTCCTTACCTGTATGTAAAAAATAGAATAATACAGCATTAATCTCCACGTCAGATCTCATGTGCCTTTAAGTATCCACTTACCTCTGCCACCTTAAAGGACTTGACAAAACACGATGTGAACGAGATTATATTTTTATCTTGTTTTTAACAATAACAACTAAGAAATGTTAGCATTTAAAATGTGTTTCATTTTATGACAGTAAAATTGTATGGAACATTTTAACATTGACCCCGATATCGATGGAGACCAACATGATTGTCACTATGGTCACATGCTTTTTAAAACGTCAGTGGTTACTGTAACACAGCGAATCGTTACCAGTGTGAGGAGTGTGATAAGGTATTTGTGCACAGTCATGCTTGCCTTTATTGGTTCAAGCAAGCATCCTTGGACCGCGGTCTGGCATGCAACTCCTCCGATTGTATGGCTTCTCACCTCGTACCACACGAGCCCCGGCCAGGGCGAAGGAATACATGTGAGGTCTTCAAGCTAATCTGCGTTGTGGAGACTATTAATTTTTACTTAACCGTTGGTCAGTGGGTGGGGTCTCTGCAAGATAGGTGGATGTCGCTTTAATGACCATTACTGTGTCAGTGCGGTGCGGTGTATTTCTGGAAACTAAACATAAATAAAAACAACCCCCAGTTATACATTTTGACCTTAGCTCGATATCTGTAAACTGACATGGATAATCTTAAGTTTCCGTTAAGCGATATTGAACATTTATAAATGCTAGCCCTTTTTACATTTCAACCCCTAAGTACTAATCACACGGGTCATTCTGCATACACTGTAAACATAGCGCAATGGTCATTAGCTGTGCACGGGAATTACAGTATCATTATTTACAAAGTGTCAGCACTAGTGTTCGAAAAGCAACGGCTTTTGCAAACCATTGTCTTGCACTGTAACATTTTATTTCATAGCTGTTGCAACATTTTACCTAAAAGCATGTACAAGTTGATGAAAAAATAATGTTACTAATACACACAAAAAGAAAGAAAGCAAAAAGAATTATTATGTCCCCAGACACTAATTTACTAAAGTCATGCTTACCTTCATGAAACTGTCAAATAATAATAATAATAATAATAATAATAATAATAATAATAATAATAATAATAATAATAATAATAATAATAATAATAATAATAATAATAATAATAATAATAATAATAATAATAATATAATAATAATAATAATAATAATAGTAATAATAATAATAATAATAATAATAATAATAATAATAATTATAATAATGATAATAATAATAATAATAATAATATTAAAAAATCAAGAGAACTTGTATGTGCAATCGATCATTGGAGTGAAACTGTACTCTTACCAGTAACATATTTAGATATTTAATCTAACATCATAATAAGACGACTTTAATGAAGATGGGACAGTCTAGAATTTGATATGGTCATTTAATTAACAAAAATAATGCAGAGTACATACCAGCAGAGATCGCCGTTCGAAACTGGTATATAATTTATATAACTGGAACATTGTACAATAATAACAATAATATGCATTTCAGCAGGTCGAGCATTTAATAATATACAGTTCAATAATAATAATAATAATAATAATAATAATAATAATAATAATAATAATAATAATAATAATAATAATAATAATAATAATAATAATAATAATAATTATAATAATAATTATAATAATAATTATAATAATAATAATTATAATAATAATAATTATAATAATAATAATATTGTTGTTGTTGTTGTTATCGGACCATCACAAGTATATTTATACTGGCGACATCTAGCTAATTACATGTCTCTGACGGAGGAATACCCTAGGCAAATGCCCGGAACTTATCACTCCGACAGGGCATTAAGTCATGATTGGCAGACATTGTATGATATTGTCCTTCTTACTTGCTCTCGGTGTGCAAAATGAGATATCGCACCTAATTATTAAGTTAATAGGGGTCGGAGAAACACAACTTAGATATTGGATCTTTTGTTGAGTATACATGTATAAATATATGATTCATAAACTAAAAATGGCAATTTCGTGCATTAATTTAAATAATATTAATTTTATTAAAGAATCGTACAGCAAGCGGTTTCTTGCCTCAGAATAAAACGCACCTAGTTGATTTACTTTGTTCTGGACTTGTGTCCATTTTGTGGACTTTTCAACATATAGGGATCCACGTCACAGTTTACCATTTACATTTCGTTGGCCTTTTAATTGGGTGGTAAGGCTGTGTGGTGGGGGTAAGTCTTAATCGGAACTTTTCTGTTATCATATTTGGCGTCTGTTTTGTGTTACCTTGTTAGACGTCTGGCGCCAGCAACCTACGGTTGATAGAGCGTACACCGAAATCTAGGAGTACCAGGAAAGCGCCGCAGAACATACTTCCTGTAAATTTAAAGATGGCTGCCTTCGGCCTGACGTGTCAGAATAACAGCGTGAATTTGGTGTTTTTGTTGGCTGTGGGTTATTTGATATGCTTTTGTGGCATTACATGCGAGAAGCATGATGGAAAAGTATCACAGGAAAAACTTGAAGAATTTCTGCCTACTGTGTTTATTGCTACACTCGTTCGAAACAAAGCTCACACTTTGCCCTGGTTCTTTGGACATCTGGAACTCCTGAACTATCCTAAAGACCGCATTGCACTCTGGTAAGATTTTGTCTTACTCCAAGTTTTGTATTAAGTGAATTCTTTTGTTTTACTGTTTCCCATTCTTATATCTATTCTTATATTGTTATATCTTGTCAGGTCATGGTAGATTTTTAGTTGATGCCTTTATTCGTTCAATTTTTTATATCTACTCTAGTTAAAAATGTCAACATAATTCTTGCATTTGAAGCTGCTTTTTGACATGGTTAATCAAACTATGTTTCCCTATACATCGATTTTGCAAAATCACTTGGCAACCTAATAAATTTTCTGTTCTCTGTACATGATTAACTATAATAACTTGGTGTGACATTTTGTATTTAATAAATCTGGGCTTGCTCATAACATTAGCCCTCTGGCTAGAGGTTTTAAATTTAGAGTTTGGCGCTTTATTTTTTGAGCAGGTAGTCTGACTGGCTACATATTTCCATCAATTGTTTTTTTTTTAAATTTGCTGAAAATTACTGCACATTTAGAGGGCTAGATTTGGATTTGAAAATAGGGAGTCCCTCAGAAAACCTCATTAAAAGTCAAGGCAATGTTGATGAGAATTATTGGATATATTGCAACATCAACTAAAAATACCCACCCTTGACCTGCAGCCTTGTTTAGATGTTTACTTTAACTATTGACTGTGTTAAGATAAGTAATTTAAGTTCAAGTTGTGAAATTGATATGTATGATTATTTGTTCAACAGACCTAAATACACACAAGGACAGGTTTGCACTTTACCAGTATGCATTTGGACCAAACTGGTGGCTGTTGGTAAATGCCAGTGTTTGGTGGCAGTGGCATTGTGGTTGCAATATAAGTCAATTATATAATAAAGAAAAAGGTTAAATTCTTAAGAAATAAATATTTTTAATACTTGAACTTCAAGCAGTATAGAATTATAATATAGTATAAGTATATGTCACTTAAGTGCAGCCCTCCCCACACTGAGATAGTTAACTAAAATAAGCCAGTAAACAATTAAAGCAGATTTCTTACAAAAGACATGACCTGCAGGGAGCCCCCACTGAGTGCCTAGAGGAGAGCTGCCAAGTGTGACACATTCCTAAGTTCCAACTAAGCTCCAACCAAATTAGTTCAAACCGACTCCAGATGCAGTATCACACACCTGCTGATACAGCAGTCATGTGCTTCATGAACAAGGGTTGTACCACACTCTTACACTTTCTTAAACTCAACAAAGCCCAAACCTGACAGTTGCTAACTCAACAAAGCCCAAACCTGAGCCAGAGCCCCACATTTGAAGAGTACAGATCTTATTTCTCCTTTATGTCTCCTCCAAGACCTTATTACTTGGAACTCATTAGAAGTGTGTCTGCATGACATTCTAATGATTACCATCAATATAGCAGTTTAGTCTAGAATTATGGGATATATGACAATACAAAATCAGATTTACTCTTCTTATCTTGAGCTCTGGTTGGCCACATGTGCTTAAAGTCTCCAGCACCACCCTTAGACCAGGTGTTTAAAATGATGCTAGTCAGAAATCTCTTTCCCTGGTTCCCGGTTTCAGCACTGCTCTTGTATTGTGTAAGTAACTGTTATGAATGGGACAGAATATGATGCCATTCATATGTAAATATAATGCTCTCATAATGAAGGCAGTACTATATTTGTTTAAAGTTGACATATTTGATTCTTTGGATAAAAAAATCATGTTTGCTAGTATTTATAGGAGTATGCAATAAAGCATCTGAATTTCCTTTGTGACTAAGCACTGTCGAAAAGAGCTTATTGTTAAAATATGCAGTACTGCACTTGTTTTGTTAATGGTTCTGTCCTTCCCTGAGAAACAACAGCACTACTTTCTGCACAGCTTGTCAAATGTAGCAGTACATGTATAGTTAATGGATTATTGTATACACACACTGTGTACAAGCAAAATAAACAATGGAGAGGTTGTACAAACAAAATCAGATTTTCCTGTTAAGAAAAAGAGGTGAGCTAGAATCACCAGTTTGGTCCATTGCTTAGACTCTTGTTCTTGTGATAATATTTTGCTGGTTCGAACATCCACCAAAATCTTTTTACTATTTTTAAACTTGTATAATTTAAAAAAAAACATAATAACTAAGTCCCTGTAAATCTACAGTATATTCTTAGCACACCTAGGTGTATTATTGATCTTTGATATTTTGTGCTGAAAATTACAATTTAATTAATTAAAAAAGCTTCGTGACATGGACTCAAGATGTGATTTGGGCTAAGAAATGCTTGGTAAATACAGGCCTTTAAGTCGTGGTACAAGTTTAGTAAGTTTGCATTGGAGTAACCATGGCTGGCAAAATAATCATCCACACAGCAACCTAAAAATAAAGACAGTTAAAGCAGGTAAATCATTAAAATATTGTAAATAATTTACATTGAAACCTGACAAAATGGTAACAGTAATGTGAAAGTTATTTAAAATCATTTGGTTTAGTTTAGTTTAGTTACATCTAATGATTGTGTTCTGGCCAGCATTATCATGACATTAAATGGGGAAGAAAGTAAAAAGTCCTGATGTTTGCCAATCCTTTTTCCTGGCAGGACATAATTATCTTATCGGAGAACATAATCATGAGATGGGTAAAAGATAAGCCAGAAAGTTTAGAAACATGTGTCTCCTAGCTTCATGTGGGGCTAAACTTTCATGTGTCTCCTAGCTTCATGTGGGGCTGAACTTTTAACCTAACAAGCACAATTAGAGGCTCAGATAAGAGGATGCCATACATGTATATACCTTGTCAGAATCATCTCATATATATAAGTACCAGGTTTGGATGAGAGTTATAGGATGTATGGCAAAGCAAAATCAAAATTACTCTTGACCTGGGGGTTTACATAAATGTATTCTTCCAGCTGACTTGCTGTGCGCCAATGGTTCTACCCAGACATTTGTATGGCATCTTCCTCCACAAAAAAGCAGGACGTTGCTATAATGGTCATAAATGATCACTGCATTGTACTTCAAACAAAATTTTATAAGCTAAGGCAAATAGCGAAGATCCTGCACAACCATGTTCTCCTGGAAGCTGTCTGATCAGGATCTATAATCTTTCTCTGAGAAGTGCTCAGATTCTGTGCTAGTTATTAACATACATATATATAAACATGTTAAATTTAGTGTACTTAAATGCATAGTAGAGATTGGTCCTTTAAGTGGAGTGCTTCCCATTTACCTAATATTTCTACTACCATTTTAGCTCTACTTTTTTGAGGAAAGAAAGTGGAGTAACTCTCTTGTTTGCATTAGAGTTAGTTAATCTTCTTGTTTAGATCCATTTCTCCAAAACTGTCCAAATTATTCAAGTCAACTTTAAATACTTCTTCATATTAAATGTGGAACCCATTGTAAGAAGCTCTACTTTTTTGAGGAAAGAAAGTGGAGTAACTCTCTTGTTTGCATTAGAGTTAATTAATCTTCTTGTTTAGATCCATTTCTCCAAAACTGTCCAAATTATTCAAGTCAACTTTAAATACTTCTTCATATTAAATATGGAACCCATTGTAAGAAGACTTGTAATCGTAAAACGAATTTTTGATATATTTATGCTAGTTTTTGTAACTTACTGGGTTTTTTTTATATTATTCTGCACTGTGGAAAGTAGAGCATGCTGTCTAGGGACAGCTCTTGTTTGTTTCTTGTTATGTATGTTGTGGGATTCCTTCAAGGCCTTACTGGCCAACTGAGACTGAATTGCCATTGAGCTTGAAAAATAAACAATCTAAACAGTTTTAATGAATGCAAGCACGTGTAGAGAAGGGTGTCTTTGCACAAAAAAATTAAATTGCCAAAGAAATGTTTACTTTTAGTTGTTATTGTTTCCATTTAATTATACGGGTGCTTTGATTGTTTAAGTAAATTTCTGTTTCTTTTCATTTGTTGAGATTTGTGGTTTAAGACATCAAAAAGACACGCTCTTGTGCAGGAAATACATGCATGGCCTCAAATTTCCATTCTAAAAGTTTCTGTTTATACAGCTGTGTTGAGAAAAAAATTCTGTGAACCTTGGATCCAGTTATTATTTCTTGTTATTCTGGAGTTCCAATTATAACTGGCTAAATTATGGTGTTGTTGTATTTGGGGGTTAGTGGTGGGGTGAACTCATATGAATTTAGAAGACATATGGGTTTTTAATATTTTTTTTGTTACATTGCACAGGCACACTTATAGTCATATTAACCACCTTCAGCTAATAATTGGTGGAGGAAGACCCCAGAATGCCTGGGTAGAACCACCGGCACACCACAGGTTAGCTGGAAAACCTCTCCACATGATAGTTCTCACCCCAACTATGACTCAAACTTACTCAGTGAGGAATTACAAGTTGTCATTTTGGCCAAGGATGCCCCAAAGAGAATTCATTTTCCTGACTAGCAGAATGTCCAATAGATATAGTTCATCTACATGTTCAGGTTTTGTGTGATTTTTATTGCTGTTGTTGTTGTGTTTCTCAAGCATTCACTCCTAGGCTGATTACAGGCAAATGCTGTGTATTTTAAACATTTAAATTAAAGTTGATGATGATAATCACCAGTTATGTCATGTGAATAATGCATTTATATATATGCTTATAAAGTCTTCGGTTGTATACATATATATGTTGCATGATGCATTAATCAATTGACTCTCCGGGTGCTACTGTCTCAGTTTCTTTAACTATTAAATTGAAATGGTAATTACCTTAAAATCAGTGTTTTAATTAGTATCCAAACATTGGGTTAGTCTTAGGGGATATAGATTAATGGTACTACCTGCATACTTGGACTGCATAGTTATAACTGATAACAGAAAATGTTCCTTGTAGGAATTTCCTGTTTCAAATTTTTATCTTTTTGGTAATGTAAAATGTTATATAATTATAAGGATAGCATTGCATTAAATTGCCTAATTGGATGAAAATGTCAATCCCTTGCAGAATTTATTATGTACTCAAGTATGTAGTGAGTTTTATGAATACGTTTATGTTTCCTGTATGTTGTCATACCTTTTTTTGTATCAGTTACTGATGCATTCTCTGTTGTGTTAATTGACATTTTTGCACTGATGTTGTCTCAGAAAATTGGGTAGAGACGTACATCTAAAATATCTACAGAGCTGATTAAAATCTGCGAGTTCATTCGAAGCTATACTGTAATGCAAATGCATTTAAACAAATAATCATAGTTTAACATAATTTTTTTGTTTTGCCTCTCTGCTAATGGGAAAGTCACAAAATTAGGACATTCACAGAATTGTTTATAGCACATCAATTGTCAGTTTTTGTTCTTGGCAATACTGTCAGGTAAGTAACAATATCTCCAAGTCCTTTGATGTCACGATTGATCTTGCTTATCCAGTGGAAATTCACATAATTATGTCTCAACTGTACATGACTGTATATTAGTAGACAAAGTGTTAATCTGTTGTTTATGTATCATTGCAGGTTCAGAAGTGACCATAATCGTGACAACTCCACAGCGATTGTTAAAGAATGGCTGTCACACAACGAGCATCTATACAACAGTGTTGACTTCCATGCTGATGACTCAGTTATATGTAAGTTCTAATAACAACATATTGTGGGGTACTTGTTTGAATGAATTTATCAACACTAATATATGTATAAGTTCTGATAGTTCTAAACTCCGCCTAATATTGGCAAGTACCTGCACTCATTTAAATTCTTTTTTTGAGACTAAGTTTTCTGTATTTCAATTCTGATTAATCTAATCTAAACCTTGTGTTATGGGGTACTTGTTTGATTTATTTCATTGATATTCACTTACTTGTGTTTAAGTTCCAATAATTCTAAACCAAGCCCTCTCGTCTTCCTGTTGACCTGTGGGACGCTGGTGGTTCTTCTCAGACATTGGTCTTAGGTCTTCATCCACCAGTAACCGCTACCGGCAGCAAAAGCTCAGGTGATGGATCGTCAGCTTGCGGATCGGGAGGTCTTGGGTTCAAACCCCGGCTAGGTCAAACCAAAGACTTTAAAGTTGGTAGAAGTGGCTTCCCTCCTAAGGGGACAGCATTATGCCTGACTCATCAGTGTCAGTATAATGGACAGGCCGGGTTCAGTCCCTGGGCATCCCATAAGTGCCCCTTTGCTATAATGATGGAAATGTTGCTGCACAGTATCGGCAAAAATGCCGGCAAATTCCGTCCATCTCATCCCAATAACCACTGGATGTCAATATCATCTTGTTACTGTAATGTATCTTTTTTTTTTTAAAAAGATCTCCTTTGTTGTAGGTATTGTAAAAAAGATCTGATTTTTGTATTTATTATAAAAAGATCGTATTTGTTATAGTTATTGTTAAAAAGATCTCACTTGTTGTAGTTATTGTAAAAAGGTCTGATTTGTTGTAGTTCTTGTTAAAAGATCTGATTTGTTGTACAGTACAATCCCTGTAGAAAAAACGCCTCCCATTCTGACTCAAAGTAAGTTGGTCTTAATAGTGAGTTGGTCTTTATAGTAAGTTTGGGTGAGTGCTTGAACTAGTCTGCCTCATACATCTCCTACCGTTGAAAAGGGACATAAAACAAAAATCATACACGTTTTTTAACAAAATTACGCCTTTTATTTATGTAATGAAAATATTTTAGTTCATACAATTCATGTAAATTACTTAATGACTATCATTAATTTAATGAAAAACTGTGTCAATGTACAAGCCATTGATACAATGAAATATGTCATTTTAGTGAAGATTAAAATGTCACACTTTAGACTATAATGTATCATTCATGGGTCATTGGACGTCTGCTTTAATGATGTTTTTCATATTTTACAAAAAATGTAAAAAATCTTGTCATCTTTTTAGTAGTTAACTTAAAAATTATTTGTTCAACATTATTATATTAAAGCAGTGTCTTTATGGATTGGTTATATAGAGTTATTTAGCTTTGGTTAAATACATGTATTTTATTGTAATTTCTATAGGTATAATAGTTTTACCTATGGTTTGAGTAAAAAAAGTCTGCCATTGACCCACCTCTGTGTTGTTAAGTACTTAATATTGTCATAGATTTGAAAGCATAAATGGCTCATGCATTACCTACCTAGCTGTTTTCTCACCTCTATAATGAATAAATTCTCAATGTTACTCTCCTTAATTTAGTCCCTGTGTGAACAGGAAAATTAAGTAAATTAGAAACGTGACAAACAATTTACACTATGTTCATATAGGATTGTCCCACTTGTGAAAACATAGTTAAGATCATATGCAAAGGCTTGTCAGCTGGCCGTCTTACATTCAGTCGTTTGCCCTGATTAGGACTTGTACGCATGTGGTCAGAGGAGTTACGTGCCCACGGCTGTACCACCTGGCCACTAGGGCCCCATCACAAAGTATGAACACCATCTTAAGAGGACTGAAGTATTGTTCACAGCAAAACAAAATGAACCCTAACATATAACTATCATGGTTTATGTTACAGTTTACTATAACAAAGTAGTGAATTAGCAGGTGCAAGACTCTAGCCGCTTGCTGCCTACCCCACAGACACTGGGACAACCATGGCACTAATGTTACAGTTTACTATAACAAAGTAGTGAATTAGCAGGTGCAAGACTCTAGCTGCTTGCTGCCTACCCCACAGACACTGGGACAACCATGGCACTAATGTTACAGTTTACTATAACAAAGTAGTGAATTTGCAGGTGCAAGACTCTAGCTGCTTGCTGCCTACCCCACAGACACTGGGACAACCATGGCACTAATGTTACAGTTTACTATAACAAAGTAGTGAATTAGCAGGTGCAAGACTCTAGCCGCTTGCTGCCTACCCCACAGACACTAGGACAACCATGGCACTAATGTTACAGTTTACTATAACAAAGTAGTGAATTAGCAGGTGCAAGACTCTAGCCGCTTGCTGCCTACCCCACAGACACTGGGACAACCATGGCACTAATGTTACAGTTTACTATAACAAAGTAGTGAATTTGCAGGTGCAAGACTCTAGCTGCTTGCTGCCTACCCCACAGACACTGGGACAACCATGGCACTAATGTTACAGTTTACTATAACAAAGTAGTGAATTTGCAGGTGCAAGACTCTAGCCGCTTGCTGCCTACCCCACAGACACTGGGACAACCATGGCACTAATGTTACAGTTTACTATAACAAAGTAGTGAATTTGCAGGTGCAAGACTCTAGCTGCTTGCTGCCTACCCCACAGACACTGGGACAACCATGGCACTAATGTTACAGTTTACTATAACAAAGTAGTGAATTTGCAGGTGCAAGACTCTAGCCGCTTGCTGCCTACCCCACAGACACTAGGATAACTACAGCACTAAACTAAAATCTGGATCAGACAGACAGAGAGAATGTATTCATGAAATTAAAGGAACCATCCCTTATTTATGTATGCTTCATTTCACCATGAAAAGAAGACCATGAAAAAAAATTAGTAAAAAGTAATCATGAAATTAAATATGGTTTGAGACAATCCCCATTTTGTGTATATTTCAGTGTTCCATGCAAAAATACAGTAATGATATATAGTTAAGATTAATCAACCTTAAGAACACTCATCATTGCTTTTGAATATCATGAGGAGATACAGCTATTAGTTCTAATGATGATAAGACTGATAAGACTTTAAGGCAATCCCTTTTTTATTTTTTTTAGCATACCATGAGTCGATACAGTGCCAGAAGGTGATACATTATTTAATATCTATGGGGTTATTGAGGCCTTAGGACACTTCCTTCTTTGTAAGTGCTTCAACCCACCATAATGAGATATGGTAATGACTAGAATACATATTCATAAGGTTATAAAACCATTTAAGTAAATCATGCATGCGGGCGCTAACCCCTATTTGTGTTTCAGCATAAAATGAGATAGGCATATGAATATTCAAGAGACTTATGAGACTCCTCCCCTGTTACTATGAGGAGATAGGCATATGAATATTCAGAAGACTTATGAGACTCCTCTCCTGTTACTGTTTCAGCCTACAATGATGAGAAGGGACCGTGTCATTGGACGGAAGAGAGATTTAACCATGTGATGGAGCTTCGAGAACAGGCCCTGGAGTCTGCACGTGCGTCCTGGGCTGACTACCTGCTGGTATGTAAAACATAATAAGCCTGATTATTGGAGCTCATGTATATATTGGTCAGCAGAAGACTATACTTGCTAGAGTTCTCATAGTAAATAGGAAAAGGTATTAAATATAATCTTTTTGCCTTGTATTACACTAAAACAATGTTTTCTTGGCATTATTGATGGAGAGTTATTAAATTGTATGGAATATGTAATTTATGTGAAGATTTGTATATTAATCTTTAATTGTTTGGAAAGACTAAACATTTCAATACAATCAAAAATTTATGCACACATTTGCATGACATTATCTATTGCAAGTGTATGTCATGACTATAGACTTCCAGTATTTTACTGTCACTGCATCCTTCTATTTTTATTTCACATTGTATTGCCTATGGGTTGTGACAATATTCTCTCAATATTTGCAGAAGTCAATGGAAAGTACAAAAAAAATGAATATATGTCAATCTTAGTACCAATACAAAGTAGTGATATTGTTCAGGTTAACCCATCAAATGTTGCAAATGTTAATTGGTTATTGATTCCATAAACTTTGCCATCTCTTATTTACACAATCAGTATAAAAAATAAAATACTTATACAGTCTTTTGCTTAAGATGATAGCAAAGTAGTACCTTAATATAATGTATGTATATGCATATATGTAACATCTTTATATATATTTCATACTACTTTACTTTACCGGACCTAGTAGCATAATCAGTAGAGCATCAGATCCAGGTACAGAAGGGCCTGGGTTCGATCCTGGGCCGCAACATACCAACGTCGTTAAAAATGGCAGTGGCATAGCTCCCTTGCTAACTCTCAAGCCAATATAAGGGTAGTTCTGTGAATGGTTGGCCTGGTGTCAGGATAATGTGACTGGGTGTGGTATCTTGCCATGCTATACACAGTGAAGGCAGCACTATATCTGCCTCAAGTGGACATCGTCTTCAGATAATACTGTTGGTAGGACGGTAAACCCAATAAACTACTTTAGTTTATCATAAATGTTACCACCTCTGTAAACAAAACAAAATACACTTACCAGAAACAAATCTCCCATTCTGGTGTTGGGGTTTTACACGACGCAGCTTTCGCACGTCTGTTGGCATAGTTTGTGGTCTGCGAGTTGGGTTAAGAAGCTTAAGTGTCCACAACTCAGGGTCTACCACCTTGTGTCATTGTTGTGTCATCTAACACTATACTGTGGAAGATTGTCTGTATATCCTAGTGTTCCATCCGACTTTCAGCATTTTTGTTTTATCATTGCTTAAACACAATGATCAGCATTGCTGCAACATCCAGCCATGATGTGTTAGATAGACAACCAGCACTTCAGTTCTGCTGGAAGACCTTTTGTCCTGGTGACTTTTATAGTGTAGGTTTAGTGTATATATATGGTCTAGGCATCAAAGAGATGTGTAACTCATCTGACTCCTTATTGTCTCATTGTGATGGTTCCAGTCCCTTTCAGGGTGAAGGACTTAGGACTTAGTGTGAGGTGGTTTAACCCAAAAGCTGTCTGGGGTTTTCCTTTACCAAAATAGATTGATGTTTTTCTAGTGACCAACATTATGTCGCTGTGTTGTATATCTAAGATAGAAATCAGGTTAAACCCTACTGATGGTCATTTAAATATACTAACATCATTCATGTGGGTGAGCTGTGATACATTGTTTATCAACTTCACCTTTTGCTTATTACATTTTGACCGATCCTTTGTCTGCTGTAGAGTAGATAATTTGGTACATGGCATTGTTTAGAGATTCACTAATTATCACAGCTAAAGATATGGGTGAAACTTGATAATTTGAGTATAGAATACATTTTTTTAGTAATTGCTTATAGCTTGTAGTGAGTGGCTAGACTGAAACTAGTTTTAAAGAGACCTTTGTTGTGCTCCGCTGTTCCTTTGCTAATTGATGTAGGTGCAACTTGACAATTTAATTGAAGAATTATATGTATACAAAAATGTCTTATATCCTGGAGTGTATCTCTAGTGAAGTTTGGAAGGATCTGTGGATATGCTTCATTGTTATTTTAACACTGATAGTGCTGGAAGTTCAGGATACAGGGGTCTACCCAATGTAAGAGCAGTTAGAGTTGCCAACTTATCACTCCTCAACCCCCCCCCCCCCCTTTAATGATGTGTGACGGTCTTCCAGCTAAGCTGTGGTGTGCTGGTGGTTCTATAGAGACATATCTCATATCTTCCTTCACCAATAATCAGATTTCAGTCATACACAAGCTACATAGCAAAAAAAGGCATAAAGACTGATTTTTTTTTCTAATATCATTTATAAAAAAAACAGTTAAATTATGGCTACCAGAAGTATACAACTCTACCTTCAAAAGGAGTGTTTTATTATTTTACACTCTTGGTAAAGTATGTTTGTTGGCATTAAGAAATTAGAGGGCCAACCCAACGATGCCATTTTCTGGCTCAGTTCAAACTGGTATTTGTAAAACAAAAAAGGATTGCCAAAAATATTTTTCTGGTTTTACCTTTGGATATTTTCCTTTAAAATTACAGCACAAATGGCTGACAACTGGCACTCATTGTAATAGACATGTATCGCCACTCCTTCCTCTCATGCGCTAGACTGTGGAACCTGGTACCTAAGCAACTGATCACTCTCCAGTCAAGGCGTTCAGATATCACATGTACTTTCATAACTTTCATGCTTTATGCCCAAATGTTTCCCTAAATCCTCGATACTTTTATAAAATTCAGTGCAGTGATAAACGATTTCACATGTACACATGTGCTTTGTTAAACATGAAAGCAGGCTATAGTTAGCAGCCTTCACAAATGTAAGTTAACCATTTCGTTCATACATATCCTGTTATAGGCCTTTGTAAAGCTTACACAATTAGCATTCTTATTTTCGGTAAAATCTGCACAACCAGGAATTTATTTGAAGACTGATTTGACCTAGGATATATAATAATATGCAGAACATACTTTTTTAAAATATTGTAAACTGTTTTTTAGAAAATCCACAAATTGAGGTATTTCAAAATCATATATTGGACTGAAATTCAGTCTACCAAACTAACAAAATCTACTAGATCTGTTTATTTACCTTGTAATTTTGCTGGATAAAGAGAAATTTCTGGTGGTCTAAGATCATGGCCCACCATGTTTTATTGAAAACTGGTAGATAATCTACAGTTTGTTATACGTGTTTTATTATGAGAATGTCTCGCTTGTAATTTTAATTGCCCTTTCAAAAAACTCGGTTACGTCCCTTGATTTCAAAGGGAGGCTACTCACCACTGACCCTATGGGGAATAATTATAAAAAGATGGCGGAAAAGGATCAACGAAGCGCATGTAAACAACCAAGAATCGGACCATTTCAAGCTAACATATTTGAAAAAAGTACTTAGCAATCGTAGATTGAATGTGTCCGGGTGGATATATAATTTAATTGAGTGAATTCTCGGCGATCAAAAGCTGTTTATTACTGAGAAATATAAATTGAGACCAACTCTAGAAGATGAAGAGGGACGCTGAACGGTTTCTTCTTCTTTCTGGATAAGGGTTTCCATCTCCTCGGACATGAATTAAACGATTTAAACGAATAACACATTCTATATTCAAATGTAGTAAAACATCTTATGTAGATGTTCAGTACATTGTTAACAAACTTACCGGTATAAATGATCAATATACAGGACTAACTATCAACCAAGAATAGAGCGCAATAATAACGGTAGGCAAACATCAATTAAAGATGACACTTTTGTTGCATTGTGCAATTATAAAATAACTACATACTTCATATTGTCATGAGTGTTAAAGCCTTATTAAATAATGGGCAACCAAATACGTAGGCCAATAAGTGGTAACATCAACAATTAAAATATAAAATTAATTATTTAAAATATTAACTTCACATACAATTTAATTCTTTTTAATAAATAATAAAAAGAAAATCATGCATGTTTTAGTTATTTGATATTAATGTAACATTCCTATATTTGTATTTATTTTATTTGATAATCTAGATTTTAACTTGTTTATTTTAACACATTTTAATATGAAGTAATATCGCATTCAAACCAAGGAATAGTTACCGTTCGTGTATTTTTATTCAGGTAAAGAGTTTATTCCATGGTTGTGTCAAGTTTAAAATAAGAAAAAGTAGATTTTTCAATGAAGGATCAACAATGCTCATAATATAACTTCATGTATATGAAGACGAAAGCCATAGAAATAATTAGATATAAATTAACAAGTTTACAATTTTAACTTAATTTTTCTAATTTAAGATTTAAGGGTACAGTTAACTCATGAACTTCTATTAGAAGGCGACATGTTATTCAGCAAGCGCAAAGTGTGATTAATCAGTGGAGGGTGAAGTAAGAAAAGAGCGAAGATCAGATTGGCCTGAAAACATTGAAATGCTCCCAGTTGTTTGTGAAAAATGATATATATATATAGCTATATCATCTTTAAAATGAACAGAAAGCACCAACTTAAGACAAGAGTTTTTATGAAAGTACAAATACATATTTTCCAAAAAGTTGAAACATTCAAAATTATTTGTTTTATAATAAAATCTGCTTAACGCAATGAATTTTCATAAAATTAATCCGTTATATGTGTCTCTCTTGAAACGGTTCTGTTTTTCGACAACCTTACCATGATCGACACCTTTCCATATGCAGCAATACTTTGGTGACTTCAGTTTTGTTTCTTTCATTAATAAACTTTCCATGTTTCTAGATGGCTATGTTGTATGCATTGATAAAATTTCTTGTGTGCCCCGAAGGTTCACAGAGCGTGTTCGCATGCGCATTTGGAGAGTACTCAAGGGCAGACAACTTGGTTATCAGAAGTGCAATTGTCTTAACTATGGAAGCTAATTATTGCATGAGCACAATACCTTCCAGTCTGTAAATGGTGAATATTAGAGACATTGCAGAAGGTTATTTGGTGATAATGATAAATGTTTGTACAATTTTTGTCCTAGTTTTAACTGTTCGTTTATCTTGACCGTTACTATATATACATCTGTAGAGGTGTTTGTGGCCTAGTAGTAAAGTTGGAGATTTGTAAATCCTCGGCTCTCACTGCGACTGTTAGAGTTTCGGGCCAAGAGAGGGACTAAATGTGGGAAGGTTTTTCAGCTGACCCAGTAGTTTTACCCAAACATTTGTACTGTAAAACCTCTACCAGGGATTTTCTTTTACAAATTTGAGACAATGACACAAACCTTTGCCGTTTAGTTTTTTTGCAAGAAAACAACAACAATAATACACTTAACACTAATTTGTGGAATTTCAAAATAGTTCTATATTAAATAGTATTGATATTTTTAATATGTATGCATAAAATGTGACAATTTTGTTCAGACTTCGTTAATGAAGTTCTTGGTTTTAGATTAAGATAAGCATTCTCAAATAATACTTTGTCCGCTGCTGAAATTTTTATAAGATTTGGATAAAATAGAAAAATTTCTCAGTTGGAATATGCCTGAAACATGGCTTAAATTGAACAAAATAATCCCCGAACCTCACTCATTCTAAGAAACTTTTATATACCTTCATACATAGGTGATGAGATGTGATGAGACAGATTTAAGAGCAAATAATGCAGATCTTTTCAGTATAAGATTATCTGGACTAGGGTGTGATGCTGATCTACGACCATGCCAACAGTTTGTTAAATGTTACAAAATAACTGACAGTATTTATTCTGTACATTGAGGAGGCTCTATTGAAGTCTAACGATGACTAGGTGCTAACAATTAGTGCAGGTTAAACAGCTAGGTTACACTATATAATTGGCAGTTTACTGGTTTGTATTGATCATACCAAGGCATATATAGATCCAGGACCACTGGAGGACTGAATTTGCTTAAAGTAAACATCATCACTATAAAAATAATAAATAAAGCAATCATAACACTGTGAGAGTATTGTAGTTTTAATTTCATGCTCACCAAAAACCATTTTAAGCCCCACTTTTCTGAGAATTCGTAACTATTGTCATGACTTTCTCATCAGCTTCAGCTTTTATAAACCTTATTGGTTTTGGTTCAGCACCGAGAAAGCTGGAGTGCACATCTGTGGAGAGATTTTGTTGATAAAAACTACAATACAATTGCCCATTACATCCACATTGTCATGAATCCTCTCAAATAAAATTTAGAGTGCTTGACATTCAATTGAGCAGGCAAATGGAAGCAGTTTAGCGATCGAGAAAAAAAGTCATGTTGATCATCGCCAGTGTAGGTCACTAGATGTATCTCCCTATACTGCTTCACTGTGAAGACTGGACAACTGTGTTCTTGTGCAAAGGTTCCAACTGAAGCGTCTTGTTTTAACATGCTGAATATATTTAATTTATCATTTTGAGAAAACTTGTCACAGACTATCCTTCCAGTATATGCTGAAATCAGTATTTTCATGTGTATGTTCTAATTTCCCTGAGTACGATTATTGTCTAGAACATAGAATAGGTCTATCTATGGGCCTCATATTTTAAGCTTTCATCATTCCACTCTGTTTGTGACATCATCCCTAAAAAATGTTACAATATTAATCATAATTATTACATTGTTACACCAGAGTGTCTCATGATCAGAGTGGCCTGGTTATATTTGTAAATATTTTTTCAGATGCTGGATGCTGATGTCATGATACAGAACTCTGATACACTGAGAATCCTTATAGAACAGGACAAGTATGTTCATTATACCTTAAATAATCATCCCATGTTAAAATTCCTAATTTTGCATCAAGAGCTGGACTGTTTATAATAATTTGGCAGAACCTTGTAGCGAAGTCAGTAGTGTGTTGGCTCCAGGTACGGGAGGCCCTGGGTTCCAACCCGGACCACAACATACCAAAATTGTTAAAAATGGCAGCGGTATAGCTCCCTTATGCAAATATAAGGGTAGGTCCATGACTGTTGGCCTGGTGTCAGGATAATATGAGTGGGTGTGGTATCATGCCAAGAGTCTCAGCATGCTATTGGGCAGTCCGATAACTCGGTTACTTCCCTTGAATTCAAAGGGAGGCTACTCGCCGCCGAGCCTCTGGGGACTAAGTAAAAAAAAAAAGATGGCGGACACGGACAAAGAAATCAACGAAGCTTGTGTAAACAACTAAGAATTAGACCATTTCAAGCTAACAGATTTAAAGAAGGACCTGGCGAATCGTCGTTTGACTGGATCCTGAAGGGAATATCAGCTAATCGAGCTCGGCGTTTACAAGCTAAATATTACTGGCAATTATGAATTGAAAAGGAGAGACCAACTCGAGAAGAATTAGTAACACTTCACCCTCCCTTAACTGGTAACAGGTCGCCCTTGATCGGTAACAGTTCGCCCTTGATCAGTAACATGTCGCCGTCGTATATAAGTGTATACGTCAAGCAAAAATGTATACTTGTTAACTTATTTATAATTATATCGACACAATTCACACCAATTTGTATTTGTTTCCATCGGCTTCATATGCATTATGAGTACTTCGAATATAAGTGTACCATTTCCACGCGTTAAATGAAGGGAGAAAATGATGTCAAGTAAAGTATATACTTGATTTAATTTGTTATATAGTGTATAATATATATAATATTTTATAAGATATGCATACAAATACAATTAGTTGGATGCCGTCTTAGTCGACTTCTTCATACTGTATTGTGATAAAGCTAGCGTACGTTGCGAGATTGAATCACTGACTAGTCTATTAATTGCAAGCAGTTATATACGTCTATGACGGCAAGCATCAGTTAAGATCATGGTGACTAATTATCAATCAAGATTAGTGCTGACGCTATCATCACAATAATGACTAGGCAAAAATCAACAATCACACACTGACCAATTTATTAAATTTATTATATACGTCTATGTCGGTAAACATTACTCAAGATCACACTGACTAATTATCAATCAAGATTAGTTCGAATGGTATCATCACAATAATGTCTGTAGGCAAACACCAATTAACGTTCACGCTTTTATGTGCAATTATAAGGTAACTGCATACTTAAGTCATCTTGAGTATGACAACCTTATTAAAGTATTTGCAACAAAATATGTATGCAACTAAGTAACATTAAAATCCTTGCAACAGCGGAATTTTATTTAAATATAAACCACGTACACAGTATAATTATCATATTTTAGGAAGCAACATTGCATTTAAATCAAGGAACAGTGACAGCTCGTACATTGTACTAGAAGGATCATACTTTTTTCTTTGGTTAAAACAATTTTAAAATATGAAAAATAAAAATATAATAATTTACTATGCTAATAATACGATGTTAATAATAATAAAGAATAAGGAGACAAAAGAAGCATAAATTTAATGTAAATGGTGTCAAAATAATAAAAAAAATAATAAGTTTACATTCTTTTTACTTAATTTCTTAAAGATTTTTAAGGGCGAAGGTTGGCATATACACTTATATCAGAAGAGCTCATAATGTATATTAAGACGAAGAAAACAAATACAATGTGAATGGTTATAAATAAATTAACCAATTTACCTTTTTTCTTGATGTATACCTTTATATCCGAAGGCGACATGTTATAAAGCAAGGGCGAACTGTTACCTATCTAGGGCGAGCTGTTACCAATCAAGGGCGAACTGTTACCTGTTAAGGGAGGGCGAAGTGTTATAATACCATCGAAATGCGTCGCAGTCGCTTGTTTTGAGGAATCGATGCAATGAAACAGTTCTGTTTTCGACCACCTTCCCGTTATAAACACCTTTACATATTCAGCAATATTTCGGCGATTTCCATTTTGGTTTTGTTTCTTTCTTTCATTAACTTTCCATGTCACTCGATGTGTGTGTTATACACGCTGATAAAATTTCTACTTATACCCCGGAAGTTTTAATGCGCATTCGGAGAGTACTCAAGGGCAGACAACTTAGTTATCGGACTGCCCAATACACAGTGAAGGCAGCAGTGTATCTGCTTAAAGTGGGCACCTTCTCCAGATAACTGAAATATTATTGTTTCAGTCATAGAAATTAAGATTGAAATTTACAAGCACATCAGGCTAGTAAGTAAGCATTTTCACTAGCCCGAAAGAAAATTCACTAGTCTGAATTAAATTATGTTTTAATTTACAAATAAATCTAAAACAAGAGAAATATAGAAGAAAAAAAAACATTTAAGTACCATTGGCCCAGCAACTTCAGGGTATTTTTTCCCGGGTTTTGCACCAGAAACGTATTTCAGTTTCATTTTTTCTGTATCCATGCGAGGACCAGAATACCGTGTGTGTGTTTGAGTTAAGGCAAGAATTTTCATGTGGGGAGGTCTTCCAGTTGACCCACATTAGGTCCATGGGCTCTGTCCAGACTTACTTCTAGTCCCAGCTTCAGGTTCAATATCAAGCAAGAAAATACCTTAAGTTGTTAACAAAAAATAGTAGTTACTCCCCTTTTAATCTTTCTGAATATCCAATATGCTTTCGTCCCAGAACTATAGTGTCGCCCATGATGAATGCCAGTGTTGGTGAGACGTACAGTAACTTCTGGGCAGGGATGAACGAGGAAGGCTACTATAAAAGGGTTCCAGAATATTTTCTGATCGTAGAGAGAGAGGTCAAAGGGCTTCACCCAGTCCCCATGGTGCATACAGTACTTCTTGTTAACCTTCGTCACAAAATCTCAGGTAAGAAATTATTTTTGATAACTAGAGATGTTTTCACTGGCAAGTTTTATTTGCAATCATTGTGCACTGGATGGTTTAGTTTAGAGTGACCTGCAGTGCTTGTTTGTGATCACTGTCCACATCCAGTCCCCATGGTACATATAGTACTTCTTGTTAATCTACATCACAGGATGTCAGTTGTTTGTGATCACTGTCCACATCCAGTCCCCATGGTACATACAGTACTTCTTGTTCACATCACAAGATGTCAGTTGTTTGTGATCACTGTCCACATCCAGTCCCCATGGTACATACAATACTTCTTGTTAATCTACATCACAAGATGTCAGTTGTTTGTGATCACTGTCCACATCCAGTCCCCATGGTGCATATAGTACTTCTTGTTAATCTACATCACAAGATGTCAGTTGTTTGTGATCACTGTCCACATCCAGTCCCCATGGTACATACAGTACTTCTTGTTCACATCACAAGATGTCAGTTGTTTGTGATCACTGTCCACATCCAGTCCCCATGGTACATACAATACTTCTTGTTAATCTACATCACAAGATGTCAGTTGTTTGTGATCACTGTCCACATCCAGTCCCCATGGTGCATATAGTACTTCGTGTTAATCTACATCACAAGATGTCAGTTGTTTGTGATCACTGTCCACATCCAGTCACCATGGTACATACAATACTTCTTGTTAATCAACATCACAAGATGTCAGTTGTTTGTGATCACTGTCCACATCCAGTCCCCATGGTACATACAGTA
This sequence comes from Sinonovacula constricta, assembly GCA_007844125.1. Taxonomy (NCBI): domain Eukaryota; kingdom Metazoa; phylum Mollusca; class Bivalvia; order Cardiida; family Solecurtidae; genus Sinonovacula; species Sinonovacula constricta. The sequence continues at coordinate 8,866,025 of CM017572.1, forward strand.
CTTCTTGTTAATCTACATCACAAGATGTCAGTTGTTTGTGATCACTGTCCACATCCAGTCCCCATGGTGCATATAGTACTTCTTGTTAATCTACATCACAAGATGTCAGTTGTTTGTGATCACTGTCCACATCCAGTCCCCATGGTGCATATAGTACTTCTTGTTAATCTACATCACAAGATGTCAGTTGTTTGTGATCACTGTCCACATCCAGTCCCCATGGTGCATATAGTACTTCGTGTTAATCTACATCACAAGATGTCAGTTGTTTGTGATCACTGTCCACATCCAGTCACCATGGTACATACAATACTTCTTGTTAATCTACATCACAAGATGTCAGTTGTTTGTGATCACTGTCCACATCCAGTCCCCATGGTGCATATAGTACTTCGTGTTAATCTACATCACAAGATGTCAGTTGTTTGTGATCACTGTCCACATCCAGTCCCCATGGTGCATATAATACTTCTTGTTAATCTACATCACAGGATGTCAGTTGTTTGTGATCACTGTCCACATCCAGTCCCCATGGTGCATATAATACTTCTTGTTAATCTACATCACAAGATGTCAGTTGTTTGTGATCACTGTCCACATCCAGTCCCCATGGTGCATATAGTACTTCTTGTTAATCTACATCACAAGATGTCAGTTGTTTGTGATCACTGTCCACATCCAGTCCCCATGGTGCATATAGTACTTCGTGTTAATCTACATCACAAGATGTCAGTTGTTTGTGATCACTGTCCACATCCAGTCACCATGGTACATACAATACTTCTTGTTAATCTACATCACAAGATGTCAGTTGTTTGTGATCACTGTCCACATCCAGTCCCCATGGTGCATATAGTACTTCGTGTTAATCTACATCACAAGATGTCAGTTGTTTGTGATCACTGTCCACATCCAGTCCCCATGGTGCATATAATACTTCTTGTTAATCTACATCACAGGATGTCAGTTGTTTGTGATCACTGTCCACATCCAGTCCCCATGGTGCATATAATACTTCTTGTTAATCTACATCACAGGATGTCAGTTGTTTGTGATCACTGTCCACATCCAGTCCCCATGGTGCATATAATACTTCTTGTTAATCTACATCACAGGATGTCAGTTGTTTGTGATCACTGTCCACATCCAGTCCCCATGGTGCATATAGTACTTCGTGTTAATCTACATCACAAGATGTCAGTTGTTTGTGATCACTGTCCACATCCAGTCCCCATGGTACATACAATACTTCTTGTTAATCTACATCACAAGATGTCAGTTGTTTGTGATCACTGTCCACATCCAGTCACCATGGTGCATATAGTACTTCGTGTTAATCTACATCACAAGATGTCAGTTGTTTGTGATCACTGTCCACATCCAGTCCCCATGGTGCATATAGTACTTCTTGTTAATCTACATCACAAGATGTCAGTTGTTTGTGATCACTGTCCACATCCAGTCCCCATGGTACATATAATACTTCTTGTTAATCTACATCACAAGATGTCAGTTGTTTGTGATCACTGTCCACATCCAGTCCCTATGGTATATATAATACTTCTTGTTAATCTACATCACAAGATGTCAGTTGTTTGTGATCACTGTCCACATCCAGTCCCCATGGTGCATATAGTACTTCGTGTTAATCTACATCACAAGATGTCAGTTGTTTGTGATCACTGTCCACATCCAGTCTCCATGGTGCATATAGTACTTCGTGTTAATCTACATCACAAGATGTCAGTTGTTTGTGATCACTGTCCACATCCAGTCCCCATGGTGCATATAATAAAGTAAAACCTCTCCACAGCAACATCTGGCGGAGGCACGAAAAAGTGTTGCTGCTGAGAGGTGTTGCTGCTCAGAGGTTTCAATGAGACGGAAAAAAAATGTGGATTTTTTTAATAGTTTTGTACTTTAGGCAATCAGCATTTGCTTGTCTATTACAAAAACAATATCGTCAGTAACGAGATATGCCGCAGCCCAACTCAGTAGCGATAGACTGTGCTGAACTTCCTTTTTCTAACAACTTAATTGTAGTAACACTCTGCTCTAACGTAAGGACAACCTTTTCATAAGACATTTCAAGACAAAATGATCAGTATTCCAGTATGGAGTCATGCAAAGACTGATTGACAATTAAAAATCGAATTTATAGTCAGACATCCTAAAACAAAGACAGTTTGCATTTAGCACTCAACGTAAACATCTTTTTATGTAAGCAATCAATACAATGATATCTTTTAATCTTTCGATCAATTAAAGAAAAGAAACCAACCCGTTAACATCATCAATAGTTGACACTTCTTTCACACGTTCCCGCAATACCCTAGTTCTACAACAGCATGTTTGTAGCATGCAGCTGGTTTCCCGTCCAACTGTAACTTGATTCCAATTAACACCTTCTCAACAGGGTACAAGCAGTGATCAGCCGACCGCGTGACATTTTGGTGTACGCGACAGACTGTTCTAAAAAAAGCTGCTCTGGTGTTGCTACGCAGAGGTTAAACGAGCCTCAGGGAAGAGATTTACATGGCCGCTTACCGCTTCGCGGAGGAGTTGCTGCTTATAGGTTAAAATGCGCTGAAAACTACTGGGGGGAAATTTAACTGCCGCTGCTTAGAGGTAGCCGCTGCTTAGAGGTGCCGCTTTGAGAGGTTTTACTGTACTTCTTGTTAATCTACATCACAAGATGTCAGTTGTTTGTGATCACTGTCCACATCCAGTCACCATGGTACATACAGTACTTCTTGTTCACATCACAAGATGTCAGGTGAGAAACTATCTCCAGCTTAGTGTTTATGAATGACGACCGTAGACAAATGTCTATACAACCACTAGCGTGTGCACCGTAGATCCGCACAAAATATTCCACACTAGCAGTTAGCCATGGTGTTAGAGTCATTAACTCCTCTTAAGCTCCTCACCACATGAATGCAAGTCCTACTTGGGGTGAGTCTGTTTCTGCTGACCTGCAGTGTGCTAAGGTACAGACCTGCAGTGTGCTGGTGGTACTGACCTGCAGTATGCTGGTGGTACTGACCTGCAGTGTGCTGGTGGTACTGACCTGCAGTGTGCTGGTGGTACTGACCTGCAGTGTGCTGGTGGTACTGACCTGCAGTATGCTGGTGGTACTGACCTGCAGTGTGCTGGTGGTACTGACCTGCAGTGTGCTGGTGGTACTGACCTGCAGTGTGCTGGTGGTACTGACCTGCCGTGTACTGGTGGTACTGACCTGCAGTGTGCTGGTGGTACTGGCCTGCAGTGTGCTGGTGGTACTGACCTGCAGTGTACTGGTGGTACTGACCTGCAGTGTACTGGTGGTACTGACCTGCAGTGTGCTGGTGGTACTGGCCTGCAGTGTGCTGGTGGTACTGACCTGCAGTGTGCTGGTGGTACTGGCCTGCAGTGTACTGGTGGTACTGGCCTGCAGTGTACTGGTGGTACTGACCTGCAGTGTGCTGGTGGTACTGGCCTGCAGTGTACTGGTGGTACTGGCCTGCAGTGTGCTGGTGGTACTGACCTGCAGTGTACTGGTGGTACTGACCTGCAGTGTGCTGGTGGTACTGGCCTGCAGTGTGCTGGTGGTACTGACCTGCAGTGTACTGGTGGTACTGACCTGCAGTGTACTGGTGGTACTGGCCTGCAGTGTACTGGTGGTACTGGCCTGCAGTGTACTGGTGGTACTGGCCTGCAGTGTGCTGGTGGTACTGGCCTGCAGTGTGCTGGTGGTACTGACCTGCAGTGTGCTGGTGGTACTGGCCTGCAGTGTGCTGGTGGTACTGACCTGCAGTGTACTGGTGGTACTGGCCTGCAGTGTGCTGGTGGTACTGACCTGAAGTGTGCTGGTGGTACGAGCCTGCAGTGTACTGGTGGTACTGGCCTGCAGTGTACTGGTGGTACTGGCCTGCAGTGTGCTGGTGGTACTGACCTGCAGTGTACTGGTGGTACTGACCTGCAGTGTGCTGGTGGTACTGGCCTGCAGTGTACTGGTGGTACTGACCTGCAGTGTACTGGTGGTACTGGCCTGCAGTGTGCTGGTGGTACTGACCTGAAGTGTGCTGGTGGTACTGGCCTGCAGTGTACTGGTGGTACTGGCCTGCAGTGTACTGGTGGTACTGGCCTGCAGTGTGCTGGTGGTACTGACCTGCAGTGTACTGGTGGTACTGACCTGCAGTGTGCTGGTGGTACTGGCCTGCAGTGTACTGGTGGTACTGACCTGCAGTGTACTGGTGGTACTTACCTGCAGTGTACTGGTGGTACTGACCTGCAGTGTACTGGTGGTACTGACCTGCAGTGGGCTGGTGGTACTGACCTGCAGTGTGCTGGTGGTACTGGCCTGCAGTGTACTGGTGGTACTGACCTGCAGTGGGCTGGTGGTACTGACCTGCAGTGTGTTGGTGGTACTGGCCTGCAGTGTGCTGGTGGTACTGACCTGCAGTGTGCTGGTGGTACTGGCCTGCAGTGTACTGGTGGTACTGGCCTGCAGTGTGCTGGTGGTACTGACCTGCAGTGTACTGGTGGTACTGACCTGCAGTGTGCTGGTGGTACTGGCCTGCAGTGTACTGGTGGTACTGACCTGCAGTGTGTTGGTGGTACTGGCCTGCAGTGTGCTGGTGGTACTGACCTGCAGTGTGCTGGTGGTACTGACCTGCAGTGTGCTGGTGGTACTGACCTGCAGTGTGCTGGTGGTACTGACCTGCAGTGTGCTGGTGGTACTGACCTGCAGTGTACTGGTGGTACTGGCCTGCAGTGTGCTGGTGGTACTGACCTGCAGTGTGCTGGTGGTACTGACCTGCAGTGTACTGGTGGTACTGACCTGCAGTGTGCTGGTGGTACTGACCTGCAGTGTGTTGGTGGTACTGACCTGCAGTGTGTTGGTGGTACTGACCTGCAGTGTACTGGTGGTACTGACCTGTAGTGTGCTGGTGGTAGAACAGTAAGCAAGTATGGGATTTTCTCAATCAATCATTAGCTAGTGTCTCCAATTTTAGCAGAATTGTGTATGCAGGATGATTGCTGGATGTAAGAAATAGCAAAACAAACATTATAGGATAAAACAAGATATCACTAGAAAAAAAACACACTTTCAGTCACAGTCCTAGGGCTGGGTTGCAGGCACTATATGTTTTTCAATGGATGTTTAAGGTTTTCACAATGTTTTCATGTTTCATTCTATAACTTTTGTGAAACTGCATTTAATGAAAAATAAAAAAAACTGGAAACTATGTAATCATGATAATAAACGTAGTTCACATGCTGTTGTCATGGCATTCCTGCATTATTAGTTTTTATAACATTGAGACAAGGTTTTGAAAAAATGAATAAATATGCATAATTTCTCTAGTTTTATGTTAAAAAATCATTTTGTTATGCAATATAAGTTGTTTCAATACAGCCATAATTCATAAAATAAAACACTTAGTGGTCTATTTGTATCTGCCACAAATATTTCAAAATATCAAAACATACAAAGAACAAGATGTTCTTATGTTCCTTTTGCATATATTGTTTATGGTTACTTCAAAAGGTATAACATATTAATACTTTTGTGTACTTCTGTCTTTTGTCAGTGTAATCATAATATGTATTGTATATTTTGTTTTGTTTTTACACATTGTCTTTGCAACCACATATTATAACTTTACAGGTTTAGGGGCATTATGTTGATGTTGTCATTATAATGAAAATAGAAAGTATTCTATCCTCAATTATTTTTTATCTGTGTTCTAGGTAAACTGTCCTACGTCCCTCATGATGGGTATCGATTCCCTGAAGATGACATCATTGTGTTTGCAATGTCGGCTAAAGATGTAAGTATTTTTGATAGGCATATCAGTGTACTACCAGATTAGCTTGTAAACTATTTCTTTCAACTGTGGTACCTTAGTTTGCAGTAACAGGTCTTGTTCAGCTCCCCCTTTTTGAAGAAAGCTGGGGGAGCTATTGTCATGACCCTGTCATTGGTGTCCACATTAGTAATTAACATTTCTAAAAACATAATAGGTGTAACTTTAAATTTTCATTTCTCATTCACTATCAAAAGAAGAGCCATTGCAAAAGGGTAGGTAACTCTAACATTAATTTAAGCAGAGTAATGCCCCTTTTTATATATTTGCTTACATAATGTTACCTTACCTAATGGTAAAAGTCTTTGGTCAACCTTGGATTAATGTCACTTGAAACAAAATAAAAATACTTCAAGGGTTTTGTTAATGCGAAATCCCTTATTTCTTCTTGTAATCCTGCATTGGTAGGATTTGTTGGATGTTTTCACTGTGACATTAATGATGTGTTCACACAAGTTGAGGTGAGGATTTTATAAGAATATTACTACATGCATGTACTGTTAATAAAAAAATGATAAAAAATATCTTAACCTTGAATTGCTATCACTAGTTAATACTTGACTTACCTGGTCACAACAACCTGATATTATTTTAGCTGTTCATGGATCATTACTATTGACTGTATAATCATAAGTGTATTTAACAATTTTCATTCTTCAATAAATCCAAAAACAGTTAATGAAGCTAATCAATAGTTTAATGCTTTCCGTATGTCGACCAATATGAATTTATGCAAGGTCCACTATAATTATGGTTGCTCATTTATGAAATATCATTGCCTAACGAGTTGTTTAACCTTTACAAACCCTACACCAGTGTTCTCCTTTTCTACTAATACTAATGTGTTATGTCAGGCAGAAAAATCAAAGCACTGAAGCATTGATCTGTATTCTGTATGATGTGCTAATTTTTTTATCTTTACTTGTGTCTAAGTAAGATAGAAGAAGTAAGGTGTTCATGTATGTATAAGATGTTATTTTACAGAACACGAATCAGTTTAATAGGTTTTTTCTTCCCATATTTCTCATCCATTAAAGATTCTTCACTGCATTTAGTATCCATGGTTTAGTGGTTAAGACATTGTCACCTGATCTAATTGTCCTTGGTTCAAACCTGAAAACCGACCATATGGTGTTTATTTTTTGAGAAAAACTGTTAACTACTAATTGCTTCAGGTATTTAGTACCCCAGTACTGTTTCTGCCCAATTAGTGGGCATTTGAGTTAAAAGAAAAACTTTTTTTTTCCAAAAGCAATAAATATAAATAGTTTTAATTTCAACATACCATGTTTAGCTTTATATCTATATAATATATGCAATGTAGTTTCTACAAGGTAATTATTGTAATTGTTGAACTATTATCCACATATTCTTAATTTTTATCATAATTATTTTATCACTAGTAAAGTCAATTATTGGGTATTTTGCTAAACAACCTGATCTGTAAACTGGGCATGCAATAAAATCAAATCAGCCATAAAGGATATGCTCATAGCCTTGATAGTCACTTAATTACATATGAAGTTAGGTTCATGTGCATCTTTGTGTCATATATTTCTGCAAAACTGACCAAATCACTTTTAACAACAGAGCATCTGTCTTTCTTTGTTCACAGGCTGGTATAGAGATGTACATATTAAACACACATTTCTTCGGCCATGTTATGGTTCCTTTGGAAGACTACCATACGTTGGCTATCGACAAGGAGCAGTTCCTTTACCTTCAAGTGGAAGCCCTAGGTATGTTTAATGGGGTTAAGCAATGACACATTCTTATCACTAGACCTGGTGATGCTGTCATTGGTTGGTGAGCTGCAGGTGCAGGAGATCCCAGGTTAAAAATCATGCTGAAACATGACATTCATTAAAAATGGAAATGGTATATATTATAATACACCTATCATAATAGAAAAAGTTTGTCTTAACATTGTCAAGTACAAAATACTCTGCTTAATGAATGTTAACATTTTCACTTTTATCATGATGATTTAAAGGGTCATTTTTCCTTATCAATCTTACATCGGAACGAACGATGTTGAAGCATAAGAAATAATTTATCATTTTTCTTTTGTGGGGTTATTAGTTCTTCACAGTTTGAAGGAGTTAAGATCTTAGAAATGTAAAAGTTAACAGGAATAAGAGCTGTGGTGTATCGGGGAACAGTTTTCCGAAGTTTTACGTTTCTTACAAAATGAAGTTTATATGTGTGTTTTTTTAACCTGTCTTGATACATTACATGCTATTGTCATAAAAGATTTGTACTTGATACCAGAATAAATTCTGTATCTAGACATTAGAAACTGTCAAAAAGTAGAATAGAAAAAATACTATTGATAGAAAAGTGTACTTGTAAGAAATTTTTACATCAGAAAATGTAAATTGTATTAGCATTACTTTGTATTTCATGTTTTATGCTCTAACAAATTCACAGCATGTCTTGCGAAATGCACAAGTTGTTTGTGTTGTGTATTAAGCAGGGATGGGACAGATCCATGCTTACAATCAATATAAGGGTAGATTGTGTTGTGCATTAAGTAGGGATGTGACAGATCCATGCTTACAATCAATATAAGGGTAGATTGTGTTGTGCATTAAGTAGAGACGTGACAGATCCATGCTTACAATCAATGTAAGGGTAGTTTGTGTTGTGTATTAATTAGGGATGGGACAGATCTTTGCTTACAATCAATATAAGGGTAGTTTGTGTTGTGTATTAGATAGGTATGTGACAGATCCATGCTTACAATCAATATAAGGGTAGATTGTGTTGTGCATTAAGTAGGGATGTGACAGATCCATGCTTACAATCAATGTAAGGGTAGTTTGTGTTGTGTATTAATTAGGGATGGGACAGATCTTTGCTTACAATCAATATAAGGGTAGTTTGTGTTGTGTATTAGGTAGGGATGTGACAGATCCATGCTTACAATCAATATAAGGGTAGTTTGTGTTGTGTATTAAATAGGGATGTGACAGATCCATGCTTACAATCAATATAAAGGTAGTTTGTGTTGTGTATTAATTAGAGATGTGACAGATCCATGCTTACAATCAATGTAAGGGTAGTTTGTGTTGTGTATTAATTAGGGATGTGACAGATCCATGCTTACAATTAATATAAGGGTAGTTTGTGTTGTGTATTAAGTAGGGGTGTGACAGATCCATGCTTACAATCAATGTAAGGGTAGATTGTTTGTGTTTTTTAATTAGGGATGTGACAGATCCATGCTTGCAATCAATATAATTGTTGTTCCATGACTGGTTGGCCCGGTATCAGGATATTGTGACTGGGTGTGGTATCATGCCAGGTGTTCATGGTATGCTATACCCACTTAAGGCAGCACTAATGGGCATAATCACTGGATAATTCAAATTCTGTTTGTACAGATAATAATTTGAACAAATGTACAACCAGCCTTACAACTGATAGCTAGAAAAATCTATTGAAATCAAGCAGAATTCCAACTTGACCTTCAAGAGTCAACCTCTGAAATTGTTAGGTATTGGCTATATTTTGAGTAAAAAATGAAAGTAAAAATTATCAAAGGCAAAAGAATATATTGTGTTTATTTTTTTTTCAGATGCTGATAATCCTGACATGGGACCAGGTGTTGACTATATTAGTAAGTTGGGTTTCATTCTCTCTATCTGTCTGTCTATCCACTTGTCGGTCAGGCTCAAGTTCCATATTCAGAGTACTACAATCAAAGTTTGCCATCTGACAGACATACACATTTAAGATTCATATTAATAACATTAACAAATCCACTATGTCATGATTATATCTAACATGGTTCCCACGAAACTGGGAAAACTGGGAATACTCCAGAATTTCGAAAAACTTGAGAATTTTGAAAATTCTATTCCCAATCATGAAAATGCAGTGATTTTTACAATATCTGTCAAAAATCAGGAAAATTTAGAATAAATTCGAACCGATGTGGGTACGAAATCAGCAATTTGTTATCGTAACATTTAAATAAAACAGGACAGTTTTGCAAGCAGTTATTTGATTATGTTTCACAATGTTTGCTGCATTTTTGCTAAGCCTTTTTAATCATGTAGTTGGCATCAGTTCGCTAAGATTTAATGTAAGTAGGCTGTCAATAACGGATGTGAATGTTAACTACAGTGATCTAGCCAATCTTTAGTATGCAACTCATTTGAAAAGCCTGACTTTCAAGTCAAAATACCGTAGACTTTAAAGTGCAGTTCCAATTGCAGCAAACTGAATACAGCAATCATGCACACCCTTTGTTAATTAACACTATAAGTACACATCGATATTGAGAGGATAACCTTGGCTGGAAAATCTGGAATTTAACCCAAAAAAAACCTGGAAAATGTCTGGAAAAAGTCTGGAATTTTACCCGCAAAAATTAGTGGAAACGGTGACCTAAAGGTCGTTGTATCTTCAGAAACATATGGAAGTTCCAGTGTCTTTTCTTGTTTAGCTATAAGACTGAATATATATCTGACAATCCTACTTTATTTACTTGAATAGTGACAATAGGTAATAATTAGTCCCCTACCGGTGTTTACACTGGAGGGGACTATAGGTTTACCCTCCGTCCATCAGTCCGTCTGTCTGTCTGTCTGCTAAAAATCTGGATCCTTTGATAACTTAAAAACTATTAAAGCTAGGCGCATGAAACTTGGTATGTTAATAGGTAGCAATATGTACAATATGCACGCGCAACATTTGGGACGCTTCTTTATTTGAAGTTGGATTTTAAAACTATTTCACAGAAATGATCACCATATTAAGATGACATGTCACGAGCAAGATTTGGGTCGCTACCTTGAAGGTCAAGGTCACAGCATGACCTTGAAGCAAAATCGTGTCCGGTCCATAACTTTGTTATTTGAAGTCAGATTTTACAACTATTTCACAGAAATGATCACAATATTGAGATGACGTGTCACGAACAACATTTGGGTCAATACCTTGAAGGTCAAGGTCACAGCATGACCTTGCAGCAAAATCGTGTCCGCCCCATAACTTTGTTATTTGAAGTCAGATTTTACAACTATTTCACAGAAATGATCACCATATTGAGATGACGTGTCGCGAACAACATTAGGGTCGATACCTTGAAGGTCAAGGTCACAGCATGACCTTGCAGCAAAATCGTGTCCAGCCCATAACTTTTTGAGGGACCGGTAGGGGACTACTGTATTGCCTGCAATACTATCAAATGTTTGTTAAAACTAGGATCTATGTCTGCCTGTCTTAAAGTGAGGAGGTCTTCTAGCTCACCTGTGGTGATTCTACCCAAACAGTTGTCTGGGGTCTTCCACAACCCAATTAGCTGGACATTACTATAATGTCCATAATTGTGTCTCTGTGATATAACAGAACAGAACTACCTGTGTTAGAACTGACTGTGCATATAGTTTTATTGTACTAAATAGCTGTTTTAGTTGGGGTTTTTTGCTTGAACTAATAAATGTCTGTAAATTTTGAAAACAAATACAATTAAATAGTTTTATGAATGAAACCTAAGATAATTTCTTGTATCTAATAAAATATTTTAGTAAGTCAAAAAACGTAACAAATTCTTTTTAAGAAAACGACCCCAGGACTTTTGAGGAAAATTGGACTAACAAACCTGTTTTTTTTTCTAAATTATTGACTTTTATTTAGGTTGCATTTGCTGTACTTTTTAGTGACATTTATATTCTCTTAACTTTTGCTTGTTTTGTCTGTGTTGCATAAGTTCTCTTTCATAGCTTCAGATTTGTGGTGTTTAACTGACTTAGTGTTGCATATACCCATCAATGTTCAATTAAAAAACATGCATATACCCCTTAATGTTCAATCAAAGAACAAGCATCTACCCATCAATGTTCAATCAAAGAACAAGCATATACCCATCAATGTTCAATCAAAGAACATGCATATACCCCATCAATGTTCAATTGAAGAACATGCATATACCCCATCAATGTTCAATTAAAGAACATGCATATACCCATTAATGTTCAATCAAAGAACATGCATATACCCATCAATGTTCAATTAAAGAACATGCATATACCCATCAATGTTCAATCAAAGAACATGCATATACCCATCAATGTTCAATCAAAGAACATGCATATACCCCATCGATGTTCAATCAAAGAGCATACATATACCCATCAATGTTCAATCAAAGAACATGCATATACCCCATCGATGTTCAATCAAAGAGCATACATATACCCATCAATGTTCAATCAAAAAACAAGATGATTCTTAAAAGGAGCTGTCATACTCTTATCAGGGTCTCTGTTCTTTCTGTGTATTGTAATTTAACTAAGGTAACTTATAAATTTGTGAGGACTGTATCAAAATAAACCATATTTTCATAATAAAATTCTGTATATCGTATGTCTCGGATATAAACGTTTGAGCTGGAGACCTTGATCATTTTCAGTTTTTTATTGGTCTGATTCAGATATTTATGTCCAATCAGATGCTTGATTATGGTTTCAGTATTCAATCATTTCCAGCTTCCAATTTGTCAGATTCAAATAGTTATGACCAATAGGATACTTGATAATGGGGACAGTATTTAATAATTTCCATCTTATTGGTAAAATTAAAACATTTACCCGAGTGTTTATCTGTGTTTCTAGTTGAAGGCCGGGGACTTAGAGCTTCTCCTTCCATCTCTCTGCCACCAGCACCGTTTCCCAAGGATACAATGGGCTTCGACCAGGTTAGTGTCGGACATTATTATAATTCGAATTATAAATATCCAGCCTTTCAAAGGTAGAGCTTCAGATAGCAGAGGCCTTGGGTTCAATGTCTTAGTTTTTCAGTGTTATGAGACAACACCAAGTGTCAGATAAATTGCCAATATATAACTCAGCATTCAATGTTCTAAACATATGATAAGCAGAAATTTGAAGCACAAAATGGGAGAGGTGATCATTATCTCCCTGTACCAGTTACATAACACATACCACATTTAACAGGACATACTATTTGAATGTTTGATGATTTTGTACTGCTAGAAGATTTTTACTGTAGTTCATGGAACTATTTCTTATCATGCTAGAAATGGTTGAACTCTGTTAGGTTGGCTACTGTTCTGTGCAAAATAAACTTCTAATGCAATATGTACAAAAGTTGTTACAATTATATCTCTCTTTTTGTTTGATCAAAACTACATAACTATTCTTTTCTTCTGTCTTCTTGGTTTTAGAACTTTATTTTTAAAGCTCAGGTAAATGACTTACCTCAATTTTTAACCATAACTACTTCATCAACTATTTTCTCTATTTTTGCAGCTTTCAAATGTGCCTATTTTGAACAATTTTTTTAATAATTAGCCTAATTTTGCAGATCTACATGATTAACCTTGAGCGACGACCAGAGAGGAGGAAGAGGATGCAGTATGTAATGGATCTACTTAGGATTGAAACCAAATACATGCCCGCTGTGGATGGCAAGTAAGTCACCTGGTAGCTGCAGTGATACAGTTGTAGAAAGGGAAGTTTGTGGTGTTAGTGGGAGGGACACTGAAGGATTTTTACTCCAAATTCTGAAAGAGGACATCTTTATTCTAGTAATAATTGAATTTTACCATAACCCTTCACTGGGTTTGTGTTATTGCACAACAGCCATGGAGGAAGGTATTCCAGCTGACTTTGATGCTCCAGTGGTTCTATCCATACAGTCATATCGAATTTCCCTCGGCCAATAATAGCTGGGAGTTTGCAAAGGAACAAAACCTTTAATGTTCACCATTAGCAATTGTTAGTAGTTCGGTAGTTTGGACAGGGATGTGGTTGACCATTGACCCATGGTTAACCTTTTATATCCTAAGGGTTTTAAGTTCAAAACCCAATTAAGCACAATGTTTTAAATTAAGTAGGGGTTTCCTAGTTAGTTTTGTTGTTAGTTGTATATTTGAATCTTGCTCAGGCCCATTTTTGCTATAGATTTCAAGTGCCTTTGCTTGTGAAATGAATATGAATGTTACAAGTTGCTGAGGCAAAGATAGCAAGGATGCTTTGATGATGGTTCTGATGTTGATGATGATGAGGATGAGGATGATAATTTTAATGATAGCAATTTTGATGATGATGATGATGATGATGATGATGATGGAAGTGGTGGTGATGATGATGGAGGTTAGTTACTAAAAACCCAATGGCAGTTTTGTAGATCAACATCTTTCAAAAAAGGTAAGAGATTTCCCAAAGGTTATAAAATTCTCTTCTTAGTCTGATTGGGCTTACTTTAATAGTATTTGAAATCAGACCAAATGGATTCTTGCAAATAATCACCTACTCTCCATAGATAAATGGTTTATAACATTAAGCCAGGTTACTTAATCATTTTTTGATTGCCTATTTTTTATGTTATTACGTTTTTTTCATATTTTGTTTTTTTGCAATCCTTTTACAGACAGATTAATGATACCTTTTTGAAGGAAATTGGTGTTAATATCTTGCCTGGTTTTGCTGATCCAGTGAAAGGAAGGTTGTTATCACCTTTATGTGTATTTCCTGTTGGTGTTCCATGTGTTATTGCTTGCTTTACCTCTCTTAGAGCTCCAGATATAGGTTAGGCAATATATCCTGTCATTCTCAACCAAACCCTCTATTGTTTGTACTTATTAAGGCAATTCAAATGAGTTCCAGGTTCATAGATTTTTGTGGAGAAATCAAGGTGTGGGCTTCTTTAAGTATATCCTATAATTCTCAACCAAACATACTGTTTGTACTCATTGTAGCGCAATCGGTAGAGCGTCGGCTCCAGGTACGGGAAGCCCGGGTTCGATCCCGGGGCTGCGACATACCAAAGTCATTAAAAATGGTAGTGGTATAGCTCCCTTGCCAACGCTCAAGCAAATATAAGGGTAGTTCCATGACTGGTTGGCCCAGTGTCAGAATAATTTGATTGGGTGTGGTATCAAGCCAGGTGTTCACGGCATGCTATACACAGTGAAGGCAGCACTATATCTGCTTCAAATGGACACCGTCTCCAGATAACTGAAATACTGTTGGTGGGATGATAAACCCAATAAACAAACAAACAAACAAACTGTTTGTACTCATGGAAATTATATTGGAGAGGAAATACACATGAGTAGCAGGTTGATAGGGTTTGGAAGGGAGTTAGCAGTTGGAGTTTTCAAATTGATGTGATTTAGTAGAGAACAAGGTTTTAGAGGTTTGGTAAAATATTTGGTCTAATACTCCTCATATCTTGAACTGTTTAAGTACCTACCTAATCCTATATCTGGGGCTGTATATGTACCTACCTAACTCATTTATCATTATCTTGAAATCTCCAACCCATTTCCTTACATTTAGCTAGAATGTTTTTCCTGTGTTTACTTGGATACTAAACTTACTATTTAAACTTCGTTTTACTACCACATATACTAACCTGTTCTTTATACTGCTTAAATCAACTTTTAAAGTTTTGATAATAACTGTATGTTCAGTTTACAGTGGCAACATTTCTGGCAGACAACATTGTTGAATTTACATGATACAGTGCCAAATGTGGCTTACTTGATTTGAAATTACTGGAAACATCCATGAAAATTGATGATTCTTATATTGTACAAATGACATTATGACCCAATAAGCAGAATATTTTGAGAAAATGTAACTATGGCAAAGATTGGTCATCAGAAACGTTTGCATTAAAACTTGGTCAATAATAATAAAAAAAATCCATTTTCTAGTCCACAATTATGGTCTAAACACCCTATTAAAGATGGACATGAGGTATATTAGTCTATCTTTGTATTGGTACAAGCACTGCAACTTATTCTTATTAAATATGTTTGTTAAAGGAGTGGGTATCTTTTTTTTTTGCTACAAAGTTTGTCTTGTTTTTGTCAGCTTAAGAATGCTGAAGAAAAACATTTTTAGCAAAGTTGCTTTAATAAGTTGCCTATTGTCCAATTAACAAACTAACCCTTAAAGCAGCTATTGTACTAATTCTAAGCAATGTTGCTTATCAAGTTATCACACCAAGTTGCTAACAGTCCCATTTGCCTAGCCCTTCTTTTTGTGTAGATAATTTTTTCTGTTTGGCATGGAAACATGATGAAGCATGGAGCTTTGACATTTGTCTTTATTTCCCCTTGTTTTGAATTGACCATTAATCCAAGTGCACAGTAGCTTACATTATGTATTGGCCTGTCCATAGATGTCTGTATTTTCCATTATCTTTACATTTTAGACTTCTGAATGACTCGTACCTATACAAAGAACTGAAAATCCAAGTGGTGCCAGGTTTTACCGATCCGTATGGTGGAAGGTGCTTACATGTTCACAGACAATATATTGTGTGGTTCAGTGGTTTATGTCATTGAGCTGGTATTTAATGTCAGCCATTTGTGTAGTTGTAGCTCCCTCGCGATGGGCAAAAATACCTTCTGTTCATTTCAGCATCAAGAGATAACATACCTTTCATTCAGTTTATCATAGGTGGACCTAATCCCTCCTGTTAATTTTTCACATTTTGCAACATTTTTTATTTGGTTTGTACATTTAACTTGTATCTGGATCTCTTTTCATGAAAATCCAACTTTACAATATATTTTAAATTTTATTTATTTACAACATGGATTTGGGATTTGTTCTTCTGTGCTAAAATGGACTGATAAGATTTTGTCCAGGAGGGATTTTGTTCTCATAGATCTCCCATGCTTCTGGTAAGCTTACAATTGAAGTTAAATGACTGGCTGACCAGTAAACTTTGTTGCTGCTGTATATTCAGTTAAAGTAAAATCCCTCTTACCTGTCACTGAACCACACATAGCTATTGTCATTTCTCATTGGTTATTGTTTTGTTTTGACCAGTTTATTGATTTGTTTGATCTTCCCTTAGAATAAACAAGTTTTTTTATATATATTTTTAATCACTTAAATAGTGCTTTGAATATTTTAGAATGAGTATGTAGGACCTTATCTAGAAATATTTTAGTAACAAGTTTTCACTGTTTGATATTTATATTTTGTAAGGTCTTGGTACATTGTATTTCTAAGCTACAGTATTACATGTTGTCCAATATATCTTGCCAGAAACTCATTTTTGCTATAGGAGAACATTATCTTAATTAAAGCTATATTGTTGATATGCTTTGCTTAGTATATTCTTATGGTAATTGATGTATGTTTTTATCAAATTATTAAAATAAATATTTCCATAATTTTATCACATTTTTAAGGCAGTAACTACTTTAGTTGATTGAGTTTAAATTGTTAGCAAAAGAATGTGTCTAAAATATTTGTTAGTTGGATACAAGCCATTTGTTAATTTTTAATTTAGTTAATTAGATGTGGGTGGAATTTAACGGTTCTTTTTATTAATTGAACATTAAGGTTAATGGTGTTGGTATACAGGTAACTGCAAAGAAAAGCTACATAAAATTACTTAAACAAAATAGCTGAATTGACTTTTTTTCTTACCATTGCTAAGCAAACAGCTAAGTATTCATTTACAATGTAAGCATGATTAGGAAGTCTTACAAGCTGTTATATTTGCTATAGCTAGATATTAAATTGACATACTGGAGAAACCATCTCTTAACGTGACTGGACACAAGGAACACTATGTGTAAATCTATTTTGTTTAAAAGCTGTATCTATTGTAGTTTCTGAAAATAACTTTAAAATAAGCAATTTCCAAGCATTTAAACTGTCCTTCTGTCCCATTTCAATTAAGACATTAAATAAAGTCGTCACAGTTCCTGACAGGTTATAATAATCAGTACATCTCATGTAAAATTTCAAAACAACTGGAGCATAGTTTGACTATTGCAATTTAGAGGAAATATTGAACACTCTATTGGCCTTCTCTGCTAATGAAATAAACACATTGGACAAAATCAATGTACCTAATTGGACATAATTAACACTACATTTTGTGTATAAGTTCATTATATCATGAGCACAATTTGAAAATTATGCTTTATGGGAAATATTAAACAGGCATTTAAATTGTCCGCTGCCGATTAATTAACACAATGATAAAAGTCACTTCTTATCAACTACCCAACTGAATATATTTTATTGTTCACTTTGTGTAAAACTTAATAAGTTCATTACACCTTGGACACAGTGTAGATTTACACTTTTCAAGAAATAATTAACAAATATTTAATTGTCCATTCTCTGAAATGTAAATTAACATAATTTAAAGAGAGTCTTATTAACAATATACTTATTATATAAGCTCAAGATTTAAACTTGTAGCTACATCTGTAAGTTATTCCTTTAAGTAAAAAAAAAACACTTAAATTTACCTGAGCAACCTATTTAATCAACATATTAATGGAGATGTTACAACTGCAAACTGTGCTTCAGTATTTCATGACTCATATTTCAGTAGCAAAAACTTTTCTACCAGAGACTTATTTATAAAACTTCTTAAGGGAAAAACTTAGATAAAGAAAAAAATTAAATAAGAAATTTCTTTGCCTCTTAACTTTTAACTTAGTTTTTTAGGATACATGTATAACCTTATAAAGATAATATTTATACTGAAAATTAACACTTAAATAGATAATGTACGATAATGTATACATAAAAATACCAAAATATAAAAATACGTTTTTTTTCCTATACTACTTCAAAAATAAATAATGATAAAGAAATTCCCTTTTTAAAAGCAATTTAATTTCAAAGTAAAATCCTAAACTTGTTTATAGGTAATTTCATTATAATTTCATTTCTGCTCCATGCCTTTGACCATACAAGAGAAAAGACTTAAAAATCATGGAAAAGATATTTAAAAGAACAATTCTTAATAACTTCAATTTATTCATGAATGCAGCCTCCAAATAAGCTGTTATCTCTGCTTTAGGCCTATGACCATGGGAGAAATTGGCTGTTTCCTGAGCCATTATTTTATCTGGAAGGACGTGGTGGACAACGGCTATAAGGAGGTGATTGTGTTTGAGGACGATCTCAGGTTCGAGCCCTACTTCCGCACCAAGCTTCGCCATATCATGATTATGGTGAGCAGGTTTGCAGCAGACTGGGACCTCATGTGAGTATTTGTAAAATAGTAATATGATTGGTTGTTACTTAAAAAAAAAAGAGCAATATGATTGGTTGTTTTTTAAAAAAAAAAGAGCAATATGATTGGTTGTTTAAAAAAAACTAGACAGTATTGTTGGTTGATCATCAAGATGTTTGACTACCACTAATTTTATAATACTGTATCAATGGTAGTAACATTTAAAAAAAATGAAACAATTATTTGAAATCTGAGCAGGTGGTCAGAGTATAGTTTAAATCAAAACAAAGCAATAATACATGGGTGAAAGTTTCCCTCTTGTGACAGAATTCTTTACTGTTGCTGGAATTATTTTTTTCAAAATGCATATATTCGAGGAGAAAACTGGGTGTGGGCTATGGGGTAGGCCTTCTATAATCCAAAATTTCACCAAGCTACATTCTCTTATACAGAAGCTGAAGAAATCACTGTGCAGAGTTAGAAATACTTTTCCCAAGTTTGATCTAATCCAATATTGGCAGACTTTGTAGAATTATGGAAGTTCCCAATATATATTAAATAATGCATATGGACTTTGACGCTATTTATGAAATTATTTGGCAAAATGTAACACACATTCTGACTGGTTCTCACAAAGTTTGTTATCCAATAGAAATCTCTGATTTTAACATGACTATATGTCAAAATTATGTCAGATATGTTTACTGGAGATGATACGTCAGCATCATCCTAGTCCATTGATTTACTGTACAGTTTTATACATTGATGTCAACGTTAAAAATGATTTTTTTACACAAGAGTTGGAAAAGAACATAAGAAACAAATAGTAATAGGAATGGCTAAATAAATGCAACATGGAAGGTGAACAATGGGGTAAATGGTTATAAAACAAAGGTATTTGGCTACACATTAAAGTCATTGTCATCTGTTCTTTACCCTCATGTGTTCCAATGATAAAAAATCAGATATTCATAATCTCAATAAGAAAGTAAGAAAAGGTTCAATGAGATAATGTCTGGTTAAAATGGTCTAAAATTGACATTGGGACTTTTAATAATACAAAATGTCCAATTATCTCAGGTCATCACAGTGGAAATTGAGCAATATTTTTTTTCCTATAGCTACCTAGGTCGAAAGCGTCTGAACCGTAAGGATGAGGAGTACCTACGAGGGACAGATAGTCTGGTGTGGCCCAGCTATAGTTACTGGACCCTCAGTTACCTGCTGTCCTTGGAAGGGGCCAAGAAACTCCTGGCCCAACAGCCCCTGCAGAACCTGCTCCCAGTAGATGAGTACCTACCTGTCATGTTCAACCAGCACCCAGAGTAAGTGGGGGTTTCTTACCTTCAGTTTTTTTTTAAGAAATGGTTAACCATTTCATAAGAGTCCATTTCTCAAGAAATTTTACAAAGATATTCACCTGTAGCTAGGAATACATGTTCACAGTCCATTCTAACAAGGCAGGTAATATTTTATTTGTATGACTTGCCCAGTTCATCTTTTTGTAACTCACTTTAGTGAGTCATTCTTAGTAGAGTGTAAATTCTGTAAAAGTGACTTTTTGTTTCATTTTTATTTGAGTCGCATTTTGATGGGTCTATTTTTATGTCTGCTAGGAACTGACTTAACAAAAAATTTATGGCTTAATCCTACACTAACTTGCTAATGGTTGCCAGATTTGGTTATATGAGTTTTAGCCATTTTGATTTATTCATTGCTTGCTATATGTGATGTCTTTCTATTTTACCATATTTCTAATCAGATTAAATTAGTTTAAATCTTCATTTATAGTCCATTGGGAAACAAATGATTTCAAATGTGAGACCTCTCGCTTAGTTGGTAACATATTACCCATATAAAGTTCAAGGTTACTCGTTAGGCATATTTTACTTGCTGAAAACAACATTCAACCCATTACAGGGTGTTTCATAATATCTGTCCTTATAACAAAGTGACATATTTGGTATAAGTGTTTATTTATAATAGCAAGTTATATATCATTGTAAAGGCAAAAGACATTCTTTTTAAACAAACATTAAGTATGGGGAAAATGTTGACATCATGATGTCTTCAATGACATCATTTCCTGTCGCACTGTTTAAGTAATGGCACCGTTAAAAGAACATAACTGCGAAATTGTAAAATTGTATTATCAAACAAAATCACTGAAAACGGTAGTAAAAACAATTAAAAGAAATTACCCATATTTGGGGAAACTTAATACAAAATCAGTACAGAGAAGTTAGATGATTTGAAGAATCTGGCACAGTTGAAGACAGGCTGCACATCAACCCTGGTGGACCATGATCAGCCAGAACAGTTGAAGCCATTGAGAAAGCGAAGACAGAGATTAGTGATACCCCACAAAGGTCAATGAGGACAGTTCTGGGCGAGATAACTAACATGACATGTTTCAAGTGTCTACAGGATGTTGAAGTATGACTTGAACCTGACCCAAAATATTAATCATGCAACATCTAAAAGAAAGTGACATTTCAAGCAGGCTGGCATTTGTTTATTGATTGCATACCCATATCAGCATCATTGATCAGCTATGGTTTCTGATTAAGCACACTTTTATTTTAATTTTGAAGTGAATAAGCAGCACTGCATATTTTGGGGCACTGAGAGACCTGAACTTTACATCGAAACACCACTGCACGAGGAAAAGGTGACTGCTTGGGCTGCACTCAGCGTGCACGGAGGTACTGGTCCATCCTTCTTTGAAGATAGGATAGCCATGTAACACTACTCAACAAGGATCGATACCTGACTTTACTGAAGAAGAAATTTGTGCAAACATTGAAGAGGAAAGGGATTGACATGGACAGTGTGATGTTTCAACAGGAAGGTGCAACATCATACACAGCAGGGAATGTTAGCAGTGGCTAACTGTGACATTCAGAGACAGATTCATTTCATTTCACACTGCAAATGAGTGGCCACCACACTCCCCTGATCTCAATCCTCTAGACATCTACCTGTGGGGATACTGGTGAGAGCGTGTATACACGCCTTCTGCTCAGTCTACTGCTGACCTCAAACGTGCAACTAGAAGGGAACTCAAAATAATTACACCAGAGACATGCCACAATATTGTTGACAATTTCAAATACAGACTTGACGTCATGACTGCTCAAATTGGACGTCATAGCGAGCACATTTTGTAAATATGGTACATTTGTAAGTTGGCTGATACATAATTGCCATAACTTGTTTATGTATGTTCTATGTATAAAAATAAATGTTATTATGTCTGCTACAAGGTTTTTACACAAATGTATCCTTTATTTTTACTGAAATAACAGTTTGATAAAATAAGGACACATATTATGAAACACCCTGTACCATAAAACATACTAAACATGAATTATGTTTCCTGGAAGTAAAGGGTCTAAAAAAGAAATGGTTGTGACATTCTTATTGAATTGAACATTCAGTATTTATAAAAAGCAAAAACATTGCATATGCCATGGTCTGGTCTTGTAGATGGCTTGTTATTCTCTGCCAATAGAATCGGGAGGGGAATATTGTTTTGGTGCCATCAGTCCATCCCTCCGTCCCTCTGAATTTCATTTCCACACTATTTCTTGGCAACTACTGACTGGACTTGAACTTCCGATACCAAAAGGAGATGCTCATATCCTTGCCATGTTCCAGTTGGACCCTTCAACACAGAATTATGGCTGTTGATAAGTTACAAAATATGTAGACAGAGAAAAACTGGTTCTTGTGCTTTTTCTCAGCAATGGCTCACTGGTTTTCAATGAAACTTTATGGGAATCATCAATACCAAAGAAAATGTTTGACCATTTAATACAAAGTTTAGGCCCCTGAGTAGTATTTCGTTCCTGCAATATTTCTCAGCAACTACAGCATATATCATAACTTTTTGCAATTGCACAATTTTTTTTTCATTCATTAAGATGATAACCACAAAGTTATTTATACTATTTGTGACAAATGTACTGTTTGTGACATAGTCTTTGTTAAGTATTGTGTTTAGTAACTGTCATTATTTTGTTCTTTTACAGATCCTCCTGGAAGGAACCCTTTTCCCCTCGGAACCTTGTAGCCCTGTCTGCTGAACCACTTCTCATCTACCCCACCCACTACCTTGGAGAGGCAAATTACATCTCGGACACTGAATATTCAGAACTTATCACCGAGACCACTCAGACATCATCTTCATCAGACACCCCATCTAGTCACAACAGCCCAGAGGAGCCCCAGGGTCCACCGGTTTCCAAACACACCGACCGCAGTGCAGGGTTGCCCGGTAATCAGCTGGATCCCGCCTTTAAGTCACATGACAGTCGTTATAACGATGAGTTATGATAGAAGATTTTAGGTGGATTTTTTTTTAAAGACATAATATGGATTCAAGTTTGAAAACCATAAAGCTTGTAATCTTGATATATATGTGAATATGGAAATATGAATGTATGATGGGTTAAGAAATAGAATGGATGCTCTAGCTACTGTAGTCAGATTCCTTGCTTACATTTGTTTGCATTGATGTTTTTGATGTTTTACATGTGTTGGTTTGTGTAGGTAAAGTTTGGTTGGGAAATCCACAGTTGTGCAAGTCACTCTAGTCAAATACATAAGGGGTAATGGATGATCATTTGCTTGCATGACTTTTAATATGCCATGAAATATATTTTGTTTGTAAGATTGTTTTTTTGTGAACTCTCCTGAAATCCACCTTACATTCACGAATTACAGGTGCATACATGTACATGTATAAATCTATACAAATATGAATATTACATATGTAAGATATGTTTATTTGCTTGTTTTAGTATGTATAAATATGTAACTAGCGGAATTTGTATTTGTAACTGGGAATAATGGTGCAAAACTACCCTTTACTTACTGCCTATTACCAAAACATAGTATTCATCAATGTAAATATGCACTGTTTTTATATGAGATATACATTTCATTACTAATATTATTCATATAAATTCATATCATGTATGTAATCCAAAATGGACATAATTTGATTTTTCTTGTAGATCTACCTGTATTTGTTATTCACTAAAATCTTTATTGCTTGAAATCTTCCACCCAATTGTTTGTTTACCAGGTAATTACTTTTTATATAATATATAATATAGTAATCATAGACTGTAAGTTTGTTTTTTCAAAAATATACTTTTGATGTCTTGCAAAAATTCCTCACCATTTCACCGGACCTAGTAGTGCAGTTGGTAGAGCGTTGGCTCTAGGTACGGGAGGCCCGAGGTTCGATCGCAGGCCAGGACATACCAAAGTAAAAAAAAAATGGTTGTGGTATAAGCTCTCTTGCTCAAGCAAATAAGGGTAGTTCCACGACTGGTTGACTGGTGTCAGGATAAAGTGACTAGTTGTTGTATCATCGCAGGTGTTCACAGAATGCTATACGCAGTGAAGGCAACACTATATCTGCTTCAAGTGGACACCGTCTACAGATAACGGAAATATTGTTGGTTGGACAATAAACCCAATAGATAAATAATCCTCACCTCTTTCATTTTTTGTCCCATGAGTACATGTGCAAGTATTTATGCAAGAAAATTAATATTGACCGTATTTTTTCAGGAGAAACTAGTATGACAAAATATTACAATCTCCATTTATGTGCCAAATCTCATAGTAACATATTAATGTGATTTGTAAACCATTTGCTTAGATATATATTGTGTTGAAGATATTGTATAAGGTTTTACATGACATGTTTTGTTGGTAGTTTATGTTTAGTTTTAATATAATGGTGATTGTTTTGAAGTTGTTAAATAAGATCATGAAGTAAGTTATTTGCCATACTGTTTATTAGTCCTGAAAGCATTTCATGACCAGCAAAGGTCCATTCATAGCTTTTAGTTAACATTTTGGAAATATCCCCAAAACTGTTTCCACTGCTATAATTCCGTCCTGCAATCCAGTTTCAGATCTTATCATTGTTACATTGCCATGATTTTTACATTTTGACACATTATATTGATGGACACATAACCTTTATCATTTTAATGTAGACATTAATTTTGACATAGACAAGATTCATTTTGATATATACATGGATTTTTTTTATCATTTACATAATTTGTGTCTTTTGACATAAACATCAATTTTGCCTTTTTGGTAATTTATTGAAGTACACAAACATGATTGTACATTTAATACTAATATTTGCGTGAGTATGCATTACTTTTTTTAAATTTTGTAAAAGGATGAATCGTTAAGTAGTAAACAGGTCTACTATTGTCAAGCTTTAACAATGCAAAATCTTGTGTCAACAGAAGAAAAGAATGATCGCAGAGTAACGTAACTGATGTGGTTATGGCTCAACAATATTTCTAAACTCATAGTCCATTGAAGTCAGGTTGATGATATAGTTCAATAGATACCATCGTGTTGTTCAATATTTAGTAGATAAGTCTGTGCAATAATATCTAAATCCAAGCGTTATTCCAAATTATTAAATTTGTGGTATCTGTTTTTTGTATGTTGGGGTTGATTTAACCTTCCTAAATGATACATGTTCAGCTGATTTTTATGTGCAATTTGTTGATAAATAGAATCCAGTGCCATGTTTTTGTTTGAACTTTTAGTTGTCAAAGCATTTACTATGATATCATTAGTCTAGGCCAAGTATGTGCATTCTTCATTAGCTCACAATGCACTGTGTTATTCTTTCATTCACAGTACATGTATGTGATATTTAAAGAGCACATATTTTTAAACTTATTTTTGATGTATGTATGTTTAGCATGTTATCATAGGCCCTAAGCTAACCAGAAAAATAAAACTCTGTTGGGTAGATTCTGCTGAAGGTAAGAGTTAGGTGCCCCTGGTCACATAGGCTCAAGTCCAGATCAGGCTAAAACCTGTATTTGGGGAGGTTATCCCTGCTAACCTGCGGTGAGCCAGTGGTTCTACCGAGACATAAGGCTGGGATCTTACTTCACCAATAATTAGCTGGATGTCACCAATTTGACCATAATAATGTGGGTGCAATGTAAGAAAAAATCAAAGAATAGAATGATAATTGTATGTGCTTTGCCAATATGTCTGATGTCATAGACATGACTTATAGGCTGGAAGATAATCAAGTAAGAAACTGAAAAATATGCTGTTACAGTTTGAAGCTTCAAATGTCATAAAAAATGTGAAGAAAAATGGATGTGTCAAACACTGCCAATCAAACAAAGTATTGAATATTGCTAAGAAAGAAATATTGCTAGTGAAAAGTAAGAATAAGAATGGGTTCATAAAAATTACCTTAATAATTAGAAGACTTCTAGACAATACATAGAGGGTGGTGGCACTAGATTTTAGGCACCTTTGTACTGTTACACTCTACTCTTAGCTAAGTTTTGAGACTTGTGCAGCCTTAATGTAAAATACTTCCATTTGTAAATTAAATTTGTTTTTCCTTATAAACAATTAAAGTGTCAAATATACACAGAGGCAACACAGTCTGTGTAGGATGTTTTATTGTTATCAATGTTTGTTAGTTTTTAAATCAACCTAAACTTAAAACAGAAAATGTGTTAGATTTGACAGATTGTTTTATGAAATATAGCTTGATTTGGTATTTGAAACCATTCTAAATAGTACCGGTTATTGTCAGTGTGTTAGGTTTATCAACATTACTTTTTTTTGTTCAGATCACATCTGTTGGTTTTTAAATGCAGGAATACTGAAGGGAAAAACAAGTTATTGTTTGGGGTTGTGATATGTAGTGTTTATGTAATGTGTAAAGTCTATAAATTGTTTAGAAATTCTTTTTGTTTATAATTAGCTGTTTGGAATGGGATTTATTGAATATATTCTTAAAAGCATTTTTATACTAAAAATAAACAAGAATGCCCTAAGAACATTTAGACAAATCATCTTTGTATGGCTCAGTTAGTTTCATTGTACTGATAACCTGGTGCCATTTCATAAAAAGTACTAGGACTTGTTTATGGTTATAAGACCACTAAATTGTTGTGTGTTTCAGAAAACTACATAATTTACCTTCACAAAAGATTCTTGCAAATGCCATGATAGTAAGACAGCCCCTTTAAATAATCAAACACATTTCTTTTTCCTTTCACTTAACCTGCAATTGTTGTCATGGGATGGTATAAATAAGAACCTTGCTATTTTTTCTCTCATTGTTAATAAGAATTTCTTCCTTAACATTTTAAATTTATTCTTAAAACTAAGTTTAATTCATAAAAACTTTTTAATCTTTTAAGGGTTTTTTTACTCCTTTTTTTAATTAAAAGGATTTTTTTTGTCAGTGAAAATTAGTAAGATTCTTTATGGCCGACCCCTGCTGTACTATAGCCTGCTTTCTATGTGATTTGACAACCATGTCTGCCTCACAAACTGGGTCATGCGTGTAGTTTATTTAGTTAAGAGTACATCTTGATTGGTAATCATCTCAATTAATAATTCACTTATTAAAGAAACAAAGTCTTATGTATATAATTTTAATAATTTATCGTACAAGTCATAATAATAAATGAGACAACTTATCTAAGTGGAAAGTTATATTCAGTTTTAATTATTTATAAATTACCAATGCGTACATGTATGTATTGGGACATTTTAACATTTGATCAGTATATCATAAAAATAACACTTACTTTGACTTTCAACAAACAGCCATAGATCTTAAACTGTTCATGACTGATTTCTTGTTGAATGTTAATGTAAACTAATGGTACTCAAAATTTGATAGGGATGTCTTATTAGACTGGAGGCGCCTATGGTTGAGCTGTTAAGAGTCACTGCCTTGTTACTATCAGCACTTCATCATGTGGTTTCGGTTACCTGTCGGGGCAAGAACTTTCACGCAGGGAGATTTTCCAGCTAACCTGTAGTGCGCCAGTGGTTCGACCAATAAATTAGCTGGACATCACCAATGTGACCATAATTATGTCGGTGCGATGTAACAAAAAACAAACCTATTAGACTGTATATATTTCATTGGGTTTAAAGAATTTATCGATGATGATTATTATTTTGGAATTGTTAATAATTTGATGTCTTATTTTGATGGTATTTTAACTTGTCCATAAATTCATTGAAGCACAACAACAGATGAAACTGGATAGGGGTGAATTTATTAAACTTTAAAAAAGTGATCACTATCAAATTTTGAGTAGTTGAGTAGTATATAACAGATGTTCTTCTCTTGATTACAAGATTGGTTGATTACAAACTGACATGTATTCAATTAGATTGTTAACGTTGACAATTATCCTCAACAAACTATGGTGCTTCCTTGTAACTCGTTGTTTTATTTTTTTTTATGCAACCTCTTCTCAAAATGACTTCTTCACAATATAAAATACTTAAAGAAAAAAGTAATTCTTTTGTTTTCAAATAATAAGGTACTTTTTAAATAAAAATATCCTTTTTAAAAGAAAAGATAAATTTTCTCACAGAAAAAGTCTATGCAGAATAAGATCTTTCCCACAGGTTCCGATATAGTGCAACAAAGGACAAGCTAATAAAGCTCTATCACACTACACCAGATGGCACCAATTGATATTTACAATTAGCAACTTAACCTTAACTGCTGCAAACGGATTTAAGTAAGCTTAATAATGGATACCATCTTGTTCAAACTTAGTATAAATCAAATACTGTATATATGTTACAAATTTACAACCTTTTTCTTGTACTAGAACATATATAATATATACATATATATGATTATATATGTGCGTGAATACAGTCTTTTGTTGAAACAAGTTTTTCCTTTTGTTTCTGAATGTGCTTATAACTGCACTGGCAAAATCTAATTTGCTTTTGCTTTTTCTTTCATTTAACATGGTTATACACGTGAAACAGGAATAACATGTACTTACATTAAACATGTTCAATTTTGAGTATACATATTTATTTTATACATCATCACTGTCGCAAGAAGTCTAACACCACCTCTATTCATTACAATGCTTATCATGTTTATTGTAGGATTAGGAGATTGTTATTATTTTATTAGGTTTTGGTGATAAATATTGGATATTTTTGAAATCCAATTTGATTGAGATTTAAGATAGTTTTTTAAAAATCCATTGGACAGACATAAATGATTGTTTTTGAAAACCAGTTTTACTCGTACTGACATAAAAGACTGTTTTTGAAAAACACAATAATATGATTGATATTTAATATTTTTTTTGATTATGATTGAGATTATATTTAGTTAATACATATATCACGTTTCCATCCTATATCTAATTGTGTAATTTTAATTGTTAAGATATTATGCTTTGTTTATTTTGGTATCCCAGAATACCACCACTGGCTTTTGTGTAATCTTTTCTATGCATTGCTTACATAATTATATTTAAGTTTGTAAAAAACAAACTATGAGCAATGCCATGTCTTAGAAAAGGCTTTGAAAAGGTGTAATTTTGTAATTTGGCTTTATTTCTATAAAATTACTGTAATCCACAGATTATAATGTTAGACCTAGCAAAGTACAACCAGCAAAGTACAACCAGCAAAGTACAACCAGCAAAGTACAACCAGCAAAGTACAACCAGCAAAGTACAACCTACTACAGAGTTAAAGCAAATCAGGTTGTTCATGTGCTAATGGACAATAACTGATTACTGACATTTGTACATCTGTGGGGTTTGAATCGTCACTTCAATGAACAATTTATTTTCTAGCCCATCTATTATAAAAGTTTGTTTAAATTTTGTAGTTGGAAGTCAAAATATTTTATCAGTTTGAAACTGTATTTGAAAAATAAACCTCATCTAAATTCTCCCTTTTTATTTTTTTTAAAAATTAATTATTTATTTTTTAAAGTCCCCTAAAAAATCTTTCTTTTAGTAAAGAATGACTATTAGGTAAAATTGTCATTTAAGAAATCAGAATTTATATTTAAATCTTGCCAATGCTTTCATTGTATCATGATGTAAAGAAACTTGTTGAACGTCGAGACAGTTGTTAGTAACCTTGGTAACCTTTCTGGCGTCTGTATCCGTCCCTTCACCTAGCATGCTTATGTATTCCTTTCTCAGTATTAATAGTCCCACATGTTTTATAATTTATCCTACAGTGTTGTTGTATAATCATCCTTTATTTGTACTTCAGTAAGATACATCATCATTTGGAGTAGTTGTTTAAAGAAAACATCTTTTTGTATACTTTGTTGTATGAAATACATCTTTGTTGCTTACCACATATCTTTCTTGCATACTAATTTATGAGATATATCTTTCTTACATACCATGCCCCGACAGCAAAATTTTAACACCTGTGGTTGACATTTTCTTTTGTCAAGTTTGTATGAAAATATTTTATTCAACATTGAAATAAAAATTATGTCATAAAACAGCATGTCATTTATGAATTACATAAACTGTGATTTGCTATACTGTTTTAAAATTATTGAACTCTTTTGTAGAACACATTTCTGTCAGTAATGGAACCAAATAATTTTGCTAATGACCAATGTTTTTATGTGGAATCTAATATAAACTTATTGGAGATGTGTAAAGTATATCCTGTGTTCTTATTTCTTTGTCATTACATATTCATACTCACTCATACTCACGCTCACATTCATTTTATAGTGAGGAGGTGAATAACATTTGTAGATTGAATGTATGAATGACTGTGTGAATAATTCTATTTATCGTACACATATTATTCTGCACAAACATTTCACACATCACACAGTCACTGTACCTGGTTCACATTTTGTCTACCTTTCAGACATATGTCAAACTCTGTTCACAGTGCACAAAATACTGCATTATGAATATTTTGCTACATGATATGATACACCACTATTTAGGCAGTTTAATTGCTCATTTTAGCAGAATTTAAACAGATCTTATTAATTTTATTATTGACTATTGATATACATGAATCAGGTTAATGATGGTGCATATAATTTATCAGAACTAAGAAACAACCAACTTGAAAACAATAATATAATCAATGTATTTGTCCATATATATGTTACATTTACAACATTTTAACATGACAACAGAAAATATATGTATAAAAAAATGTCACAAACTTGCATTGAATTGAGAAATTGTAAAGTAGCGAACAGACATTACCTTACAATTAAGGTCACTTACATAGAAAAACACTTCCTTGGACATGCATCAAGTTTAAAACACCTAATAAAATTAATAACAGAAGGGTCATTTTTTTAACATAGCCAGCCTAAGTTTCATTTATTGTATTAAAAAGAATTGTGCAACTTCACTGTATTTCAGGAATTTTTTATCAGGCTATACAAGTTTTGTAATAAGTCAATTTTAATTAAAGGACCAAATAAAACTAACTAAATTTGATTGTAAGATCAGCAAAAAATAAACTAACAAAGACAATAAATACACACACCCATAAAAAGGAACGATATGCAAGAACTTTTGGACTACACGAAGGAAAAAACTGGTTATAGAAAGTGATGGAAGACAAATGTTTATATTTTAAGTTCCTTCTTAAAATTCTGAAGAAGAAAAACTGGTAAAAGGAATCATCCAGGAACTAAATGAAACATTCTCATACTGGAGCAGCATTATGGAAATGTACAGTTACTATCCATAGAGGAAGACATCGTCTGGGAGAAACCACAAAATTGTTGGTTCAAAATTTAAAATTAATGGGAAAAAAAGCCATC
Organism: Sinonovacula constricta; assembly: GCA_007844125.1. Lineage (NCBI taxonomy): Eukaryota > Metazoa > Mollusca > Bivalvia > Cardiida > Solecurtidae > Sinonovacula > Sinonovacula constricta. Next base: position 8,897,501 of record CM017572.1, read on the forward strand.
AATATAACCATATTGATGTACTTGTACTGAAAAAATTCATTTAAGAGCCCCACTAGTTGAAAAGTAGTTGCATTTTCTAGCAGCTGAATTTTAGCTTTTATTAAATATGTTATAGTCTCAAAATAAAAAAAAAAGTGCAAAATTTAAAATCCGAATACATTTATCTGTTATATTTTTTTAGCAAACATTAATAATAAAAATGTCTTGGATTAAAAAGGAACAGGCCAGCTGATGACCTTCTCAAATGAACATTTTAAACAACATAACTAGAAGGACCTGCCTTCAATCTTTACATCCTAATAAGAGATGAACATTTTTCCTTTGTGCTGTTTGTTTTTCCACTGTTTCATTTTATATATTATATTGATATTATATATTGATTATTGGTTATGATGTTACACTTAAACTGTAGTTTTTATTTTTCACTTTATGAATATTTATACATATTTATCTTACTCTTTTTGGAAACATTCACTATTATACTGTTTATCTAAAGCAAATCTATATATATTGATTATTTAATCAAGTTTTAAAAAGATAACGTGATAAAGATAAAAAGTAAACAAGACATCAAGTTGTTTAAGGTGTGACCAGAGTCAGGACCATTTGCTGCATGCAGAGGTATTCTAGACATATTTTACATCTTGTACAGACTTTACCTATGCCTGTACAGCAGAAGGTGCATGTGACAATGAAGAGTATATCACTCACATCGCAACCAATATACTTCATAATAGCGACATGCACAAGTGCTGGCAAGGTAGGTATGTTGGTGTATTTATTATGCAAGCAACGCCTACAAATGAGGTTATTAGATTATTTCATTGAATACCATGTTGGTTAAATTAATTTTGCAAAAATACTTCAGATTTGGTAGTAATAAATGGCATGCTTCAAGTTAATCCACAAATTTATAAATTGAAAGTTGTTTACAATTATTAACTTTTTCCATGTGACATGTACGATTTCTATGGAAAAAAAAAATGGAACAAATCCTGCAATGGTCACAAATGTTACACAAATTCTTGTCACCTGAAAAACTTTTGAAAAGGGCCAAAGAAACCTTATGATGTAATAAAGTCATCGCACAAGTGAAAGGAAAGCAACAATATTGGCAAGTACATATAATATTACACAGCATAAGGTAAGAACAAGTTTTGGAATAACAAGATTGTCATTTGGTACATTCTATATAAAATGTGATCAGGCTGATTGAATAAACTGAAATACATAACAGCAAGAGATGATAAACCTTAAGGCTCAAAACTGAGAATGTCTCCAACAGTCTGATTGGTCAGAATCAAATATATATATACCAACATTTTCAACCAATCAAATGCTTGGAAATTCTCTCAATCTTAAGCTGAAAGTTTTATAACTTCAAGCCTTCAAAGGACACTTTACAAATATTTCTCATTCCTTAAATAATACATTGAATAAGGAATGAAATACAAAGGCAGACATTTACAATTGTTTGAAAAGCACCAATATTTACCAAAAATATAAGAATAATTACAACTAGAAGTCCATAAACAAGAAAAGTTCATTCTCAGTTGAGAGTTTCACTTTTCTTTGTCAATTTGTCCCTCTGTTATTTCAATATATAAATCAATAAAAGTATATTTATGCACATGCCCAAAGTTTTAATTCCATCTTAAATTGAAATAAATGATGTCACATGTCTGATAATTGGATTGTGTAATTAAATTTTTTAAAAGAATTTTCATGGATCAAGATTATTTAACTTTTAAACTCCGGTCTGAGCCAATTTCAAAGTATTTGATGGATCAGATAATAATTCTCAAACTAAAGGTCAGAGGTTAATAACCTCTGGACCAGATTCCTTTTGTCAATAGCAGGTATTGAGAAAAAAGAGATTATGTATCAATAAGCATAAGGCACTTTAGAAAATAATTTCTAAACACCATAAACAATGACTAACATAAGATGTTTAAATGTGTTAAATTTCATCGAAAATATTTACAAGTTCTAACAAAGACACTTCAAGTCATCTTTGTTGTCCAGGTAATGACTCAGTCCAGCTTATTGCTTAGTCTTGTCTATCACTTTTTATAACTATCATATTTATTCTTCCATTTTGTTTTAAACTTTGTTTAATGTTCTTGTTCATCATGTACTCTTGTTTATCACTATATAGTGATTATCAATCAGTTATATTAATGGCTAAGTCCTGGTTTATCACTCATTCCTTTTTATCAGCAATAGTTTGGTTTTTCTTGCCTAGGATCTTCATCAGGTTCTTGGGCATGAAGTATGGCTTTGCTTCGGACCCATCATTTCTCTCCAGGTCCTCCACTAGAAACAAACATTTTGTATATCAATACTATATGCAATGATTATGGTTCTAACAGCAAACACCTAACAACACATAGATAGGCAGCTTTTTTTTTTAGCTGATAGACAAATCTTGCCGAATCCACACAGCATACACGTGACCTGCTGAGGCCATGATTTAAAAAAAGTAAAAGCATTTGGGAAAATTGGTAAAATTTAAATTGTCTCCATTGTTTGATTGTCCCCATTGTTAGATTGTCCCCATTGTTAGATTGTATCCATTGTTAGATTGTATCCATTGTTAGATTGTCTCCATTGTTAGATTGTCCCCATTGTTAGATTGTATCCATTTGTTAGATTGTATCCCCTTGTTAGATTTCCTCCATTGTTAGATTGTCTCCATTGTTAGATTGTATCCATTGTTAGATTGTATCCATTGTTAGATTGTCCCCATTGTTAGATTGTATCCATTTGTTAGATTGTATCCATTGTTAGATTGTCCCCATTGTTAGATTGTCCCCATTGTTAGATTGTCTCCATTGTTAGATTGTCTCCATTGTTAGATTGTTTCCATTAGATTGTTTCCATTTGTTAGATTGTCCCCATTGTTAGATTGTATCCATTGTTAGATTGTATCCATTGTTAGATTGTTTCCATTGTTAGATTGTTTCCATTGTTAGATTGTCCCCATTGTAAGATTGTATCCATTGTTAGATTGTTTCCATTGTTAGATTGTCCCCATTGTTAGATTGTTTCCATTGTTAGATTGTCCCCATTGTTAGATTGTATCCATTGTTAGATTGTATCCATTGTTAGATTGTCCCCATTGTTATATTGTATCCATTGAAGTCCATTTAGTAAGATCGTCTTTTCAGTTAAAATCATTTAACTTTACCATTTGAGATTCTATTTTAACTAAAACTGGAAGTACTCTTTCTAAAACATGTGCATTTAATCACATACTAATAGCACTAAGTTATAAATGCCATAACATGGATGTGTATGTTGATTTTTAACCTGAATATCACAATGTAAGCACTAAGGTTGACACTTCCAGGAATACTACCATAAAAACCAAGTAGTTCAAATTAAAGGACCTATTTGTATTTAGAGAATATTAAGGGGATACTATTCACCAAATTCCCTAATTGAATTCCCTTGCACATTACTGCAGTGAGGTCACTTTAAATAAGAACTACGGTATGGTAGTATTCTTTTTAAGCCTTTTATGAAAAATGCTTAGAACAAAAAGGGGTGGGGGGATTTGTTCGGGTATTTATTTAAGCAAAAAATAGAAACAAAAGTGTTGGAATACTTACGGAAGCACAAGAAGAGTGTATCAACAGCCATGTTGTACACACTAAAAAAACAGGAAGCCACAACAAACGAGCCCAGTGTCACAAGCTGAAATAAAAACAACAACATTTAATATAACAATTACTAATTTTAATTTTTATATTATAACATATATTATCTTTTAATTCAATATCAGTTTATGCATTAGCTTATATTTGATTTATTGATTATAAAATGTGTCATTACTGAGAGAAGAAATAACCATGTTACGTAAAACTAACTTTTATCAGTTTTTATATTATTAACAGATTGTTGAGAAATCATTTTTCTGCTACGGAGGATTCCTTTTAACTATTTAAATGCACTATTTCATCAGGTTAAGGCGGAAAGTATAGATTAGCCCTACTGTGAGCTATTTAATCAGGATCTACACTATTTGCTGATAGAGGTATAACCTACACTTTAGCTAAGAACTAAACCTTGGTCTGGGTTATTAACATATGTGACCAGCCATGAGTAAATCAACATACCAACCTTGGTCTGGGTTATTAACATATGTGACCAGCGATGAGTAAATCAACATACCAACCTTGGTCTGGGTTATTAACATATGTGACCAGCCATGAGTAAATCAACATACCAACCTTGGTCTGGGTTATTAACATATGTGACCAGCCATGAGTAAATCAACATACCAACCTTGGTCTGGGTTATTAACATATGTGACCAGCGATGAGCAAATCAACATACCAACCTTGGTCTGGGTTATTAACATATGTGACCAGCCATGAGTAAATCAACATACCAACCTTGGTCTGGGTTATTAACATATGTGACCAGCGATGAGTAAATCAACATACCAACCTTGGTCTGGGTTATTAACATATGTGACTAGCGATGAGTAAATCAACATACCAACCTTGGTCTGGGTTATTAACATATGTGACCAGCGATGAGTAAATCAACATACCAACCTTGGTCTGGGTTATTAACATATGTGACCAGCGATGAGTAAATCAACATACCAACCTTAGTCTGGGTTATTAACATATGTGACCAGGGATGAGTAAATCAACATACCAACCTTGGTCTGGGTTATTAACATATGTGACCAGCGATATGTGACCAGCGATGAGTAAATCAACATACCAACCTTGGTCTGGGTTATTAACATATGTGACCAGCGATATGTGACCAGCGATGAGTAAATCAACATACCAACCTTGGTCTGGGTTATTAACATATGTGACCAGCGATGAGTAAATCAACATACCAACCTTGGTCTGGGTTATTAACATATGTGACCAGCGATGAGTAAATCAACATACCAACCTTGGTCTGGGTTATTAACATATGTGACCAGCGATATGTGACCAGCGATGAGTAAATCAACATACCAACCTTGGTCTGGGTTATTAACATATGTGACCAGCGATGAGTAAATCAACATACCAACCTTGGTCTGGGTTATTAACATATGTGACCAGTGGTGAGTAAATCAACATACCAACCTTGGTCTGGGTTATTAACATATGTGACCAGCGATGAGTAAATCAACATACCAACCTTAGTCTGGGTTATTAACATATGTGACCAGGGATGAGTAAATCAACATACCAACCTTGGTCTGGGTTATTAACATATGTGACCAGCGATGAGTAAATCAACATACCAACCTTGGTCTGGGTTATTAACATATGTGACCAGCGATGAGTAAATCAACATACCAACCTTGGTCTGGGTTATTAACATATGTGACCAGCGATGAGTAAATCAACATACCAACCTTGGTCTGGGTTATTAATATATGTGACCAGCGATGAGTAAATCAACATACCAACCTTGGTCTGGGTTATTAACATATGTGACCAGCGATGAGTAAATCAACATACCAACCTTGGTCTGGGTTATTAACATATGTGACCAGTGGTGAGAAAATCAACATACCAACCTTGGTCTGGGTTATTAACATATGTGACCAGCCATGAGTAAATCAACATACCAACCTTGGTCTGGGTTATTAACATATGTGACCAGCCATGAGTAAATCAACATACCAACCTTGGTCTGGGTTATTAACATATGTGACCAGCGATGAGTAAATCAACACACCAACCTTGGTCTGGGTTATTAACATATGTGACCAGCGATGAGTAAATCAACATACCAACCTTGGTCTGGGTTATTAACATATGTGACCAGCGATATGTGACCAGGGATGAGTAAATCAACATACCAACCTTGGTCTGGGTTATTAACATATGTGACCAGCGATATGTGACCAGCGATGAGTAAATCAACATACCAACCTTGGTCTGGGTTATTAACATATGTGACCAGCGATCAGTAAATCAACATACCAACCTTGGTCTGGGTTATTAACATATGTGACCAGCCATGAGTAAATCAACATACCAACCTTGGTCTGGGTTATTAATATATGTGACCAGCGATGAGTAAATCAACATACCAACCTTGGTCTGGGTTATTAACATATGTGACTAGCGATGAGTAAATCAACATACCAACGTTGGTCTGGGTTATTAACATATGTGACCAGCGATCAGTAAATCAACATACCAACCTTGGTCTGGGTTATTAACATATGTGACCAGCGATGAGTAAATCAACATACCAACCTTGGTCTGGGTTATTAACATATGTGACCAGCCATGAGTAAATCAACATACCAACCTTGGTCTGGGTTATTAACATATGTGACTAGCGATATGTGACCAGCGATGAGTAAATCAACATACCAACCTTGGTCTGGGTTATTAACATATGTGACCAGCGATATGTGACCAGCGATGAGTAAATCAACATACCAACCTTGGTCTGGGTTATTAACATATGTGACCAGCGATATGTGACCAGCGATGAGTAAATCAACATACCAACCTTGGTCTGGGTTATTAACATATGTGACCAGCGATGAGTAAATCAACATACCAACGTTGGTCTGGGTTATTAACATATGTGACCAGTGGTGAGTAAATCAACATACCAACCTTGGTCTGGGTTATTAACATATGTGACCAGCGATGAGTAAATCAACATACCAACCTTGGTCTGGGTTATTAATATATGTGACCAGCGATGAGTAAATCAACATACCAACCTTGGTCTGGGTTATTAATATATGTGACCAGCGATGAGTAAATCAACATACCAACCTTGGTCTGGGTTATTAACATATGTGACCAGCGATGAGCAAATCAACATACCAACCTTGGTCTGGGTTATTAACATATGTGACTAGCGATGAGCAAATCAACATACCAACCTTGGTCTGGGTTATTAACATATGTGACCAGCCATGAGTAAATCAACATACCAACCTTGGTCTGGGTTATTAACATATGTGACCAGCGATGAGTAAATCAACATACCAACCTTGGTCTGGGTTATTAACATATGTGACCAGTGATGAGTAAATCAACATACCAACCTTGGTCTGGGTTATTAACATATGTGACCAGTGATGAGTAAATCAACATACCAACCTTGGTCTGGGTTATTAACATATGTGACCAGCGATGAGTAAATCAACATACCAACCTTGGTCTGGGTTATTAATATATGTGACCAGTGATGAGTAAATCAACATACCAACCTTGGTCTGGGTTATTAACATATGTGACCAGCGATGAGTAAATCAACACACCAACCTTGGTCTGGGTTATTAACATATGTGACCAGTGATGAGTAAATCAACACACCAACCTTGGTCTGGGTTATTAACATATGTGACCAGCGATGAGTAAATCAACACACCAACCTTGGTCTGGGTTATCGACATATGTGACCAGCGATGAGTAAATCAACATACCAACCTTGGTCTGGGTTATTAACATATGTGACCAGCGATGAGTAAATCAACATACCAACCTTGGTCTGGGTTATTAACATATGTGACCAGCGATGAGTAAATCAACATACCAACCTTGGTCTGGGTTATTAATATATGTGACCAGCGATGAGTAAATCAACATACCAACCTTGGTCTGGGTTATTAACATATGTGACCAGCGATGAGTAAATCAACATACCAACCTTGGTCTGGGTTATTAACATATGTGACCAGCGATGAGTAAATCAACATACCAACCTTGGTCTGGGTTATTAACATATGTGACCAGCGATGAGTAAATCAACATACCAACCTTGGTCTGGGTTATTAATATATGTGACCAGCGATGAGTAAATCAACATACCAACCTTGGTCTGGGTTATTAACATATGTGACCAGCGATGAGTAAATCAACATACCAACCTTGGTCTGGGTTATTAACATATGTGACCAGCGATGAGTAAATCAACATACCAACGTTGGTCTGGGTTATTAACATATGTGACCAGCGATGAGTAAATCAACATACCAACCTTGGTCTGGGTTATTAACATATGTGACCAGCGATGAGTAAATCAACATACCAACCTTGGTCTGGGTTATTAACATATGTGACCAGCGATGAGTAAATCAACATACCAACCTTGGTCTGGGTTATTAACATATGTGACCAGCGATGAGTAAATCAACATACCAACCTTGGTCTGGGTTATTAACATATGTGACCAGCGATGAGTAAATCAACATACCAACCTTGGTCTGGGTTATTAACATATGTGACCAGGGATGAGTAAATCAACATACCAACCTTGGTCTGGGTTATTAACATATGTGACCAGCGATGAGTAAATCAACATACCAACCTTGGTCTGGGTTATTAATATATGTGACCAGCCATGAGTAAATCAACATACCAACCTTGGTCTGGGTTATTAATATATGTGACCAGCGATGAGTAAATCAACATACCAACCTTGGTCTGGGTTATTAACATATGTGACCAGCGATGAGTAAATCAACATACCAACCTTAGTCTGGGTTATTAACATATGTGACCAGGGATGAGTAAATCAACATACCAACCTTGGTCTGGGTTATTAACATATGTGACCAGCGATGAGTAAATCAACATACCAACCTTGGTCTGGGTTATTAACATATGTGACCAGCGATGAGTAAATCAACATACCAACCTTGGTCTGGGTTATTAACATATGTGACCAGCGATGAGTAAATCAACATACCAACCTTGGTCTGGGTTATTAATATATGTGACCAGCCATGAGTAAATCAACATACCAACCTTGGTCTGGGTTATTAATATATGTGACCAGCGATGAGTAAATCAACATACCAACCTTGGTCTGGGTTATTAACATATGTGACCAGGGATGAGTAAATCAACATACCAACCTTGGTCTGGGTTATTAATATATGTGACCAGTGATGAGTAAATCAACATACCAACCTTAGTCTGGGTTATTAACATATGTGACCAGGGATGAGTAAATCAACATACCAACCTTGGTCTGGGTTATTAACATATGTGACCAGGGATGAGTAAATCAACATACCAACCTTGGTCTGGGTTATTAACATATGTGACCAGCGATGAGTAAATCAACATACCAACCTTAGTCTGGGTTATTAACATATGTGACCAGGGATGAGTAAATCAACATACCAACCTTGGTCTGGGTTATTAACATATGTGACCAGCGATGAGTAAATCAACATACCAACCTTGGTCTGGGTTATTAACATATGTGACCAGCGATGAGTAAATCAACATACCAACCTTGGTCTGGGTTATTAACATATGTGACCAGCGATGAGTAAATCAACATACCAACCTTGGTCTGGGTTATTAACATATGTGACCAGCGATGAGTAAATCAACATACCAACGTTGGTCTGGGTTATTAACATATGTGACCAGCGATGAGTAAATCAACATACCAACCTTGGTCTGGGTTATTAACATATGTGACCAGCGATGAGTAAATCAACATACCAACTAGATAAGAGGAGTAAAGGTCCTGCTTATAAACTACAACTACAAACTCCAAACCTTTGTCTGCTTATAAACTACAACTACAAACTCCAAACCTTTGTCTGCTTATAAACTACAACTATTAACTCCAAACCTTTGTCTGCTTATAAACTACAACTACAAACTCCAAACCTTTGTCTGCTTATAAACTACAACTATTAACTCCAAACCTTTGTAAGTGGTTCTCATTAGAACTGTCTCTGTATGGCAATTCCATTGAATTACAGCAATATAGGGTTTGGTTAAGAAATTATGCGATAAACGGCAACACAAAATGAGATTTATTCCTCTTACCTGAAGCACTCATACACTTATCCAAACGGATTTTTTTAAACTTACCACAACAGGCACCACATAGAAGTTCAGTGTTGGCTTGTATGTGTTCAGGAACTCAATCTTGCCATCAAAGAAAAAGTAAGATCCAACCGCTGAAAAACAACAAGTAGAACAAATTTTGGAAATACAACCATTGTATTCATTTCAGTATACATGCTTGCATATACGGTTTGAAGTTAATATCATCATCTGTGCACAGTCTCTCTTCCATTTAATAAGTAGAACAAATTTGGTATTCACTGTGCTTGCAGTGAACACAGAAATAAAAACATTTACACAGGAAGCTGTTGACCAAACAATGTGTCCGTCTCCAACGTGACAAAATGTAGTTCTATGATCTGATGTGAATAAATAAGCAGTATTACACAAAGAACCAATCAAATGTTGACATTAGTATGTTTACTCAGTTTAAACTAGATGTAAAAATGATAGTAAAATGGAACTAACCAAATTACAAACTTATGAATAAGCTGTCCAAATGCAAAAGAATACAACCCTGACTCCCACAGTGAATGGTGGTACATGTTAGATAAGTAGCATAAGGCGATTTTGACAGGCTCTCCGGCAGTAAACAATGCTTATGTTGTGACACTAACTGCTCAGCCACGTGCATTCCCTTAAATGCCAATAGGTCTAGCCTATTAGTTGTGCAGTAATTAAATAAAGGTCATACAAAAGTGAAACATGGTTAGTTGTTTAAATAACAGAGCAGAGGAAATACAAAAAGCAAATAAGATACGTCTCCACCTGTAGTTCATATTGCCACATTCCTACAAGTAGGTTCATACTGCCACTTTTCTACAAGTAGGTTCATACTCCCACATTCCTACAAGATACTGCCACATTTCTACAAGTAGGTTCATACTGCCATATTCCTACAAGTAGGTTCATACTGCCACATTCCTACAAGTAGGTTCATACTGCCACATTCCTACAAGTAGGTTCATACTGCCACATTCAGGAGGTTCATACTGTCACATTCCTACAAGTAGGTTCATACTGCCACATTCCTACAAGTAGGTTCATACTGCCACATTCCTACAAGTAGGTTCATACTGCCATTTTCAGGAGGTTCATACTGTCACATTCCTACAAGTAGGTTCATACTGCCACATTCCTACAAGTAGGTTCATACTGCCACATTCCTACAAGTAGGTTCATACTGCCACCTTCCTACAAGTAGGTTCATACTGCCACCTTCCTACAAGTAGGCTCATACTGCCAAATTCAGGAGGTTCATACTGCCACATTCCTACAAGTAGGTTCATACTGCCATATTCCTACAAGTAGGTTCATACTGCCACATTATTACAAGTAGGTTCATACAGCACATTCCTACAAGTAGGTTCATACTGCCACCTTCCTACAAGTAGGTTCATACTGCCACATTCCTACAAGTAGGTTCATACTGCCAAATTCAGGTTTATACTGCCACATTTCTACAAGTAGGTTCATACTGCCACATTCCTACAAGTAGGTTCATACTGCCACATTCCTACAAGTAGGTTCATACTGCCAAATTCTGGAGGTGTATACTGCCACATTCCTACAAGTAGGTTCATACTGCCACATTCCTCCAAGAAGGTTCATACTGCCAAATTCTGGAGGTTTATACTGCCACATTCCTACAAGTAGGTTCATACTGCCACATTCCTACAAGTAGGTTCATACTGCCAAATTTTGTAAGTTCATCTTGCCACACTCCCACAAGTAGGTTCATACTGCCACATTCCTACAAGTAGGTTCATACTGCCACAATCCTACAAAAAGGTTCATACTGCCAAATTCTGGAGGTTTATACTGCCACATTTCTACAAGTAGGTTCATACTGCCACCTTCCTTCAAGTAGGTTCATACTGCCACATTCTGGAGGTTCATACTGCCACCTTTCTACAAGTAGGTTCATACTGCCACATTCTGGAGGTTCATACTGCCACCTTCCTACAAGTAGGTTCATACTGCCACATTCTGGAAGTTTATACTGCCACATTCTGGAGGTTTATACTGCCACATTCTGAAGGTTTATACTGCCACCTTCCTACAAGTAGCTTCATACTGCCACATTCTGGAGATTTATACTGCCACCTTTCTACAAGTAGGTTCATACTGCCACATTCTGAAGGTTTATACTGCCACCTTCCTACAAGTAGGTTCATACTGCCAAATTCTGGAGGTTTATACTGCCACATTCAGGAGGTTCATACTGCCACATTCTGGAGGTTTATACTGCCACATTCTGAAGGTTTATACTGCCACCTTCCTACAAGTAGGTTCATACTGCCACATTCTGGAGGTTCATACTGCCACCTTCCTACAAGTAGGTTCATACTGTCACATTGTGGAGGTTCATACTGCCACCTTCCTACAAGTAGGTTCATACTGCTACATTCTGAAGGTTCATACTGCTACATTCTGGAGGTTCATACTGCCACCTTTCTTCAAGTAGGTTTATACTGCCACCTTCCTACAAGTAGGTTCATACTGCCACATTCTGGAGGTTCATACTGCCACCTTCCTACAAGTAGGTTCATACTGCCACATTCTGCAGGTTCATACTGCCACCTTCCTACAAGTAGGTTCATACTGCCACATACGAAGGTTTATACTGCCACATTCCTACAAGTAGGTTCATACTGCCACACTCCTACAAGTAGGTTCATACTGCCACATTCGTACAAGTAGGTTCATACTGCCACATTCCTACAAGTAGGTTCATACTGCCACATTCGTACAAGTAGGTTCATACTGTCACATTCCTACAAGTAGGTTCATACTGCCACATTCGTACAAGTAGGTTCATACTGCCACATTCCTACAAGTAGGTTCATACTGCCACATTCATACAAGTAGGTTCATACTGCCACATTCCTACAAGTAGGTTCATACTGCCACATTCTGGAGGTTCATACTGTCACATTCAGGAGGTTCATACTGCCACATTCAGGAGGTTCATACTGCCACATTCTGGAGGTTCATACTGTCACATTCCTACAAGTAGGTTCATACTGCCACATTTGTACAAGTAGGTTCATACTGCCACATTCCTACAAGTAGGTTCATACTGCCACATTCCTACAAGTAGGTTCATACTGCCACATTCGTACAAGTAGGTTCATACTGCCACATTCGTACAAGTAGGTTCATACTGCCACATTCGTACAAGTAGGTTCATACTGTCACATTCAGGAGGTTCATACTGCCACATTCAGGAGGTTCATACTGTCACATTCCTACAAGTAGGTTCATACTGCCACATTCGTACAAGTAGGTTCATACTGCCACATTCCTACAAGTAGGTTCATACTGCCACATTCGTACAAGTAGGTTCATACTGCCACATTCCTACAAGTAGGTTCATACTGCCACATTCGTACAAGTAGGTTCATACTGTCACATTCCTACTAGTAGGTTCATACTGTCACATTCCTACAAGTAGGTTCATACTGCCACATTCTGGAGGTTCATACTGCCACCTTCCTACAAGTAGGTTCATACTGCCACATTCTGCAAGTTCATACTGCCACCTTCCTACAAGTAGGTTCATATTGCTAAGTGCGTACAAGTAGGTTCATACTGCCACATTCTGGAGGTTCATACTGCCACCTTCCTACAAGTAGGTTCATACTGCTACATTCTGCAGGTTCATACTGCCACCTTCCTACAAGTAGGTTCATACTGCCACATTCGTACAAGTAGGTTCATACTGCCACCTTCCTACAAGTAGGTTCATACTGCCACACTCCTACAAGTAGGTTCATACTGCCACATTCTGGAGGTTCATACTGCCACCTTCCTACAAGTAGGTTCATACTGCCACATTCTGCAGGTTCATACTGCCACCTTCCTACAAGTAGGTTCATATTGCTAAGTGCATACAAGTAGGTTCATACTGCCACATTCGTACAAGTAGGTTCATACTGCCACATTCCTATAATGTCACATTCCTACTAGCAGGTTCATATTTCCAAGTGCCTACAATAAGGTTCATATTGCCAAGTGCCTACAAGTAGGTTCATATTGCCAAGTGCCTACAAGTAGGTTCATATTGCCAAGTGCCTACAAGAAGGTTCATATTGCCAAGTGCCTACAAGAAGGTTCATATTGCCAAGTGCCTACAAGAAGGTTCATATTGCCACATTCCTATAATGTCACATTCCTACTAGTAGGTTCATACTGCCACATTCCTATAATGTCACATTCCTACTAGTAGGTTCATATTGCCAAGTGCCTACAAGAAGGTTCATATTGCCAAGTGCCTACAAGTAGGTTCATATTGCCAAGTGCCTACAAGAAGGTTCATATTGCCAAGTGCCTACAAGTAGGTTCATATTGCCAAGTGCCTACAAGTAGGTTCATATTGCCAAGTGCCTACAAGTAGGTTCATATTGCCAAGTGCCTACAAGTAGGTTCATATTGCCAAGTGCCTACAAGTAGGTTCATATTGCCAAGTGCCTACAAGAAGGTTCATATTGGTATTGGTGTGAGAATGTTTTTGTCTTGCTTTAACTATACTGTACCTATAAGACCAACAACAAGCAGCTTGCCAATCAGCAACAGGAAGTCTGTCACCTTGTCGACCACCAGGACTCTACAACAAACAACATATGGTAAACATCCTGGAATTTAAGGTGAGATAGTTTGTTTTTGATTATTTCTAACAACACATTGACACAATAATGGTCACATTACCATCCAGCTAATTATTGGTGGAAGATTTTTATTTTAAAAAATAATTATGGGGAGTTTATATTGGTCTTAAAAATATGTCTTTATACTGTGATACAGAAAAATAAATCACAACAAATGTTTCTTACCTGACAACATTTCTCAGAATCAGCATGAAGGCACTCTTGGCTGATGAACAGAAGTTCTTGCCATGAATTGCACACTGAAAGAAAATGAAAAAAATAGATTTACAATTTACTTAAACAGATCACTGATTTCACAAGATAGAAAATAACACAAATGTAAAAAATGAGCAAAAAAATGGAAGAAGTTTACTTTCTTATAAGCAAACAAGAAATGATTTTATTTAGACATATTCACAGTTTATTGTCAAATGTCTATATACTGCTCTCATCAACGTTTAAGTCATCATAAAAACTCTCAGTTCAGTTCAGCATAGACAATTCCAGCAGAGAATGTTGTCAATTTCACCAGATACAGCGCCGAAGTTGTCATACCTGTACATAAACATCCGCAGATATTGATCTCAAAATCATAAAAAATAGTAATATGTCACAAGCAGGATATACTGAGAAAATCAGCTGTATCAAAAACGGATTATCTAAAATGTTATGAATGAACATTTTAACTGAAAAATCCAAAAATGATGTAAAACCATTCATTCTAAGAAAAAATGTCAGACATTTACAAACTCACAGACTTGTGTATCATCACTAAGCAGCAAGTTTATTCCAAGAAGTTAACAATGAAATGGCTCTGTTAATCATAAATATTTGTCTACTTTCCTATTTAACTCCTTACACTTGTGAGAGTGAAAGTATTATACAACCAATATGTGACATACACATGCTACAGCACATTGTGGCAATACTTTATACCAGGTCAATTTCATTGGCAGATTAAAACTGTGCAACACTAGTTTAAACTATACAATTTTGGAGAGAAAAAAAACACACAAAAAAACATGTAATTAGTACACAACAATTCAAAACAAGGACACAGTCCAAAATAAGGCATAACTCAGCAAAACTTAATTTTAGGGGTACCTTCCCTTTTGAAATTAGTTAGTATTAGTACTAATTTTAAACCACAGATCATTTAAAAATGTATGCATATCATAAAACAACATTCTTCAAGTACTTAATGACTAGATTTGCTAAAGTTTGGATGAACAACACAGATGCAACACTCAATGCCATGTTACCATTTTATGGCTGGAGCACCAAGACAGGGTTCCATACATACCATAATGTAGGCATTCTTGTTCAGGAAGCGAATGAACTTCTCCAGGCACCAAAAGCAGCATTTCAAACACCTGTGTCATAAATAACCACAAGTGGTTACCATGGCAACATGATTAACATATGTGCTTGAATACTTCATATTTGAGCTCAATAATGGTAAAGAAAAGAATAATAATTAAAAAAGCATGTTAAGGCAAAGTTTCCTTCCATATAAGAATAGAGAAATAAAATTACAAAAATTTAATAAAGAATTTACGTATGTGTGTATGTTTAAATTAAGGAGTCAACAATGTGCACTGCTATCCTGACTATGTACAATTGTAAACAATTCCAAATACAATGTAATGATAATCACTTGGGGATGGGGTAATGTATGATATGCAGTTAGTGTTTTAGAGTTCAGATCAACCTCTAATGAACCATTATTGTTCACAATTTAAAAGCTAAATCTGATTGAATTTTCAAAAAAGGGTATAAGCCAATAATACTGAGCAAAGCCTTTGAAACCTAAAGAAAACAACATGTACTTATGACTTTTTGAACAGATTTTCAGACACAGCAGAAAAATTGAACCTTATTTATTACCTCTTTTTATTAATAAATCGATGCTATTTAAATTACATGTCATTTCATAAGTGACCTCTTTTAATACAAAAATATGTTTTTTTTTTCCTTTTTTGACACCTCAGACTGAAGCTGCCTGTTTTATATTGAATATGATTTGAATGAATGAAGTGCTTCATATATGATGAAAAAGATCAAGTTTTAAAATAAAACAGATATTTCTTATATATAGTGAAGCCTCCATGTAGGAGGTCACAGCTGCTAACATGAAGAAATAAAAGCACTGCAAGCACTGAGGTATTTATTGCTTCGAAAAAGTAGCAACATTTTGAATAATGAAAACATGTGTAGAGAAAATGTTTACATTTAAGAAATAACATGTTTTCAATTTTTTACATATAAATATATGGAATTTGTTAAGTTCAGACTAATATTGCTGTACACATGCATGTTCTCCACTAAGGTGACATGCTATTCAAGATGGCAGTTGTAGAACAGCGAAACTTTGTGAGGATCGTGAATATCAATAAGTATATGAAATACCTAACCAAAAGGATACAACTTATAGTGTTTTTCTTTTCAAAAATAAGTAACACAACCTAATAGCCTAATTAGGACTTACTTCATTAAGAACTTAGCGACTGGATTTTCTGATTCCTTAAGTTTGTGGTCTACATACTCCAGGAGGACTCGAATGATCTGGATAATCGCGATGATAAGAGAACCAAAGGCAAGCGTCCCCAGATGATACCTGCAAAAAAAAGTTGCTGGTGTTGACATTATTAATTAACCAACACTGGCAGTGCTGTAATAGAAAACTGACCGCAGCTAAAGGTGTGAGGAGCCAGCAGTTATGTAGTGCCGGTGGTTCTAGCCAGTCGGTGGTTCTAGCCAGCCAATGGTTCTAGCCAGCCAATGGTTCTAGCCAGCCGGTGGTTCTAGCCAGCCGATGGTTCTAGCCAGCCGGTGGTTCTAGCCAGCCGGTGGTTCTAGCCAGCCAATGGTTCTAGCCAGCCGGTGGTTCTAGCCAGCCAATGGTTCTAGCCAGCCGGTGGTTCTAGCCAGCCAATGGTTCTAGCCAGCCGGTGGTTCTAGCCAGCCAATGGTTCTAGCCAGCCGGTGGTTCTAGCCAGCCAATGGTTCTAGCCAGCCGGTGGTTCTAGCCAGCCGGTGGTCCTAGCCAGCCAGTGGTTCTAGCCAGCCGGTGGTTCTAGCCAGCCAATGGTTCTAGCCAGCCGGTGGTTCTAGCCAGCCAATGGTTCTAGCCAGCCGGTGGTTCTAGCCAGCCGATGGTTCTAGCCAGCCGGTGGTTCTAGCCAGCCGGTGGTTCTAGCCAGCCAATGGTTCTAGCCAGCCGGTGGTTCTAGCCAGCCGGTGAATCTAGCAAGCCAAAACCATGCTAGTCCTTCCCAGGTTCAAGTCTCAGTCATTCAAGTCTCAGTCAGGGCGAGACCTTTAATGTGTGGAGGTTTCCCAGCTGACTGTATGTGCAAATTTGTGCAATCTTCTTTCACAATTAAGAGCTTGGCATCACTACAGTTATCATAATTGTATTGGCCTGTTTTCCTTCCTTGAACTTAGTGCAGGTCATGACACGGACCTGTTTTTTGTTAGTGTGACTAACACAAAAATAGAAGAAATTTATACCGAAGACCTTTTCAGGCAAAGAAAAGATGCATGGTCTAATTACATGATATAAATCCATTCGACTATTATTTTACAAGTGCAGGAAACTGCATCTGCATTCAAAGTGCAACCAGGGTGTTCAATGAATAGTTGGTTATATTGGAGTCATTTAGATCATAGGTTTACAGCAGGTATTCTTGGCATGGTAATGTGAAATCAATAAGAGACTATCAAGTTTTGTTAATCAACTGATTTTCATCTTTCTTAAAATACCAACTACATTTTAAAACTAAAAAAACTAAAGTATTAAACTCTACATTTAAAACAAGATTCAATAAATTTAATTAAATTTAATAAAAGGAAGAAACCCTAGTAAAATTATACATGAACAGAGAAAAAAAGATGCAAACAAATGGAATTATATAATATCATTAAGTAGTTTATTTAATTGTAAATGCCGCTGATACAAACAAAATGTATCCACAAGAAGGGACTACCTCTCCAAAATGACAACCCCTCTGCAACAACAAATGTGACATCTTTGTCCGGTGTTGCTTTAAAGTGGGAGCACTGTAGTTTTTTGTTGATACATACCTTAAACATCTCCAGACAGAGCTCAGAAGGGGGAAAGTTGGTATATCCCGGGGTTTCTCAAAGGCCCAATAGTATGATGCAAATGCTCCAGCTAGTGCCATCTCTCCCAGGGCGATGCAGAAATTGACCATCCAGAATAACATGAACAGATTATAGATCTGTAGGTAAAACGTGTACCTGAAAACAAACATAAAATGACTTTGATAGTTAAACCTTAAAACTTATTTCTTTTGCCCTGAAAAATGCTATATTTTTTAAAAGTACCAATACAACTAAAAAGAAACACAATAGTAAAACTGTTAGACACTTTACAGCAAATTATATAGATCCTGATCCGACAGCTAACAGCTTGGCTGGATTAGCCGATCTTTCAAAATTAGTCTATGCTTGGTCAACTTGTATTAAGCTGTAGTAAAAGAATTTATTGGGAAATACATTCTTTCAAACAAACAATCATCCCTGTCTGATCACTTCCTGTGTAGCACCAGTACTCAAGTTGTAAATATTACAACCCTGGAGCAATGGGTGGTTAATAGTCTTGCTCAAGGAATCTTGCCTCAGTCAACTTCTCCAGCTGAAAAAATGGTATTTAAAATATTTGAACTTGACATTACTGTAGTAACATTCATGCTAGCTTTTAATGTGACTTGGTCAAAGTAGGTCTAATATGCATCTGTCATATTTTTGTTAAAAACATTTAAAATGTAATTAATAATGTATTCAAATATTATCTCTAATCATTAGATTAAATGTAAATATAAAGCCAATTCAAGCTCAACAATGTATTATGGCTTAAAAAAATTCATGCTGGAATGTTCATGTCACTATACTGGCATAATAGGGGCACATTAATTGGAATTTGTAAGAAAAGAAAGTCATGTGATTATATATACACATGCTTAATTAACATAATGCCAAACACCAGAAGGCTCCTCCCACTTAAACACATCAGCAAGCACCTTGCTGACAGCTAACATTGAAGGTACAACAACATGATGATATCACATAGGTTGCCTGTAGTTTGCGCATAGGTTGCCTGTAGTTTGCACATATGTTGCCTGTAGTTTGCACATAGTTTGTCTGTAGTTTGCACATATGTTGCCTGTAGTTTGCACATAGTTTGCCTGTAGTTTGCACATAGTTTGCTCAAAGTTTTTTCTACCAAGTGACTACCAAAAGCTAGTTTACACCAGTGTATTCAAAGGAAGAAGTATCTTCTGTAAATGTTTGTGAAGAACATGGCGAAAGAATAGTCTGTACATTGAAAGGACATTACGTCTTGCAGCAGAAAAAACAGAACACTACAAACTGATCATTATGTAATCTATGTGTGCAAAACAAAGATTCTATTAATTATTTTCAAATATTAAACATCTCTGAGTATCTCCAGTGAACCACATTGCGTAAAAACAACCTGTTATAAATACATTTGTGATAATGGTTCAACATCAATAATCTCATTACCTCAGCATGGATCTGGGTAGAAAGTATATACTTGATTATAAACTTGTTTGTAATGACCATGTGCTGTTAAATGCTAATCCCCTTATGTGGAAGAAAAGCTTCCTTGAAATTGGATTTTTGGATTTAATAATTATTAAACCTTTAACTGTAGCATCATTTTTTTCTTTTACCAATATCAGTTACTTCAATAATTGCACATACAGAAAACCTTACATTATATTTATATTTTAGATTTTAGTTTTTTAGTCTGTTTCTGAAGATGTTTAAATTGCCCTTGTAAGGCAATGGTTCAATAAAGTAAATAATAACAAGATTATTGCAGTGATAAATGTCAGTGTTTACAGAGTAGAAAGTGTAAAAGTGTTCACACATCCAATGACTTGGTACAAATGGGAAATCCCCTTGAAAATGATTATGTAACTACTACTTCTAATAGATTTCCAAGCATCTAAAGAAGATGTTGTATGAACCTGATGTGGTAATTCCCATCTATTTTTGTCAAATTCAGTTCCTTATGGGGATGCCTGCATGCTATGATCCGTTAAAAACAGTTTTCCAAGTTTGTTTTTGGCTTTAAAAAGGGGGTATACCTTACAACTCCAATAAGTCTATCTGTATATCTATTGAACGAGTCACAGACCCCACCAGCACTGTTTAACAATGATTTTATCACTTTATTCTTAAAATTCTAGCTCAAGATCATAAGCTTAAGGTGAATCATTATTAGACCTAGACATGTCACATTGAGGTTATGGCAGACAGCAATCACTGATTGGCCAGTTGCTTATCCATGGGTGTTGCTATTATCATTTTAATTGTGACCACTCTTCTTTAATGTTACCTAAACATTTCATATAAAAAATAGGAAAATAGAAAAATAGGTGGTCCCTAAGCTAAATGAATGGTCCCTAAGCTAAATGGATGGTTCCTAAGCTAAATAGGTGGTCCCTAAGCTAAATGAATGGTCCCTAAGCTAAATGGATGGTTCCTAAGCTAAATGGGTGGTCCCTAAGCTAAATGAATGGTCCCTAAGCTAAATGGATGGTTCCTAAGCTAAATGGGTGGTCCCTAAGCTAAATGGGTGGTCCCTAAGCTAAATGGATGGTTCCTAAGCTAAATGAATGGTTCCTAAGCTAAATGGATGGTTCCTAAGCTATATCGATGGTTCCTCA
Source organism: Sinonovacula constricta (assembly GCA_007844125.1). NCBI lineage: Eukaryota > Metazoa > Mollusca > Bivalvia > Cardiida > Solecurtidae > Sinonovacula > Sinonovacula constricta. The sequence goes on from CM017572.1 coordinate 8,918,684, forward strand.
GCTAAATGGATGGTCCCTAAGCTAAATGGATGGTTCCTAAGCTAAATGGATGGTTCCTAAGCTAAATGGATGGTCCCTAAGCTAAATGGATGGTTCCTAAGCTAAATGAATGGTTCCTAAGCTAAATGGATGGTTCCTAAGCCAAATGGATGGTTACTTAGCAAAATGTATGGTTCCTAAGCCAAATAGATGGTTCCTAAGCTAAATGGATGGTTCCTAAGCTGATGGATGGTTCCTAAGCCAAATGGATGGTCCCTAAGCTGATGGATGGTTCCTAAGCCAAATGGATGGTCCCTAAGCTGATGGATGGTTCCTAAGCTAAATGGATGGTTCCTAAGCTAAATGAATGGTTCCTAAGCTATATCGATGGTTCCTCAGCTAAATGTATGGTTCCTAAGCTAAATGAATGGTTCCTAAGCTAAATGGATGGTTCCTAAGCTAAATGAATGGTTCCTAAGCTAAATGGATGGTTCCTAAGCTATATCGATAGTTCCTCAGCTAAATGAATGGTTCCTAAGCTAAATGAATGGTTCCTAAGCCAAATAGATGGTTCCTAAGCTTAATGGATGGTTCCTAAGCTGATGGATGGTTCCTAAGCCAAATGGATGGTCCCTAAGCTGATGGATGGTTCCTAAGCTAAATGGATGGTTCCTAAGCTAAATGGATGGTTCCTAAGCTATATCGATGGTTCCTCAGCTAAATGAATGGTTCCTAAGCTAAATGAATGGTTCCTAAGCTAAATGGATGGTTCCTAAGCTAAATGGATGGTTCCTAAGCTAAATGAAAGGTTCCTAAGTTAAATGGATGGTTCCTAAGTTAAATGGATGGTTCCTAAGCTAAATGAATGGTTCCTAAGCTATATCAATGGTTTCTCAGCTAAATGGATGGTTCCTAAGCTAAATGAATGGTTCCTAAGCTAATGGATGGTTCCTATGCCAAATTAATGGCTCCTATGTAAATGAATGGTTCCTAAGTTGAATAGATAGTTCCTAATCTAAATAGTTGGTTCCTAGGCCAAATAAATGTTCTTTTTTAGCTAAATGAAGAATTCTTTAGCCAAACGGATGGTTCCTTAGCCAAATGAATGATTCCTAAGCTAAATGGACCACTCCTAAGCCAAATGGATGGTTCCCAAGCCGAATGAATGGTTCTTTAGCTAAATGGACAATTCCTAAGCCAAATGGATGGTATTAAGCTAAATCAATGGTTCTTTAGCTAAATGTACAATTCCTTAGCCATATTTATGGTTTCTAAGCCAAATGAATGGTTCCTTAGCTAAATAATTGGTCCCTTAGCTAAATGGACAATTCCTAAGCCAAATGGATGGTTCCTTAGCTAAATAATTGGTCCCTTAGCTAAATGGACAATTCCTAAGCCAAATGAATGGTTCCTTAGCTAAATAATTGGTCCCTTAGCTAAATGGACAATTCCTAAGCCAAATGAATGGTTCCTTAGCTAAATAATTTGTCCCTTAGCTTAATGGACAATTCCTAAGCCAAATGAATGGTTCCTTAACCATGAATGGTTCCTTGGCTAAATGGACAATTCCTAAGCGATAGGATGCTTCCTAAGCAATATGATAGTTCCCAAGCAACATGGATAGTTCCTAAGCAAAATAAATGGTTCCTTAGCAAATGGACAATGCCTAAGCAATAGAAAGGTTACTAAGCCAAATGGATGGTTTCTGACCAAAACGGATGGTTATCAAGCTGTCAATCAAGTATTGTCATATCAGCCAGTCATCCAGTATAACTATAAAGCACATGGTGAACACATGACTTACTTTACACAAAAGGACAATGCTGTTTGTATGTGATATTGTTTTAGAGCACAGGTTGATTCTTTTTTTTATACAAAAATCTAGAATGTATAATCAAGATACATAAAGAATATGTTACTATTGGAATTTAAATTAAAATAAACACAAAATAAAACAATATTTGATGAGGTGACAGAGAATATAACAAATGATAAAACAAACATAAAAGGAAGAAATCAATGGGAAAGGTCCATTTTACCAAATCTTAAGATCATAAACAGAAGTCCTTATTTTGGCCAGTACTTATCAACCACAAAGAAATTGACTTTAAACACACTTTTTATAACAGCAAAATTAAACTTTATTTAATACTTTATATGTGATTGCCTTTTCATTGAAGCAAAACTAGAGTATCATGGAAGATTGCATGCAAGTTCCAGTAACTGAAACTAATTGGGAGAAATTTCTGATATGTCCTGCAATCCATCACTTATTAAAGAAATCTTACTTAATCCTTGACTTGCTGGACACACCATTCACCCAAAAAACATAAAACATACCCACATCCTATTTGTGTTTCCAGCAAGTAAATTTTTAAGAACTGTTGTTGAACTTCAATGCTGTCAAGATGTGATTGCTACTAAATAGTGACAGTTATCCAAGAAATGTGACCATGATATGAAACCAGGTTTTCAATGATTTAACAAATCCAATCACCAGCTAGGTCTTCAGGTAAGCTTGCTATATCCAAAGTTTCAGCAAGATTGGTTTATCCACACTGTTTTTCTATTTTTAGTAAAGTGACCTTGACCTGACTGGCCCCTAATGCAATCCCAAGCTAAGTTTGCACACAGACTACCTACAAAATAATTTCAGCAAAATATCTCCATTTTAACACAAATTATTAAGCGGAAACTGTTGTTTTTTTTTTCGTAACAGTGACCTTGACCTGACTGGACCCAAATCCAATCCCAAGCTAGATCTACATGCAAGCTTGCTATATCCAAAGTTTCAGCAAGACTGGTTTACCCAAACTGAAGTTATTGACCAGAAAGCCGCTGTATGATGCCGCCTGATCAGACCTGCCCGCCCACCAAAGCATTTTTTCCTTAAGAATTCTTACTAACTACCAACCCTCTTCTATGACTTTGAGCCCTATGACTTTTTATGAAATAGGCCCTTAGTAGATCTAAACATTGTTTGATTTTTTTTTAAAATGCCCAACTGAAAATGTGCATAAAATTGATTTGGTGCTGGGTAGAGGTGAAAGTTCACAATTCAAACAAACACATACCGCGTTATTTGTGCTTATGTCATGGATAATAAATCATCACACTCAACTGAAATATAAGGTGTTGTAAGGAGATGCTATGGCAACCCAAGTGCTGTTACTTACTCTCTGTGCAGCATAAAATGATTATGATAAATATAAATGAGAGACAATGACAGTGCCATACATGTAAACAATTGTACAAGAACAATGACAACCATAATCAAATAAACAACAAAACATCACAAAAGAAAAGGAAATCACTGAATACGAGGGCAAATATTAGGCATTGTACCAGATTAGTTACTATCAATGCTTAATCATATTTTACCACATGGTTTTAAAATTCCAAACTGATACAAAACATTCACTTCCAGAGGTATTTAGTTTAAATGTTAAATCTATTGTGCGTACAGTTGATGGGGAAATACGTTTTTTCAACATATTTTTAATTTTCTTCCTGGGTATAACAGGTAATTAAGACAGTTGATACCTAAGGTATTGTCTAACATCTTGTGGGCAGTCACAATTTTGAACCAGAGACCCTCTGAACAAGAAATTTGTACCAAGGTATTAGTCTGGAGTCTCTCAATAATCTTCACCATAATTTTAAACTAAAAATAAGAAATTTTCTTAACTTTAATAATATTTCTTACATACAACATTTAGTAAATTTCATTTATAAAACCTTTCACCTATCTTAGAAATAACCTATCATTTTTTGAGGGTAATTTTAAAGCTTAAAAATTTCTTACTTCAAATCAGAAATAATAAATATTTTATTTAGACACAACACCTGATCAGTAACCTAAATGATATACTCGAGTCATTCTTAGGTATAAACATATACAGGTATGAACAGAAAATATTCCTAAAACTAGGATGGTGAGGTTGAAGTTGGAACTTCATAAATAAAACAAGCACATTATTGTGCTTATGTCATGGATTATAAGTTAACTCAATATAAGGTGTAATGTCATGTTTGTAATCAATATACTTACTCACTGTGCCGCAGAAAATTAATCAAGGAATAGTTAAGACTGACAGTGACATAAATGTAAATACAAAAACAACATTGTATGAGAACACAATAAACGGAAGACAAAGAGACAAAAGAGACCAAATCTGAGCTTGTTGGTAACAGGTATGAGCTATAACTTATTACAAGTATAGTCATTAGTTAGAATTGCTCCTACTAGTTACAGTAAAATCTTTGTGGAATGAACTTAATTTGCGATTGCGTAGAGGTTGGTGGGAGGAATCTTGCTTTGAGAACTAAAGCAAAACTTGGCAAAAATCTCCTTAAATGTTTTGGAAGCAAATTTCATCTCAGAGGCATAATTTTGCTAATGACCGTTATATTTTGACAACCCCAAGACATTGTACACAGCCAAGATCCTCCACAAATTGGACCAAAATGTGCTGTGTGTATTTTAAAGTAGAAAAAAACTAAATACTATAAATATAATTAATTTTAAGTTTTAACCTATATTTTAACAGACAAGAAATGTTGCTCATTTCTTCAATATAACTATATTATATTGTTCCATTGTAATGGACACACATTTGTAAACTTTTGCTTTGTACAGACACAGGTATGATAAAGTACACAAGGATCCTTAGGAAAATCTAATCAGGATCTTTATATATGCATGGATGTTAAACAAGCATCAATCAACATAGATTAACTTAAACCTTAAATATATTCAGGTTAAAAAAGAAAAAACAAAAACAAACGCAGCTCATCAGATGTAAAAAAAAAAAGTTGAAAGAGAATACTTCAATCATTCATTTAAACTAAAACAGCTATTTTTTTTCTTTATAAGATACAGAATTAGAAATAAAAATGTCTGCAAAGCATTAAAATGTTGAGCATAAAAATCTCATCATGCATTTAATATAGTAAAAAATGATGAAAAAAGCGTCAAACTTGATATAATGAAACTGGAGCAGCTATCTAGATTGCACAGGATAAGAAATCAAAATAGGCTTAAAAAGGTGTCCTGTAACCATGAATATATGTCAACTACAACATTTATTCCTTCACTACGAAAGTATAAAGAATTTTAAATGAAAAAGGTATAGAATGGATGATTCAAAATTGTTCAATAAAATTTTAGAATATACATGGATTTCTGTGCAGGTTGGTAAAAACTGATGAATACCCCTGCAGCTCATCCATTCTCATCTACCCATCTAGAACACATTTCATAAAATAAGAAACATAAATCAATATTATCAGTCCTTTAAATTATTTTCAGACCTACTTGTGTCCTACGACTTTTACTGATGGCAGAAGATGCAAGAAAATGTCTTAAAAGAACAACAAATACATCACAGGTAAACTAAAGAACTGCCTCATATGAAAGTTCTTGCTCCCATTGGTGAGGGCCAAATGGTCAGACAAGTAATAAGTCAACATTTATGGCTGCTTGGCCTTTTGCACCCATTTGATCAGATATATCCCTGTCATGTCGCCAACACTGTACCTAACCAAATTAAATGGTACGTAATAACACTGTGAACTTTACACATTTTTATTTACATTTAATTTTGAAATAAAATTTAAAATAAAATCTTTAAAAAAACATTTACAGGTGATTGACTGTTAAACCAGTATTAAAAAACCACAAAGACTGAGACTTTAAAAAAAATAAAAAAATAAATGCATATAGTTATATATTGATATTCATACATGTTACCAGTAGATGTATAAAGTTATGCCCCTTTACAATATTCAGTTGCATATTTTCTTTGTCTGTAAGTATATATAAGAGTTTCTAACAATGTAAACTGTTCAATTACTCACTTAGGCCAATCATTATTGGTTATGACATGATATAAAAAATTAAAAAACTTACTTTCCTTCCTGAGCATGTTTCAAGACTCCGCAAACTTCACTCAAGGCATCTGGGGTTGAATTGCCCTGAAAAGTTAAGTTAAAGTTAAGGTAAAAATGGAGGGGGGGGGGGGGGGGGGGGCAGCGAAAGGCCCTGCAACTTACCAGACCCCTGAGGCCATATGACTTTTGAACTGCATCTGCTATGTGTACAGCACTTGCTGTATGCCTACACCACTCCTTGGTGGTGATGTAAAATGCTACATTAACCAAGGAGTTCCAAATGAAAGTCACCTTGCATCCAAATCAAGCTTGAAAAAGACTTTCAATGCAATTATAGCAAACTTTTACAAAGTGCTAAAAAGGTCTGGATGAATTAGATTTTTAAATTACATGAGATTTTTATGTGTCAAAAATACAAATATATTTATGGTTAAGTTCACAACTTATAGAAAGATTCTGACATAGACATGGCAGAAAATGCAATATTATGTAATATGTAATATTATCTTACTGAACAAAAATATTTAAAAAAAGGCACAAGTTCTTAGCAACAACTCAGGGTTTTACAGAAACCAGCATCAAGTTGTATATTAAGACAAGAAAAATAAGGAAAATATATCCATAGCTGACTTTATGTCAATGATTAACACATCAGTGTTAGGCTGCTGCAGGAAGTGCTATAGCAAACATAATCTACAATATTTGTAGTTATTGTTGCCTTGGAAATATTGCCAGTACAATCTTTCTAAACCATAAAATTTAATAACAGAAAAGACCTTGATTTTAAAATATTTAACTACACATTTACTTTGTCTGGCACAAAGTGCAAAAGTTATATATTTATATGTCTGTTAAATATGTTGCTTTATAGTCAATAATTACCTAAGATATATTGTTTAAAAAAAATTTAAACTCATGCTGCACTAAATATTGAATCAAAACTATTTTCAGCCAATGTTTTGACAATTTAAAGCCTGATACCTATTTCGTTACATAAGCTATAAAATGAAATATTCATAGAAATGTCTCCTGTAATTTGGTCACTCATTTTCTCAAAAGTTGTAGATATTAAATATCAATTCTTTTTTGACTGAACTAAAATTAATATTTAAAAAAAAATAGTATATGGTTTTAGTAGTAGAACAATTGCAGAAGCATATATGATACCGATAATTAAAAAAAAAAATCTATTTTACTTTTTGCTTTATTATTTTCATGAAAATTTTATAAGTACATTAAAAAAACATATATCTGGATATTTGAGAATTAAATTTTGAAAAAAAAAACAACTTTGTAATGCAGTTATTCCCTTAATTTTCTTCATTTCCCAGCTTGGGTGCAACCATCTTCAAATATGAATATCTTAAGTTAAACGGTAAAACGTGTTTTAAATTTGGACATAAATTGCTTTCATATCTATACAATGGTATCAAGGTCAGTAAGCCTTAACCTGATGACTACAATACCTTATTTATATCATGGGCCATTTTAAGGATTGATTCCATGTTCTCTTACCGTATTGTCACATGGTATTTCATCAAAGAGACTGGTAGTTTGCTTATGGATGGCGGTGTAGTCGTAGGTTCCATTTGAAAACATATAATCGCTTGAATTTAAGGAAAATGTTGGTTCCCGTCCGCTAGAAGCCAGATAGCTTAGATACAAGTTAAGGAGAAGACATTTGTTCAGTACAAAGAAAACATCTGACACTGTTAAATAAATGTGTTATAAAGTTGATCATTTGTAAGGCTTATTGCCATGCCAAACAAATTTCAGTTATCTGATGATCACTTGAGGCAGATATAGTTCTGCCTTCACTGTGTAGAGCATGCCGTGAACACCTGGCATGATACCACACCAAGTCACAATATCCATACAGTAGACCAATCAATTGTGGAGCTACCTTTATATTTGCTTGAGCATAAGCAAGTGAGTACCACTACCATTTTTAACAACTTTGGTATGTCGCAGCCTGGAATTGAACCTGGGGTCTCCTGAACTTGGAGCTGATGCTTTACCGATTGCGCTACTAGGTCCAATGATGGTTACATTGCATGGGAGAGTCTGGATACTTTAATTTTGTGTGATCTAGTGGGTGTTTTATTTAATGATTTTAAAGTGCATCTTCTGTATAAAGCTTAAACTTAAAATTCACTGCATAAAAATGATAGGCAAATGAGGGGCACACAAAAGATAGAGAGGCATAAATATGACAAGGTAATGTTAATATCAAAGGATACACAGCTGATACAAGCCAGTAGGCAATCACCCCCATCTGCAGAGTGTAGATAAACACGGGGAAAATCAGGGTGAACAACATCCGTCCAACAGCTCTGCAGAAGAAAAAGATGAAGATTAATCTATTAATAACCTCTTAATTTTAACCAAACTTAAATAGCATTTTTGCATTTTGAAAATATAAAAACAACATACATTTTAAGAACAAGAATTCATAAAAAAAACTGAATCAAAATAAAGTCAAATCATGATTATAAATCAACTTGTTCCCTAGGTTTAAACCTTAAAATAGGGAAACATACTATACATGTGTGCGTAATATATTTTGGTCGTCTATGGTATAACAGTGCATAGAGCATTGATGTTAATATCAGGATTGCCTTTTAATGGTTCTCCAAGTTATATTAACAAAACAAATATTCTTTTTGTCAACTGAAATCATCAAATTTGTGAACACTTGTTGCTGTTTTATATATTAAAAACAATATTTACTGTGACTTTGAAATGTAATTCACCAAATTTAGAATTTGACAGCTAAGTCTTATAATAGATTTTTATTTGCTATTTAAATCTTCAATACACACACACAAAATACATTTGACTGATAAAATATTTTGACCTTGGTCTGTACCAATTGCAGCATATATGGACGACAAATAACATGGCAGCAAGTTCCACACTCTCCTTCATTTGACATTTAAAGCTTGTCCACCTTCTGACCTCTCAATTATTTTGAAAACATCATTTGACATACTTGCTGCTCTCTTTGATGAGTGCAATGGCAATCCTAATTCTCTGGCACAGAAACAGCATGACCAGCAACACGATAGCCAAGATCACCACAGATATTATACCTGAAATGACATATGATTAAATACAAAGTATATCATTAGCCATCTCAGATAACTGAAATATACAATGATGAAACACAATAAAATACTAAATTGTTTGACTATTTTAAGTTACATTACCAGGTTACAAGTTGGAAATTTTTGAAAAATTAACAGTTTACCCCAGAAATGGTAGACAGATTTAAAATGGGTATTTTCCACATGCATAAAATAGTGATAAACTAGAAATATGTTTCCTGGATAGTCTTGCTTTTCGATTAAAAAAAAAAACTCAAGGAAGGGACATAACTCAGGCAATATTTAGTGGAAAGTGATATAAATAAGAGTATTGGCCTGCATTTTAATAGTATATACTCACATAAACATGCTCAATATAAATGTATTGAGTCTTTCAAAAATTGTTGAACAGAAACAAAAAATATCCATTTAAACATGACAAGAAAGGACTATAACTCTGTTAATAACAAGTCAATAGGAACCAAGGTCAAACTCAACATATGTTTTCAAAGCATAGTCTTATGAAGTACCATGAATTAACCCACAATGCCCCTGAAAAGTTATTAGTCATTAATAGTAAACAAACTGACATAAGAAGATAAAAAGATCTTCTGATCGTGAAATTTGTACAACAATGAATATGAAATTAGCTATTACAGCTATAAGTTAAGATTTTGCAGTGTTTTTGGATGCTCAACTTTACTGGTTGTCTTGTTTGTGGTGCAATCCACAAACTGCATGGCTAAAAGTGTGGCACAAGTGCAGTGTGAATGTACTTTCACTGACAATATTTACACATTGAGATAATGTAGTGGGCATCTTGGCACATTTGTATTGTTTGATGATTTATAGAGACAATGCTGTCACAACTTCAACAGAAGAAGACAATGTGTTTAGAGTGTTAACAGTAATTTAAGCGCTAGGTCAACATCAACAGAAAATCAACAGAAAATCAGTTTGATTTTTTATAATTCTTCTTAATTTTGTGCATTGCAGGTAAACAAAGCACGTTTTTTAAAAATCATTTCACAGAGATTGTTTATATTCCATGATTGTGTAACTAATAAGTGAAATAAAAAGGTTCAGGATTGATAAATATGAGTGTATGAAATGGAGTAATCAGATACATTTATTCTGTTGTTTTTATTTTTATGTTTTTTTTGTTACATAGCACTGACACAATTTTGGTCATATTGGCAATGTCCAGCTAATTATTGGTTGGGGAATGCCCAAGGCTTACATATTCTGCATAGAACCTGTTGCACACTGCAGCTTAGCTGGAAAACCTCCTCACCTGAACGTTCAACAATACAAAATACTTGCAAAGTACTTGCAGTCATTCCAACTTAATGAGTAGTACATAAGGATACATTAACACAATCAACTATTAAATAAATATTGTATCATTTCTTTTATTTGTAAACAAAAGTATAGAAACACCTTTTACATAAATATCAAGCTTTGAACAGTGTTACAGAATTAATGCTCAGTCGAGGAGAGAAGATTTTCCAGCACCGCCAATTCTAAGAAGATTAGGAAAAGAAATAGATGGCATATTGCAAAATCATGCAATTTTGACGGGCATCGATACAATATTTTGCCAATATGGCTAAAAAAATTTATGTGGAAGATGGACTAGACTAGATATTGCTGCCAGGAGAAATAATCATGTCAGTGTTAAATACACAGCAATTTTTCTCATACATTTATGCCTAATTTAGTGAAAATTAAGGAGAGATTTAGTGTCTAAATATTATTTTTTACTTTACAACAATAGCGAATAAAAAAATATTGAAATTTGCATCGATTTATATTACCTTTTAATCAATCAGTAACATACCGGTATTGACAGTTATTAAAAGCAAATTTGACCTTTATTTAGATATTGTTTACTTATTTTCCAAATACAGTATCATACAAGGAAGGAGTGACAAAAAAAGAAATACATGTACTGACATCTTACGATGTCTTTACAAGAAAGGGCCATAACTCAGCTCATACTTGCATAGTCACCAAAAAATAAATTAATGTGTTAAGTTCTCCAAAGGTATTGATGAACAAACTGGGGTAACATTCAATGCCCCATCTTCGAATGGCGGCTGCATAAAAAGCTGTTATTTCTATAAACTTATACTACTCCCAAACAAAAAAGAAACATAGGACCTATAAGTACACATATAAAGCATAAGAAAACAAATCTCTTACCAAATCCTAGCCAGAATTTCTCCTTAGAGAAAGTCAACTGTATGACAGCCATATAGATGTGGAATGACTCGTCTGAATCCTTGACATTCGTGTACTCCTTGAAACACCAGAATGCCGCTGAAACGCATAATATCAACATAAATGCTACTGCAGCTATTGTTACTGTTGCTTCTTGCATTGTTACTGTTACGACCATACTGTTATAATTGATGTTTTTATTGCTCCTTCAGCTTTTGTTACTGTTGCTATTGTGAGTACTATTACTTTTATCAAGATTCTAATTTATGTGATTAATACTTGTGATGGCCACTTGGGTCTTGCATTAAACTTCCCAGTGTAAAATTTCTCTAAGCTGGAGAGACAATTATATCAAATGACCCGGTCATGTATGTTGATTTAATAGGTACTAGCTTAAAAGTAGACTAGATCTCAAGCTTTATTTTTACCATTATAACTACTGCAGTTATTGTATTATGCTTTGAAGGTCAGTAAATACTTACAAAAGGCAAAGACGCAGATGAAGAGGAAGATGGTGAGCCATACCATGACCCCAGCCAGCCATCGCATCAGCACGATCCAGATCAGTGAAATGAACATGGCCGCCAGTAGGGCTCTGCAAGAAATGATACAAAGAGTATATATAGTACTCTAGATTTGTGTCATCTAATGAACTAAATGTTCATAAATCATGTATGCCCCATTTAAAGTTTAAAGGCTTTGTAAATTAAACTCCTAGGAAATGTGTTGAAATTTAAGAAAATTTTGAAGTTTTAAGTGAGAAAAAACCACCATACGCCATGGATCATATCCCTGATAAACATCTATTGTTTAGGTACTCACATTACAATAGCCCACCATGATGCAACAACGTCCTGTATAATCTTTTCTCCATATTCCTTTGCCTTTAAAAAGAGCCCGTAAGCACTGAAATAGAAAGCATGTTATAATTATTATTACTCTCTAGCCAACAGAAATGCCTGAACCTAGACACATTTTGACAAGTTTCATCATTTTTTGAGTGAGTTATACAACATTAAGCAATCTAGATCGTACCCTATGGATAGAGTAGGCTTCAGTAAAATAACTTTTGATACAAGAGAGCTCAAATCTCAGTTGGAAATAGTGTAACTCCTGGTCAGAGAGCTCTCAGCAAGATCTGGCTGATCGTGAAACAACACTATCTGCCAAATCTGGGCAATTCATAATTACCAGGCTTTGCTAAAGACTGAACCACAATAAATAACATATGTGTATCTGTATTTTGGGTTTGATGGCACACCGACACTTGATAGGTCATACGGCTTTCAAATAGGATAAGGTTTAATAAAAGTAAAAAAATATAATATGTTAAAAATTAAAATATGTGAGTAGAAATATAAAAATCTATCAGGATTAAATAATGTGAATTATAACTGAAAACAAGTTAAAATATAAAACGTTAGCATAATAAACAGTCTAAAATTTATGACTTATTAAAAATACCAATCTTGTTGAGGAAAAAAAGCAAGCTTAGAATTAGACACTGTCTAAAATAGTCGAACATGTTATTGACACAATAAATGAAATGAAAATATTACCTCTGATAACTAGATAATGTTAACCTGCCCTCATTCAACTGAGTGTGTTGTCTTTAGATTGGGGGAACCATTAGCTATGTCTAGTTTAACAACATAGATATCTCCAAACTGCATGTGCAGTAATATACATAAAAGTATGTCATAAACAATATGCTGATAGGCTACATATAGATTTATTAATTTTAACACATACTAAGTGCTGGTGCACACTAAGTGCTGGTGCACACTAAGTGCTAGTGCACACTAAGTGCAGGTGCACACTGAGTGCAGGTGCACACTGAGTGCAGGTGTACACTAGATGCTGGTGCACACTAAGTGCTGGTGCACACTAAGTGCAGGTGCACACTAAGTACAGATGCTCACTAAGTGCTGGTGCACACTAAGTGCTGGTGCACACTAAGTGCTGGTGCACACTAAGTGCTGGTGCACACTAAGTACAGATGCTCACTAAGTGCTGGTGCACACTAAGTGCTGGTGCACACTAAGTGCAGATTGTTGCGATTCTATATTTTACGTATGTATGCAAATCTATGCCCTTTATACAATAGACAAACTTACTCAAGGCCTTCAATGAGGTCTTTGTTTGTTAATGTATTGTTGTTTTTGTCTTTAAGTTCTGTAGCATTACTCTTGGCTACGTTATCCGCCAAGGAGCCAGCTTTTTCTAAAAGGTCCATCAACACCTTCGGTACACAGCGGTTTAAAACTGTAACAAAAAAAAAAAAAAAAAAAAATATAAAAGCATTCAGGACAAATGTGGCCTAGGCTGCAAAAAAGAGCAAGACCAACTTCCACTAAACCACAGGGAATAATTTACTGAAATCACTTATCTATATGTGAACATGCTGTTGTTCCGATCATGTTCTTGTCCTTGCAATGGGAGAATAGAAAGTATAATTGTTTTCAAACTTATTTAGTAATAAAACTCTATTTTAAATAAAATTTAATATTGACTGGTTTTCTATGATCGAAATTAGTATTGTATAACTTTAAACATTCATAATGGCTGTTTGTCCATATTTGTTAATAATATTTTAAAAAATCAAGAACAACAAATATTTTCCTAAAATTTATAAAATCTTCTAGCACTGACCAGTCAAACAAAATTATTTCTTTAAATCAAATCACTAAATGTTTCAAAAAGGTTTGAAAGCATACTAATTATCCAGTGACAGGCAGTTTTTTTTTAATATATCAAAACTATGACATGAGCACATCACTACTAAATATGTCAACAAGCAGCTATGTTTATTCTTCCCTAACAGCCAAGTTTCAATAACATTACTTTTATTATATCTCCCAAATTGATTTTTGTTAAAATGATCAACCTCCAAAGTAAGGTTTTTATGTGTTTTTCTGTTGTTTTTTTCTGCTTATGTCTGAGAATGATAGCAATGTTGGATCCGTAATGTATATTTTAACAGTCACACTTAATGATCAACCATGGAACTACCCTAGTAAGGGAGCTATAGCACTTGTATTATATGTTTTGTTTGTTTTGTTTTTAAGACACATCAAAGTGACCAATTATGATCATGATAGTGATGTCCAGCTGTTTGGGTGGAGGAAGACACCAGATGTCCAGCTGTTTTGGTGGAGGAAGACACCAGATGTCCAGCTGTTTTGGTGGAGGAAGACACCAGATGTCCAGCTGTTTTGGTGGAGGAAGACACCAGATGTCCAGCTGTTTTGGTGGAGGAAGACACCAGATGTCCAGCTGTTTTGGTGGAGGAAGACACCAGAAAAAATGGTTGGGTCGAACCACCAGCACACCTCAGGTTATCTGAAAGTCCTTCCCACATAAAGTTCTTGAACCCACGTGGCGAGAGGCAAAGCAATCAGAGGAGTTACAAATCAGCAACTTTACCACTATGCCACGACAACCCACTAGTATCTTTTAAGACCTTGGTTTGTTGTTGCCTGTGTCTGAAACTGAAGTCGTTACTGTCTGGAACCAAAGTATTGTGCTAGGACTGGTTATCAAATATAAAATATCTCATTAAATGCATGACTTAGTTTGGGACAATAGTGAAATTAACATGATAAAATGTCCTAATCTAAAAGATTCACTTACAGTCAGAACTTTCCAGCACATAGGCAGGACAATCTTCATCCTTAACAAGTTGTTCAACAGTCTGAAATAAAAATTACATTAATGTAAGTAAAAAATATGGTATTATCATCACTTTTATTTTATTAATATCTATGAGATATTGTAACTGATATAGGAGGAGGGTAGGAGGCCACTATTATCAATGTGCGGAGGGTCAATTTGTCTTAACCGTTTATGCACCGTCTATAGTTGCATCTTCTGGTTATTGCTAAAAATTCTCACATAAACACCTCACACCTACTGTCAAAATGCTAACAATTGTATGACAAACACTAACTTAACCATACGTACAGAGATAATCCTCCACAAACTATACAGTATTGTCCACACTGTACACAAACCATTTTCTATCTTATATCATTATATAACAAATTAACACCATTGATTTCATTCCGCCATTTTCCAGTCCTGTTGATAAGATGAACAACTGGTTAATATTCTGCAGAAAGTTATTTTTCTAAACTATTTAAAATAGTCTAACTGAACAATTAATGACAAACTTAGAAATTGTTTCCATCCATACTTACATATCATTTTATTGATGGAGATTTGTAATTAAATATTAAAATGTTTATATTTATGAAGATCCAAAATTGAATAGTATAAAGCATGAAAAAACATGCAGTTTAAATGTAGATTGCAGTACTTGCGGTCACATTGATTGCAGTACTTGTGGTAACATTGATTACAGTACTTGTGGTCACATTGATAGCAGTACTTGTGGTCACATTGATTACAGTACTTGTGGTCACATTGATTACAGTACTTGTGGTCACATTGATTGCAGTACTTGTGGTCACATTGATAGCAGTACTTGTGGTCACATTGATTACAGTACTTGTGGTCACATTGATTACAGTACTTGTGGTCACATTGATTACAGTACTTGTGGTCACATTGATTACAGTACTTGTGGTCACATTGATTACAGTACTTGTGGTCACATTGATTGCAGTGCTTGTGGTCACATTGATAGCAGTACTTGTGATCCCATTGATTGCAGTACTTGTGGTAACATTGATTACAGTACTTGTGGTCACATTGATTACAGTACTTGTGGTCACATTGATTACAGTACTTGTGGTCACATTGATTACAGTACTTGTGGTCACATTGATTGCAGTGCTTGTAGTCACATTGATTGCAGTACTTGTGGTCACATTGATTGCAGTACTTGTGGTCACATTGATAGCAGTACTTGTGGTCACATTGATAGCAGTACTTGTGGTCACATTGATTACAGTACTTGTGGTCACATTGATAGCAGTACTTGTGGTCACATTGATTGCAGTACTTGTGGTCACATTGATAGCAGTACTTGTGGTCACATTGATTGCAGTACTTGTGGTCACATTGATTACAGTACTTGTGGTCACATTGATTACAGTACTTGTGGTCACATTGATTGCAGTACTTGTAGTCACATTGATAGCAGTACTTGTGGTCACATTGATTGCAGTACTTGTGGTCACATTGATAGCAGTACTTGTGGTCACATTGATTGCAGTACTTGTGGTCACATTGATTACAGTACTTGTGGTCACATTGATAGCAGTACTTGTGGTCACATTGATTACAGTACTTGTGGTCACATTGATAGCAGTACTTGTGGTCACATTGATTACAGTACTTGTGGTCACATTGATTGCAGTACTTGTGGTCACATTGATAGCAGTACTTGTGGTCACATTGATAGCAGTACTTGTAGTCACATTGATTACAGTACTTGTGGTCACATTGATTACAGTACCTGTGGTCACATTGATTACAGTACTTGTGGTCACATTGATAGCAGTACTTGTGGTCACATTGATTGCAGTACTTGTGGTCACATTGATAGCAGTACTTGTGGTCACATTGATTGCAGTACTTGTGGTCACATTGATTACAGTACTTGTGGTCACATTGATTACAGTACTTGTGGTCACATTGATTGCAGTACTTGTAGTCACATTGATAGCAGTACTTGTGGTCACATTGATTGCAGTACTTGTGGTCACATTGATTACAGTACTTGTGGTCACATTGATAGCAGTACTTGTGGTCACATTGATTACAGTACTTGTGGTCACATTGATAGCAGTACTTGTGGTCACATTGATTACAGTACTTGTGGTCACATTGATTGCAGTACTTGTGGTCACATTGATAGCAGTACTTGTGGTCACATTGATAGCAGTACTTGTGGTCACATTGATAGCAGTACTTGTGGTCACATTGATTACAGTACTTGTGGTCACATTGATTACAGTACTTGTGGTCACATTGATTGCAGTACTTGTGGTCACATTGATAGCAGTACTTGTGGTCACATTGATAGCAGTACTTGTAGTCACATTGATTACAGTACTTGTAGTCACATTGATTACAGTGCTTGTGGTCACATTGATTGCAGTACTTGTGGTCACATTGATAGCAGTACTTGTGGTCACATTGATAGCAGTACTTGTGGTCACATTGATAGCAGTACTTGTGGTCACATTGATTACAGTACTTGTAGTCACATTGATAGCAGTACTTGTGGTCACATTGATTACAGTACTTGTGGTCACATTGATTACAGTACTTGTGGTCACATTGATAGCAGTACTTGTGGTCACATTGATAGCAGTGCTTGTGGTCACATTGATTACAGTACTTGTGGTCACATTGATAGCAGTACTTGTGGTCACATTGATTGCAGTACTTGTGGTCACATTGATTGCAGTACTTGTGGTCACATTGATTGCAGTACTTGTGGTCACATTGATTACAGTACTTGTGGTCACATTGATTGCAGTACTTGTGGTCACATTGATTACAGTACTTGTGGTCACATTGATTACAGTACTTGTGGTCACATTGATTACAGTACTTGTGGTCACATTGATTGCAGTACTTGTGGTCACATTGATTACAGTACTTGTGGTCACATTGATAGCAGTACTTGTGGTCACATTGATTACAGTACTTGTGGTCACATTGATTACAGTACTTGTGGTCACATTGATTACAGTACTTGTGGTCACATTGATTACAGTACTTGTGGTCACATTGATTACAGTACTTGTGGTCACATTGATAGCAGTACTTGTGGTCACATTGATTACAGTACTTGTGGTCACATTGATAGCAGTACTTGTGGTCACATTGATAGCAGTACTTGTGGTCACATTGATTACAGTACTTGTAGTCACATTGATAGCAGTACTTGTGGTCACATTGATTACAGTACTTGTGGTCACATTGATTACAGTACTTGTGGTCACATTGATTACAGTACTTGTGGTCACATTGATTACAGTACTTGTGGTCACATTGATTGCAGTACTTGTGGTCACATTGATTACAGTACTTGTGGTCACATTGATTACAGTACTTGTGGTCACATTGATAGCAGTACTTGTGGTCACATTGATTGCAGTACTTGTGGTCACATTGATAGCAGTACTTGTGGTCACATTGATAGCAGTACTTGTGGTCACATTGATAGCAGTACTTGTGGTCACATTGATTACAGTACTTGTGGTCACATTGATTACAGTACTTGTGGTCACATTGATTACAGTACTTGTGGTCACATTGATTACAGTACTTGTGGTCACATTGATAGCAGTACTTGTGGTCACATTGATTACAGTACTTGTGGTCACATTGATTGCAGTACTTGTGATCACATTGATTGCAGTACTTGTGGTCACATTGATTGCAGTACTTGTGGTCACATTGATTGCAGTACTTGTAGTCACATTGATTGCAGTACTTGTAGTCACATTGATTGCAGTACTTGTGGTCACATTGATAGCAGTACTTGTAGTCACATTGATAGCAGTACTTGTGGTCACATTGATTACAGTACTTGTGGTCACATTGATTGCAGTACTTGTGGTCACATTGATAGCAGTACTTGTGGTCACATTGATAGCAGTACTTGTGGTCACATTGATTACAGTACTTGTGGTCACATTGATTACAGTACTTGTGGTCACATTGATTGCAGTGCTTGTGGTCACATTGATTGCAGTACTTGTGGTCACATTGATTGCAGTACTTGTGGTAACATTGATTACAGTACTTGTGGTAACATTGATAGCAGTACTTGTGGTCACATTGATAGCAGTACTTGTGGTCACATTGATTGCAGTACTTGTGGTCACATTGATAGCAGTACTTGTGGTCACATTGATTACAGTACTTGTAGTCACATTGATTGCAGTACTTGTGGTCACATTGATTACAGTACTTGTGGTCACATTGATTACAGTACTTGTGGTCACATTGATTACAGTACTTGTGGTCACATTGATTGCAGTACTTGTGGTCACATTGATTGCAGTACTTGTGGTCACATTGATTGCAGTACTTGTGGTCACATTGATTACAGTACTTGTGGTCACATTGATTGCAGTACTTGTAGTCACATTGATTGCAGTACTTGTGGTCACATTGATTACAGTACTTGTGGTCACATTGATTACAGTACTTGTGGTCACATTGATTGCAGTACTTGTAGTCACATTGATTACAGTACTTGTGGTCACATTGATTACAGTACTTGTGGTCACATTGATTACAGTACTTGTGGTCACATTGATTACAGTACTTGTGGTCACATTGATAGCAGTACTTGTAGTCACATTGATTACAGTACTTGTGGTCACATTGATTGCAGTACTTGTGGTCACATTGATTGCAGTACTTGTGGTCACATTGATAGCAGTACTTGTGGTCACATTGATTACAGTACTTGTGGTCACATTGATTACAGTACTTGTGGTCACATTGATTACAGTACTTGTGGTCACATTGGTTGCAGTACCTGTGGTCACATTGATTGCAGTACTTGTGGTCACATTGATTGCAGTACTTGTGGTCACATTGATTACAGTACTTGTGGTCACATTGATAGCAGTACTTGTGGTCACATTGATTGCAGTACTTGCGGTCACATTGATTGCAGTACTTGTGGTCACATTGATAGCAGTACTTGTGGTCACATTGATTACAGTACTTGTGGTCACATTGATAGCAGTACTTGTGGTCACATTGATAGCAGTACTTGTAGTCACATTGATAGCAGTACTTGTGGTCACATTGATTACAGTACTTGTGGTCACATTGATTGCAGTACTTGTAGTCACATTGATTGCAGTACTTGTGGTCACATTGATTGCAGTACTTGTGGTCACATTGATATGCAGTACTTGTGGTCACATTGATATGCAGTACTTGTGGTCACATTGATTGCAGTACTTGTGGTCACATTGATTACAGTACTTGTGGTCACATTGATATGCAGTACTTGTGGTCACATTGATTACAGTACTTGTGGTCACATTGATTGCAGTACTTGTGGTCACATTGATTGCAGTACTTGTGGTCACATTGATTACAGTACTTGTGGTCACATTGATATGCAGTACTTGTGGTCACATTGATTACAGTACTTGTGGTCACATTGATTACAGTACTTGTGGTCACATTGATTGCAGTACTTGTGGTCACATTGATTACAGTACTTGTGGTCACATTGATAGCAGTACTTGTGGTCACATTGATAGCAGTACTTGTGGTCACATTGATAGCAGTACTTGTGGTCACATTGATTGCAGTACTTGTAGTCACATTGATAGCAGTACTTGTGGTCACATTGATTGCAGTACTTGTGGTCACATTGATTACAGTACTTGTGGTCACATTGATTACAGTACTTGTGGTCACATTGATTGCAGTACTTGTAGTCACATTGATAGCAGTACTTGTGGTCACATTGATTGCAGTACTTGTGGTCACATTGATTGCAGTACTTGTGGTCACATTGATTACAGTACTTGTGGTCACATTGATTACAGTACTTGTGGTCACATTGATTACAGTACTTGTGGTCACATTGATTACAGTACTTGTGGTCACATTGATTACAGTACTTGTGGTCACATTGATTACAGTACTTGTGGTCACATTGATTACAGTACTTGTGGTCACATTGATTACAGTACTTGTGGTCACATTGATTGCAGTACTTGTGTTCACATTGATTACAGTACTTGTGGTCACATTGATTGCAGTACTTGTGGTCACATTGATTGCAGTACTTGTGGTCACATTGATTACAGTACTTGTGGTCACATTGATAGCAGTACTTGTGGTCACATTGATTGCAGTACTTGTAGTCACATTGATTACAGTACTTGTGGTCACATTGATTGCAGTACTTGTGGTCACATTGATTACAGTACTTGTGGTCACATTGATTACAGTACTTGTGGTCACATTGATAGCAGTACTTGTGATCCCATTGATTGCAGTACTTGTGGTAACATTGATAGCAGTACTTGTGGTCACATTGATTGCAGTACTTGTGGTCACATTGATTACAGTACTTGTGGTCACATTGATTGCAGTACTTGTGGTCACATTGATTACAGTACTTGTGGTCACATTGATTGCAGTACTTGTGGTCACATTGATAGCAGTACTTGTGGTCACATTGATTGCAGTACTTGTGGTCACATTGATAGCAGTACTTGTGGTCACATTGATTGCAGTACTTGTGGTCACATTGATTACAGTGCTTGTGGTCACATTGATTACAGTACTTGTGGTCACATTGATTACAGTACTTGTGGTCACATTGATTACAGTACTTGTGGTCACATTGATAGCAGTGCTTGTGGTCACATTGATTACAGTACTTGTGGTCACATTGATTACAGTACTTGTGGTCACATTGATAGCAGTACTTGTAGTCACATTGATTACAGTACTTGTAGTCACATTGATAGCAGTACTTGTAGTCACATTGATTGCAGTACTTGTAGTCACATTGATTGCAGTACTTGTGGTCACATTGATTACAGTACTTGTGGTCACATTGATTGCAGTACTTGTGGTCACATTGATTACAGTACTTGTGGTCACATTGATTACAGTACTTGTGGTCACATTGATTACAGTACTTGTAGTCACATTGATTACAGTACTTGTGGTCACATTGATTACAGTACTTGTGGTCACATTGATTACAGTACTTGTGGTCACATTGATTACAGTACTTGTGGTCACATTGATTGCAGTACTTGTGGTCACATTGATTACAGTACTTGTGGTCACATTGATTACAGTACTTGTGGTCACATTGATTACAGTACTTGTAGTCACATTGATTACAGTACTTGTGGTCACATTGATTACAGTACTTGTGGTCACATTGATTACAGTACTTGTGGTCACATTGATTACAGTACTTGTGGTCACATTGATAGCAGTACTTGTGATCCCATTGATTGCAGTACTTGTGGTAACATTGATTGCAGTACTTGTGGTCACATTGATTACAGTACTTGTGGTCACATTGATTGCAGTACTTGTGGTCACATTGATTGCAGTGCTTGTGGTCACATTGATTACAGTACTTGTGGTCACATTGATAGCAGTACTTGTGGTCACATTGATAGCAGTACTTGTGGTCACATTGATTGCAGTACTTGTGGTCACATTGATTGCAGTACTTGTGGTCACATTGATAGCAGTACTTGTGGTCACATTGATAGCAGTACTTGTGGTCACATTGATTACAGTACTTGTAGTCACATTGATAGCAGTACTTGTGGTCACATTGATAGCAGTACTTGTGGTCACATTGATTGCAGTACTTGTGGTCACATTGATTACAGTACTTGTGGTCACATTGATTACAGTACTTGTGGTCACATTGATTACAGTACTTGTGGTCACATTGATAGCAGTACTTGTGGTCACATTGATTACAGTACTTGTGGTCACATTGATTACAGTACTTGTGGTCACATTGATTACAGTACTTGTGGTCACATTGATTACAGTACTTGTGGTCACATTGATTACAGTACTTGTGGTCACATTGATTACAGTACTTGTGGTCACATTGATAGCAGTACTTGTGGTCACATTGATTACAGTACTTGTGGTCACATTGATTACAGTACTTGTGGTCACATTGATAGCAGTACTTGTAGTCACATTGATTGCAGTACTTGTAGTCACATTGATTACAGTACTTGTGGTCACATTGATTACAGTACTTGTGGTCACATTGATTACAGTACTTGTAGTCACATTGATTGCAGTACTTGTAGTCACATTGATTACAGTACTTGTGGTCACATTGATTACAGTACTTGTGGTCACATTGATTACAGTACTTGTGGTCACATTGATAGCAGTACTTGTGGTCACATTGATTACAGTACTTGTGGTCACATTGATTACAGTACTTGTGGTCACATTGATAGCAGTACTTGTAGTCACATTGATTGCAGTACTTGTGGTCACATTGATTACAGTACTTGTGGTCACATTGATTACAGTACTTGTGGTCACATTGATAGCAGTACTTGTGGTCACATTGATTACAGTACTTGTGGTCACATTGATTGCAGTACTTGTGGTCACATTGATTACAGTACTTGTGGTCACATTGATTACAGTACTTGTAGTCACATTGATAGCAGTACTTGTGGTCACATTGATAGCAGTACTTGTGGTCACATTGATTGCAGTACTTGTGGTCACATTGATTACAGTACTTGTGGTCACATTGATTACAGTACTTGTGGTCACATTGATAGCAGTACTTGTGGTCACATTGATTACAGTACTTGTGGTCACATTGATTACAGTACTTGTGGTCACATTGATTACAGTACTTGTGGTCACATTGATTACAGTACTTGTGGTCACATTGATTACAGTACTTGTGGTCACATTGATTACAGTACTTGTGGTCACATTGATTGCAGTACTTGTGGTCACATTGATTACAGTACTTGTAGTCACATTGATTACAGTACTTGTGGTCACATTGATAGCAGTACTTGTGGTCACATTGATTACAGTACTTGTGGTCACATTGATTACAGTACTTGTGGTCACATTGATTGCAGTACTTGTAGTCACATTGATTACAGTACTTGTGGTCACATTGATTGCAGTACTTGTGGTCACATTGATTACAGTACTTGTGGTCACATTGATTACAGTACTTGTGGTCACATTGATAGCAGTACTTGTGGTCACATTGATTACAGTACTTGTGGTCACATTGATTACAGTACTTGTGGTCACATTGATTACAGTACTTGTGGTCACATTGATTACAGTACTTGTGGTCACATTGATAGCAGTACTTGTGGTCACATTGATTACAGTACTTGCGGTCACATTGATTGCAGTACTTGTGGTCACATTGATTACAGTACTTGTGGTCACATTGATTACAGTACTTGTGGTCACATTGATTACAGTACTTGTGGTCACATTGATTGCAGTACTTGTGGTCACATTGATTGCAGTGCTTGTGGTCACATTGATTACAGTACTTGTGGTCACATTGATAGCAGTACTTGTGGTCACATTGATAGCAGTACTTGTGGTCACATTGATTGCAGTACTTGTGGTCACATTGATTGCAGTACTTGTGGTCACATTGATAGCAGTACTTGTGGTCACATTGATAGCAGTACTTGTGGTCACATTGATTACAGTACTTGTAGTCACATTGATAGCAGTACTTGTGGTCACATTGATTGCAGTACTTGTGGTCACATTGATAGCAGTACTTGTGGTCACATTGATTGCAGTACTTGTGGTCACATTGATAGCAGTACTTGTGGTCACATTGATAGCAGTACTTGTGGTCACATTGATAGCAGTACTTGTGGTCACATTGATTGCAGTACTTGTGGTCACATTGATTGCAGTACTTGTGGTCACATTGATAGCAGTACTTGTGGTCACATTGATTGCAGTACTTGTGGTCACATTGATAGCAGTACTTGTGGTCACATTGATTGCAGTACTTGTGGTCACATTGATTGCAGTACTTGTAGTCACATTGATAGCAGTACTTGTGGTCACATTGATTGCAGTACTTGTGGTCACATTGATAGCAGTACTTGTGGTCACATTGATTGCAGTACTTGTGGTCACATTGATTGCAGTACTTGTGGTCACATTGATTGCAGTACTTGTGGTCACATTGATAGCAGTACTTGTGGTCACATTGATAGCAGTACTTGTGGTCACATTGATTGCAGTACTTGTGGTCACATTGATTGCAG
The DNA here is from genome assembly GCA_007844125.1 of Sinonovacula constricta. Classification (NCBI taxonomy): domain Eukaryota; kingdom Metazoa; phylum Mollusca; class Bivalvia; order Cardiida; family Solecurtidae; genus Sinonovacula; species Sinonovacula constricta. Next base: position 8,943,615 of record CM017572.1, read on the forward strand.
TACTTGTGGTCACATTGATTGCAGTACTTGTGGTCACATTGATTGCAGTACTTGTGGTCACATTGATTGCAGTACTTGTGGTCACATTGATTGCAGTACTTGTGGTCACATTGATTGCAGTACTTGTAGTCACATTGATAGCAGTACTTGTGGTCACATTGATTGCAGTACTTGTGGTCACATTGATAGCAGTACTTGTAGTCACATTGATAGCAGTACTTGTGGTCACATTGATTGCAGTACTTGTGGTCACATTGATTGCAGTACTTGTGGTCACATTGATAGCAGTACTTGTGGTCACATTGATTGCAGTACTTGTGGTCACATTGATAGCAGTACTTGTGGTCACATTGATAGCAGTACTTGTAGTCACATTGATAGCAGTACTTGTGGTCACATTGATAGCAGTACTTGTGGTCACATTGATTGCAGTACTTGTGGTCACATTGATTGCAGTACTTGTGGTCACATTGATAGCAGTACTTGTGGTCACATTGATTACAGTACTTGTGGTCACATTGATAGCAGTACTTGTGGTCACATTGATAGCAGTACTTGTGGTCACATTGATTACAGTACTTGTGGTCACATTGATTACAGTACTTGTGGTCACATTGATTACAGTACTTGTGGTCACATTGATAGCAGTACTTGTGGTCACATTGATTACAGTACTTGTGGTCACATTGATTACAGTACTTGTGGTCACATTGATAGCAGTACTTGTGGTCACATTGATAGCAGTACTTGTGGTCACATTAATTGCAGTACTTGTGGTCACATTGATTGCAGTACTTGTGGTCACATTGATAGCAGTACTTGTGGTCACATTAATTGCAGTACTTGTGGTCACATTGATAGCAGTACTTGTGGTCACATTGATAGCAGTACTTGTGGTCACATTGATAGCAGTACTTGTGGTCACATTGATAGCAGTACTTGTGGTCACATTGATTGCAGTACTTGTAGTCACATTGATAGCAGTACTTGTGGTCACATTGATTACAGTACTTGTGGTCACATTGATAGCAGTACTTGTGGTCACATTGATTACAGTACTTGTGGTCACATTGATAGCAGTACTTGTGGTCACATTGATTACAGTACTTGTGGTCACATTGATAGCAGTACTTGTGGTCACATTGATTGCAGTACTTGTGGTCACATTGATTGCAGTACTTGTGGTCACATTGATAGCAGTACTTGTGGTCACATTGATAGCAGTACTTGTGGTCACATTGATTACAGTACTTGTGGTCACATTGATTACAGTACTTGTGGTCACATTGATTACAGTACTTGTGGTCACATTGATTACAGTACTTGTGGTCACATTGATTGCAGTACTTGTGGTCACATTGATAGCAGTACTTGTGGTCACATTGATAGCAGTACTTGTGGTCACATTGATTGCAGTACTTGTGGTCACATTGATTACAGTACTTGTGGTCACATTGATTACAGTACTTGTGGTCACATTGATAGCAGTACTTGTGGTCACATTGATAGCAGTACTTGTGGTCACATTGATTGCAGTACTTGTAGTCACATTGATTACAGTACTTGTGGTCACATTGATAGCAGTACTTGTGGTCACATTGATAGCAGTACTTGTGGTCACATTGATTACAGTACTTGTGGTCACATTGATTACAGTACTTGTGGTCACATTGATAGCAGTACTTGTGGTCACATTGATAGCAGTACTTGTGGTCACATTGATTGCAGTACTTGTGGTCACATTGATAGCAGTACTTGTGGTCACATTGATTACAGTACTTGTGGTCACATTGATAGCAGTACTTGTGGTCACATTGATTACAGTACTTGTGGTCACATTGATTACAGTACTTGTGGTCACATTGATAGCAGTACTTGTGGTCACATTGATAGCAGTACTTGTGGTCACATTGATTACAGTACTTGTGGTCACATTGATAGCAGTACTTGTGGTCACATTGATTACAGTACTTGTGGTCACATTGATTACAGTACTTGTGGTCACATTGATTACAGTACTTGTGGTCACATTGATTACAGTACTTGTGGTCACATTGATTGCAGTACTTGTGGTCACATTGATTACAGTACTTGTGGTCACATTGATTACAGTACTTGTGGTCACATTGATTACAGTACTTGTGGTCACATTGATAGCAGTACTTGTGGTCACATTGATAGCAGTACTTGTGGTCACATTGATTGCAGTACTTGTGGTCACATTGATTGCAGTACTTGTGGTCACATTGATTACAGTACTTGTGGTCACATTGATAGCAGTACTTGTGGTCACATTGATTGCAGTACTTGTGGTCACATTGATTGCAGTACTTGTAGTCACATTGATAGCAGTACTTGTGGTCACATTGATTGCAGTACTTGTGGTCACATTGATAGCAGTACTTGTAGTCACATTGATAGCAGTACTTGTGGTCACATTGATTGCAGTACTTGTGGTCACATTGATAGCAGTACTTGTGGTCACATTGATTGCAGTACTTGTGGTCACATTGATAGCAGTACTTGTAGTCACATTGATTGCAGTACTTGTGGTCACATTGATTGCAGTACTTGTGGTCACATTGATTGCAGTACTTGTGGTCACATTGATTGCAGTACTTGTAGTCACATTGATAGCAGTACTTGTGGTCACATTGATTGCAGTACTTGTGGTCACATTGATAGCAGTACTTGTGGTCACATTGATTGCAGTACTTGTGGTCACATTGATTGCAGTACTTGTAGTCACATTGATAGCAGTACTTGTGGTCACATTGATTGCAGTACTTGTAGTCACATTGATAGCAGTACTTGTAGTCACATTGATAGCAGTACTTGTAGTCACATTGATTGCAGTACTTGTAGTCACATTGATAGCAGTACTTGTGGTCACATTGATTGCAGTACCTGTGGTCACATTGATTGCAGTACTTGTGGTCACATTGATAGCAGTACTTGTGGTCACATTGATTGCAGTACTTGTGGTCACATTGATAGCAGTACTTGTGGTCACATTGATAGCAGTACTTGTGGTCACATTGATTGCAGTACTTGTAGTCACATTGATAGCAGTACTTGTGGTCACATTGATTGCAGTACTTGTAGTCACATTGATAGCAGTACTTGTAGTCACATTGATAGCAGTACTTGTAGTCACATTGATTGCAGTACTTGTAGTCACATTGATAGCAGTACTTGTAGTCACATTGATTGCAGTACTTGTAGTCACATTGATTGCAGTACTTGTGGTCACATTGATAGCAGTACTTGTGGTCACATTGATTGCAGTACTTGTGGTCACATTGATTGCAGTACTTGTGGTCACATTGATTGCCGTGCTTGTGTTCACATTGATTGCAGTACTTGTGGTCAAATTGATAGCAGTACTTTCATGTCCTAGTTGTTGTCCAATTACATTATCATTTTGTGGACAATGTACTGCCTATTATACAGATGTACTGGATGGTCACATGGTACAAAGCGACTACATTGATTGGTAAAATTAATTTGATATTAAAAAAAGTTACATAGGCTTACCTCTTTGGGCAACATTAAACTGATAAAAGAGTTAGAATAGACATAAAGAAGCAGGCAATTAACTTATAGTATAGTATTAACTAAAGATTTAGTATTATCAAACAAATACAACATCATGGGGAGTGTGGGATACATGTTGAGAAGACCCACCTTAGTAGTTGTAGTCAGATCTACACCTGGCTGACAGTGCTGTAGCTTGGACTTGTCACCCAGCGCTGCCAGGTAATGCCAGTTGGTTTTTGGACACTCTGCCACACAAATCTGAAATACAATCACACATTCAATAGATAAAAAAATCATATCTATCTATGAGTATAAGGGGTAGCATGGTTCTTAACAAAGTGCAGCCACTGTTTACCTCAGGGGTCCAGGGGATTTACTCCCACAAAAGAAAAAGTTTATTACAGTATTCAAGGCTATAGGTGCCTTCTGTAGCACTTTCATACAAATGATCTTAGAAAGAAGTGGAATTTCTTCTTGAGAGTTCAGCAAACATCAGTATGCCTTTGACTACAGTGACCTATAGAAGCTGCTTAAATGTATCTAATATATTAGCAGACTGTTAAGGTGTTTCCTTACTTATTCAGATTGAATCACTTTCAATTTTTTAGTTAATGGCCATATATGGAAAATGTCCATGCCCATGGCATGTATGTTTTTCGATGGACAATAATTCTTTTTTACTACACTCGATAAAGCTTAAGCTCAGGATGGCTAAAAAAGTTGTGCAATGCAGATCAACTTTTCAACTATCAAGCCTTGATTGATCTTACATCATAAGCATAAGCTAAATGGGCTTTAATCTATAAAGATTTACCCTAACTTTAACAGACAGAATTGAAAAATAATCATGGTGAAAAGCTTAAAACCTATCAATGTATAGGTGATAGTTGGACAACTTCTTATTGCACTTTATGGTACTGGTAAAAAAAAGAATAGGAAAGACATAATATAAAAATGTGTATGAAATTAAAGAAGGAGGTGTAACAGAGAGAAATTTACTTCATGAAAAACAAACAAAGCAAATATAATACAAACCTAAACCACAAACTTCTTTGATAAAATAAGTTTGTTTGTTTATTAGGTTTATCGTCCCACCAACAGTATTTCAGTAATCTGGAGACTGTGTCCACTTGAAATAGATATAGTGCTGCCTTCACTGTGTATAGCATGCCGTAAACACCTGGCACGATACCTCACCCAGTCACATTATCCTGACACCGGGCCAACAGGTCGTGGAACTACCCTTATATTTGCTTGAGCGTTAGCAAGGGAGCTATACCACTACCATTTTTAACGACTTTGGTAAGTCGCAGCCCAGTATCGAACCCGGGGCCGCCCGTACCTGGAGCCGACACTCTACCGATTGCGCTACCAGGTCCGGTAGGTGAATAAGTTGAATATACAAGTTTTATTTGTGCTAAAGATAAAAAAAAAGACATAAAAGCATAATGCAAATCTTTCTTAAAAAACAACAAAACATTATTGCAGGTGTTGATATTTGCTTGTGCAACAAAAATTAATACAACTGATCAGATCTCGTGGCGAGTGACAGTACAAATTGTCAAGCTGAGATTTTTAATGTCCACTGAGTCATAAGTGTAATTTAAGTTGTAAATGATGTTAGGTCAATGACATCATGTGCACTTTCTTAATGTCAGAGGACAATATTAAAAATTATTGCCCCTAATATCAATGGGACTTTAACATGGGAAGGTATAATAAATAAAAATTATCATAGCTGAATATACAACTATTTATAAGAAAGGCCCACTAAACATCCATGTTCATTTGATTTACATGTCAAATGTTTAAAAAAAAAAAAAACACATATTCTGCACAAAAATAACTTTTATAAATCAGCCAGAGTTTGTGTTTTTTTGTCTCAAACTCATGGCATGCTTAGCACAATTAGATCAAAACAAGGATATGGTGTAGATCTAGATCAGCCATGTTATCAGTTTAGTTTTAACCTATTTATTACAGACGATCAAGTAACTTTTAGTTTATATTGTATCTCTTATATCCACTTCCTGCTTTATTGGAATATATCACCAGGTACCTGCAGCAATGTGTAGTAAACAGTCTTGATCATGGAATAACACACCCAGAGTTTGTTTGGGAGGTTCAAACCTGAGACCCTATGTTCAAGAGTCCAACATGTTAACCAATGGACCCTGGGCATTAATGATAGTCATAACAAACTGTAGCATATCTTAAAATATCCATTTAGTTTGCAAACTCTTTGTGATCTTATAAGGCATATATCCCTAATAAAGTTATTGTTTATAAATTTTAACAAAAAGTGATTAATTGGAATATGGAGCTTTTTTTTAAAAAAAGGTTATTTTTTTCCTTTTGTACAAATCTGAGAATGAAATTCAACTATAAAAAGCATGTTAAGTGGGCTTTGAAAATATATAAATAGCACTGACTCAACCATGACCCATATGCTGAATCAGCTGTAGAAGTCTAAGAATAATAAAAAGAGACTATACAAATACATATCTAAGACTAAAGGGAGGCTACTCAATAAAAACATCTTAAAGTTCTATTACAGTTTTTACCCTTACTTACAGTGAAATCCTTCATTGTTTCAAAACAAGTTTGAGGGTGTGTTTGGCATCAGTTTAATATGGAAATAAATATGGTGACAAAAGTTTGAAACAATGTGTTTCCAGTCATCTGGAGATGTAAAACCTGCTTTTCAAATTATTTAACAAAACAAATTTTAATCTCATATTAAAAAATAAAGCATCAGTCTGAGTTGTCTTGTGCTAACTTCTCATACTTGAGATACCTGGTTTAAACCCTGCATGCTGTAATATATTTTATTTTTCATTTTGTGTTTTTAGTAAAAATACTGATATTGTAAAGAACATTTGATTTCATTTATCTGAAAAAAATAAAGATTTATCTTGTCATTTTTTTTAATATTGTGAATGGTAAAAAAATGGTGAGAAAACTGACTGACAGTACTGTTAAAATTTGTTCAGTTTGACTGAAGATGTTTAAAAGCTGTGCAAAAAACCCGATTCAGCTCAAACATGCATGCAACATAGGCCCAAATGTGTAAGACCAAAAAATAATAATAATAATTAAGTCATCTGAAAATGAAAACATCCAAGAAAGAAAGAACACCTATGATTTGTTTACAACAAACTGCCCTTCTATTTAAAGCAATATCAGCTGACGACATCCATTGCCCATGTATGTTTATTGAGGGGCATCATAGAAATATGAAAACTAAAATTGTGTTGCTTATATAATAATACACCAGCTTTAGGTATTACATGTAGTGTACATTAATTTAATTCAAAGCAAAAAGTAAAAAAAATGACCATTCTTAATATATGCCTTGTCAGTACATAAAATAAAGAAAAATTCAAATATAATTAGGGTCACTAATACAAAAATGGCCAAAAACTCAATTTTGTTTGTCAACCGTTGATTAGTTATAATTACCTCATAGTCTCATGGGTCATGTATACAAGGATAGCTAGGTTTTATAATTATCTAAAGCCAACAGCCCACCAGAGATCCAGATAACGGGAGTGAATCTAAATTCCATAATTCTTATTATCTGATTGAAAGTAGGAATTTATATCCCAAAATTCTCAACCAAACCCTGAATTGATAGAACTCATTAAAATTGTCTTATCAAGTAGATTCTAATGAGTACCGGGTATTAGGGCAAGGTAATTTTATGTCAAAATCATTCCTGTTAATCTGAACCTCTGCAGCTAAAAATAAAATCATGTTAAAGCCTCATTAAATGTAGCAGTTTATATGTACGTGACGATGTTCATTACTGTAGCAGGTGTGGTATGTAAGTGGCACTGTCCATTCCCTGTTAAAATTATTCAAGAGAACAAAGAAACTTACCGAGGCACTACAATAACATTCATCCTTATGGTGAAAGATAATGTTAATGAAACAAAATAGAAATAGTATACAAAGACCCCAAAATTATCAAACAGAAATTATGAACAGAAAAATGACAAACTGAAATGAACAGATAAGATGACAAATTAAAGAATAAATAGACAAAGTGACAAAAAGAAAAAATTAACACATTGACAGATAATATGAAAGGACAAAATCACAGAACATGCTTAGGTGATCTATTGTAACTAGTATTGTATTTATATTGAATAATAAAGTTCACCCTCTGGTTGGGCTCTCCAGATCTCAGCTCTGACCCACTGATCGGGTTTATAAGACTTAGATAAGGGTTGGACAGCTGATAGTTACAGAACTTTTTGTACCACTTCAGCAATAATATAATAATAATAATAAAGAAATATCTTTCAGATGGTCAATGCTTTAAATTAAGATAGGTGTAATGTTTGTGCTAAATCCTTTATCATTCTTAATTTTTTTTTTAAATCCTTAATTGCAGACCATTTCATTGCGTTGAATCATTCAAAACTCCAGTAAACCTTTAGACCTGGTACTCATTAGAATAGTCTAAGTAAAACAAATATGGCAAGTACCAAAAGAGATGTATTGTCATAAATCACAATTTAGCTGATTATCTATAGCTTTAAAAATAAAGCACTTTACTAAACAGCTACAGATAGTGAGTGTTACATATCATGCTCATTCCTTTAAATTCTCCAACAAACTCTTTAAATATGCTACACATTAGAATCAACTTAATGAGAAAAATCCATTAAACATTCATATTATAGGGTTTGGTTGAAAATTTTGGGACATATTGCCATATGTCAGAAAATCAAAAACATCACTGAAACTCTGACAAGTCAGTTTGGTTGAAAATAATGGGATATGGTGCCATAAATCAGTGTTAATTTTCTCATTGGGTTTAGTTTTTCACCAACAGTTTTTTTAGTTATTTAGAGACATTGTCCTCTTGAATCAGATATGGTGCTGCCTTCACTGTGTATAGCAGGCAGTGAACACCCACACCCAGTCAAATGACCCTAGCACCGGGCCAACCTGTCATGGAACTACCCTTATATATGCTTGAGTATCAGCAAGGGAGGTATAGCACTACCATTTTTAATGACTTTGGTATGTTGCAGCTTGGGTTTGAACCTAGGGCCTCCTGTACCTGGTGCTGAAGCACTACTGATTGTAAATCATAAAATTACTGGAACTCTGACTGGTCATCAACCCTCTCACACACATCTTGACCAGTTCACTGACCAACCTTGAAAGAGGACTCTGACATCATAATACAATTAACTCTCAGCCTGCCAAAAATAGTTTTGATCAGGTTTAAGGACAAAATTTCCATCCATCTGACACAGCTCTGATGAGAGCTGTCGGACAAGGATATGCACTTTTGTGCTGCTTTGTCTCCAGTAAAATGTTTTATCCTTGTTGTTCTTGTTTGCAAAAAAAAAATGTACTGCTGATTTTTAGATGTAGCATGACAAGGGTATGAAAGAAGGAAGTGGAATAATTAGAACACATCCAGTCGGTCAATTACTTACAAAACATCGAGTATGAAGTAGTGTTCATAAAGTACTTAGAGAAAAAATTGAGTAAGATAGCAGAGTTGATAAAGTACTTAGAAATCATAGGGTAAGACAGAAGTTTGTTTGTTTTGTTTTATGTTACATCACACCGACACAATTATGGTCAAATTGGCAATCCAGCTAATTACTGGTGGAAACCCTAGGCCTGGGTAGAACCAATGGCGCACTGCAGGTTGGTAAATAAGATGAGTTCAGAAAATACTCCAAAAACATTAGATATGATAGTAGAGTTGATAAAGTACTGAGAAAACATTGGGGAAGATAGCAGAGTTTATATATTATATATTATATATTATATCAGGGGGTCTCGTGGAACTGATGTATCCCCCAAAACAATCTTTTATAAGACAATTTTAGCTGAAAATGAAATCATCAAATAATAGAAACCCAGGAAAATAAAAGAAGAAAAATTCTTATAATGTGTTTACATGTTTCTATGTGTACATGCTTAAACATCCTGCTTAAGATGTGTGTGACTAAATACTAAATCAAAATCTATCATATGAATTGGGCACTGTTTAAAAATACATCTACATCTAGTCTGTTACAAAATATACATTTACATCTAAAACAAAAATATAAAGTAGGGAACAGCTACCCATTTTGTGCATATCTGTAGAACATTATCAGATGATCTCTTTAAATACCACTGATAACAACCCAAATAGGAACAAAAGTAACAAATGCCTACCTGGGGAGTCGGGCATCCGTCCACAAACACGCCTGGCCCCATCTTGCCACATGCCACTAAGTCATAGAACATCAGGTAGTTCTTCCCCCTGAAACCATTGTTAGTAAAATTAAGTGAAAATTGTGAAGGGAATATTTTATTGAAATTATCCTTTAGCTTTTTTTTCAATAGAGTATGAAATTTTATAGACTTATCATAGTTATGATATTTGTTGTGATTGGAAATACAATAAAATCCCATTCTCTTTTTATGTATGTTGTCATTTAATTCATCCTTTAAGGATTGTTACATGTATTTCCTTTAATGGACATTGGACTTTGATTCCTCAATTTCACCTTCACATGAACAGGGTGCGACAACCATTAACTCTTCTCTGGTCATTTTTTTTCTTGATTTAAAAAGTTAATTTCATTTACAGCCAACAATTTTTGTGTAGCTCTTCAAATCAAAATAATACAACTCTCTCATCTAAACACTATGCAGACATTATTTTTCAATGTTGCCACTACTTTCGTTATAACTTATCAAAGAAAACGTCAGCGCTTGGACATTTTTTATTCAAATAGAATGGTTTTCTTTTCATTGCTTGCATTTGAGAAACCCATCAGGAAGTGCGAGGTTAGAGCAAGCCAGTCAGTCCATGTTGCCGACTGACTGTTCCAACACAGTAACTGTCGGGTTTGCTCTTTTTGTTAAATGACTCATCACAGACTTGATCTTACTTTCACATTTGGCTTGCATGTGAATACCTTTGTCCTGTGCCGTTTCAAATTTTGGTATATGTTGCAATGCACATAGGACTTTGTCATATAATCTTAAATACATTTATATACATATATCTCTTAACTGGTTTCTTCTTCACATCTTTTATATTCTATAATATTCCTTTTTTAGCAATGGACAGACTTTTACCCCTAAGCTACATGCCTGGGTGTGAGTCACCGTCAGGGTGAAGAACTCGAGGGTGGGAAGGTCTTCCAGCTGACCTTGCAGTGCACAGGTGGTAAACTTAGACATGGTGCAATATTTCTCACAAAATCCAACTTTTAAACTTGATTATTCATGTGGTATGATGAATATGGAAAATATCAAAAGATCCAATGAGACTAATATTCAAACCTGAACTACCACTAGAGAAAGGCACACACACAGAGGTCAATGAAAAAAAAAGAAAAGCACTGAGACAAGACCTTACACACAGAGAAAAACCACCAGGAAGAGTCAACAGGCAAAAGGACTGACAGGGGCTGCTAAAAACGTGCAGCAACCTGTGCATTAAGGACAACAGTGCACACACCAACACAGAAGTTTGGGTGAGTGGATAAGCCCCCTTCATTTATTAAAATGTCAATCTAAAAAAGGTGTTGGTGCTGCTGTTGCTTTTGCTGCTGCTACTGCTGCTGCTGCTGCTGATGACCTACTTACTTTTGTTTTCCAAATCCACAAAGCTCTTTCTGGGAATTCATCGGGTATAAAAGAAGTCTTGGATTTCCATATGTGAAAGCTGAAACAGAATCGGCAAGCATTTGAATGTAAACCTCATGACTAATGTATCTGAATTTCAGTCTGTAGGGAAATAAAGGCTGACATTTAACAGTGCTTTGTCAGGCAATGCTATATATTTGGTTTTTTACCCTTATCTGAGCTACATTTTATAAATAACCCATATCAATTCTTATTGAACTTCTAACAAAAACAAAGGCATTTGGACATAATGCTGGAGACTCAGCATTAAATAGTGCAGTTCCTGATCAGATAACTCCCAGCAGGAAGCCGGCTGATTTGGATCTACTTTATTAATTACCCAGGCCTGATCAATACATGCTACATAGGCTCAGAGTTGAAAGGAAGCTCTAGCCATTAAAAGTGTTTTTTATTGACATATTTTTCTGTTTTATGTTTACAACCATTTGATGGATCCAATCTCATGTATTATGGTAATAATGGCAAAATGTGGTGCTATTGTACATGGAGGAGGACCCCAGTCAAATGTCTGTGAAGAACCACCAACACACTACAGTAGATTTATGTGCTTAAGTTTCTGCCTTGTCTGGACAGGAAGAACAATCAAGACACTTTTTTATGCAGCTAACATGTGGGACGCCTGTGGTTCTACCAAGACGAGGTTCGTCCCCCACCAGCAATAAGTTGGATACCAATATGACCATTAATGTGCCAGTGCTATGTAACAAAAATAAAATAATAACCCTTGGACCGCTGGAAATGTTAATTACTTATGTACTATTCTTAAATATTTACTACCAACCATATACACAGGTAACAGAACACATTGACAAACTCGGCAGTTTAAAGTGTAAATTCTGATCAGATAATTTCAAGTGATAGCCAGATGAACTGTATCATAACAATTTGCCTGAACAATACAAACTTACCACTGAAGAGTTTAACTATGACAAAGATATTTAAAAAAAAAAAAAAATCCGTACTTTGTGTTCCTTTGTCCTCAAATGTATTTACGTGCTCAAATATCAAAATATAGAAATATAAGAATTTCAGCAATGGGTCAAAAAATATTACTGAGGTCAAATAGATAAAACTTTAGTAATTGACAATAACAGATAGCCAGAAAATAAGACAAAAAAATGAATTAGGAACAAAATTTAAGCCAAATGGAAGTATAAATTTTGGGAAAAGGAAGAAAAAGCCAAAAATGTTATAAAACCAAAAAATTGCTTGGTATTGATAGGATGTTTTTCCATAAATATAATGGCTTAAAGTAACTATATAAAAATTAACGTTAGTTGAAATTTGTTATTCTTGGAGCCCAAAATATTGTCAGCATATACAGGTATTTAGCATATATTTATATCTCATTCAAAATGTGAAATCACAGTGATGGCAGCAAAAGATACATAGACAAAACTTACTGGTGTATGTGGTGTACTGGTACATGACAACCAGGCTCATACAAAGATAAAACTTCAAATACCATGCAGACTTCATTTTAACAGCATTATTTCAAAGTGATGGCAGCACTACTACACCAGTAGCTAAATAGCAACTACTTACCAAAGTATCCCACGACAACCAAGCCCGCCACGAAAATAATGAAGATGAGGCAGCAGATGATGTCGGTACATGACCTTTTTGCAACGGGGCCTCGAAACTTTGGGTCATGTTTCAGTGGCTTCCCTGGAAATACACAAGAAGACATCTTATAAGTGCATCAGTTGGACAACTAATCATGATGTTTTTTAAAACAATTGTTTTGTTTTTATTTTATTACAGGCATATTGGGGACATCCACCTAATTACCTATTGGTGGGGGAAGACCGCAGACATAGGCTGGGCAGAACCAGAGGCACAACACAGGTCAGCTGGAAGACCTTCCCACATAAAGATTTTTATCTGATTCGGACTCAAATTGACACAATGAGGGGCTAAAGAGTTACAGGTTGGCTGCTTACTGCTTGGAACCCTCCTTACAAAAACAGTCTGGGGGTTAAGGAGTGCAAATCTGAGACTATGAGCTTGGTCACAGGCACATCCTATAAAGTATGGACAGAGACATACAGCAACATAAGCCAAAAGTTGTTTCAACAATAATAATAATATCCCCCAGTAAGTAAAAACAAATAGTAATGTAACATTTTATGGAATTTTTGGTAGGGATACAAAACAACAAGAGAAATAATAAGAATTCTTATTTAATGTGCTGGTATTTTGTTAATTAACATAAATTTTCTGAGCAGTAAATGTGCATGTTTTCTTACATTGACCAATTAGACATATTGCTAGATTCAGCAGAAAATCTTACAGATCCGGGTCAGACAGGATCTTACAATAGGATCTGACTCTGCACTATTCACCATGGCTTAATCAACTCATGTTTACCTGGTTAACTGTTACCTGGAATGTGCATACAGCTTGTCAAATGTACAACACATGTGCTTCACACACAAACATTTTTGTGCCTTCAAGATGACCAGACGAACCTATTATTCTTATCTAGTAACACAGTGTGATTTATACAGTGAACAGAATGTTGAGGATTTATAGATTCTCCATAAAGGCAGCAGCTGATGGTGTTATACAATATATAGATAAAAATTACAATACATAGGTGTGTGCATGCTGTGACTGCATGGTACAATGTAGACGCACGAATAAGCCTTGTTTATAAGGACGTGTTTAATATAATAATAGGCGAGGATATACAGATTCCCTTAATGGCAACAGCTGACTGTGCACAATGTATATTATGTTACTGTGAAAGCATTTTATTTCGTGGGGCAGAAATTTTGTTGTTTTAAGAGGACGGGCATATTCGTGGGTACTTGATTTCGTGGTTTGCCCTACCCACGAAAATGAAAAAAATACCTTTGATTTTTGACAGATGCGAAACTGAGGCCTAACACTGAAACAGGGTCAATTGCGAAACTACGGATTAGCGAGTGACTCTGCCTATTGTCTTACGTCACGCCTGGTGATATTGATCCACGGCAGCCGGTCAATGTTTTCACAGCCGAGTCTCATCAGACAACTTTTATGACACCTGTCAATTAGCGTGTCATTTAAGGGATTATATTCATAAAGATGTTAGGGGTGCGGGTTCTTTTAAGGGTCTAATTTAACGAAGCCATTGACTGTCAATTAACGCCAATTAGCGTACTATGCAAACTGACACAAAACAGACCCTTGAGTAAACATCCTACACCTATAAAGTTTATTGTGGTCATGTATATATTACAGTATAAAATTACTTAGCATAGATCGTTTTTTATGATTAAATGGCTTATGTTTGTAAACATGTTTAATCGTTCTATGTCAATACAATGTAAATAAAGTGTGGTGAAATCGTCTGTTTGTTTGAGCTTTATGTCCTTTTTAGTAAAAATATGTTGACATGATTTACAAGTAAATCTAGCATTCGAAAGTCTAACTGAGGGGATTTTATATCGTTGGTACTAAAATTCGTGGATTGACGTGCCCACGAATTCCACGAAATTAAATGCCCCACGAAATAAAATGCTTTCACAGTAATTGGATTTATCATCCTGAATGTGTCTATCAGGATAGGGCTTTTTTATTCAACATTCATGATAAATATCTTACATAATTATGCTTGGTTTTTGTAGGATGTTTTTCCATAAATATAATGGCTTAAAGTAATTATATAAAAATTAACATATGTTCCTCCAAAACGGAAAATGACATGGAGGATTAGTACTTGTTCTTACTACATCAAAGTAAACTACTGCATGAAGTATCATTGTATTTTGTATAGTAAATGAAGAGAGATGGGTACAAGCTTTAAGATAGGGGTGTTTAATACAAAATTAAATGTAGATAATTTAAAGATGATACCTCAAAGATGACAGTGCATATTGTGCATGCCGGGTTAGGCACTACCAGGTAATTGTCTTTATTATTTAAATCCAAGTAATTTAAACATTTTTCTAATTCTACACAATCTTTAACAATCCAACTTGACGTATTTCTGTCTCTTCCTGCTTCTAAGACAATTCTTTGTTCTAGACAGTGGTGAGAGTACCAGCCACTCCCCCCCCCCCCCCACCGAATGCATCTATAGCGAAAAAAATCCGGATTATGGGGCTGGGGCACGCCCCTGGACTCCCTAGGAATTGTGCGTATACTCAAAAGTCGCCCAGGCACGCCCCTGCCTTCACAAGCATAGTCAAACTTGACTTCCAAGCTGTTACTATGTGTTGGTTGGTTAAGTCTAATGTTCAAGCCACAGGCTTTCAGGTTAAGTCTTCACTGGCAGTGAGGCAGCTAATTTTTTTATATATACATATGTTTGTTTGGTTCTTGCTACATTGCAATGATGCAATAATAATCATACTTAGAGATGTCCCACTAAATACTGATCGAGTACAAGCTGAAATATGTCTGGGTAGAAGCACTTGTACACCGCTGGCCAACTGGAAGATTTCCTTAAATGGAAGTTCTCAACCCAAAAGGAAACTACACAGTTAGGGGCTAAGGAGTTAAACCAGTCAACCCATTTACGGACTGACCCTTCCAATAGGCAGTAACTGTTGGATCTGCACTTGCATTCTGTCTCATGACAGTTTTGCTGTAACTTTAAACACTACCTGGAATACAATGTGATGTGTGTTTGTTTTTTTCAAATTTTAATATCTGTTGCGGTACTTACAGGACTTTGACATATTTTCTTATAAGAAAATAACCAATTACTTAATGGATAGCCACCAAGTTATATGATACACATAAGGTAAAGATCAGGTTTAGTTTTGGAAATGATAATAAGATGGGGGATTTTGATTTATCTTACATAGCACTGACACAATTATGGCCATATTAGTAATGTTAGCTATTTATTGATGTTGATGTCTAGGTAGAACCAATGGCACACCACAAGTAAGCTGAACAACCACCTTACATGAAAGCTCTTGCCCTGACCGGGACTCAAACCCTTGCATTGAGGGGCTAAGAAGTTACAAGTCGGTGACTCGAACCGCTGTTACAAGTTTGAGACTAACTTGGGCATTCAAATAACAAGTTATTCTTTTTCAACTGTTTAAACTTAATGTTCATTTTAAAGTTTAATTTTAATTTTGAACATCCCTTTTACAAATTTTTAGTTATCTGGCAGCTAGATTCACTTGAAGCAGATTAGAAACTGCCTCCTCTATGAACGCATGCCTTAAATATCTGACATGATACCACCACACCCAGTCATATTAACCTGACACCAATTTGCTTGCTTGTTTATTAAGGAAAGTAGCCAGACTAGTATCCATACCAGTTTTAACAACTTTAGTACTTTGGTATGCTGCCGCTCTGACTTGAATCCAGGCCTATTTACAGTTATGAAATACTCACAAGCTAAAATGGAACCTAAATCCTTTTTTTAAACTCAGTATGTCTCAGACTTCTGTTTAACAACCTATCTACTGAGAAATACTTCTACTGGATACAGTCTTAACTGTTATTTGAAATACACTGATAATAAGGCACAGGTGTGCCCAACCCCATACAAATGATGCAAAAAATTGAAGTATCAACACATTATATTTTACAGGAAATGATATTCTTTTCCAAAAGAATATTCTTGCAATAACTTTATATAACCTATACAATTAACTGAGTAGGCTTTATGATAATCGCAGATCAGACAGAATGGAGATAAAAATAGTAGGAAAGATATTGGGAAGAGAAAATGCAAGATTAATAGAGAGAGTGAGAGAAGGAGGAAGTTTAAGGAGAGAGTGGTAATTAAGTGACATAGTGATGGTGTCAGTGAGAAAAGAAGAAGGGGACAAAGAGTTACAGTCCATGCATCATAGAAAGAAAAGAATGTGATAGTAAGAGGGAGTAAAAGAGAGTGTCAATAAGGACAAATAAAGAAAAAAGAAACCAAAAAAGAATAAAGATAAAATAAGAGAACAATTATATGTTATTGTAGTGCATCATCTTCGAATAATGGAAGTTGCTCATTTCAGCAGTCTTTGGCAAAAAAAGGAACATTGGTAATATTCTACTACTGGTTGGAAGAAAATGATATTTACTTTATTAAAATTTGACTTTATAATCATATGCTAAATTTAACAATCTTAAATGATCAATACACTATTAGGAATAGCATCATACATGACATGTCTGCTACCTTTCTGTTTTATAGTTACTCATCTAATTTTCACCCTAATAGCTATTCTGATTTATTTTTAAATACATTGCAGCAATTATTTATGGTCATTATTGCAACATCCAGCTTTTTGGTGTAGGAAGACCCCAGACACATTTCAGGAAATAACCACTGGCAAACCGCAAGTCAGCTGTAAGACCTTCTCACATTTAGTCTTTTGCCTGAACAGGACTCGAATTCACTCAGTGAGAAGCTAAGCAGTCAGAGGATTTACAAATCGGCAACTCTACCACTATGTCACTGGTGTCCCTCCCGTTATTCTGAAACTGTATCATATTTCTTTGGTGTGTGTAAATGTGTGCAGGTGTGGTGTGTGTGTGTGTGATATTATACATTTATGCTATAACCTTCAGAGAATTATAAGTTAGGACCAATAAACATTTATTACAATTATTATTATGGCAGTATGACTGACTATTAAATACATCTATCTATACTTAACAAACTTCCTCCAAGGTCTATACAAGAGTTGGATTATTAATGAATGCCTAACCTTCATTGGTGTCAAATTAAAAAAAATGTGTGCTGCCATTTCAGTGATAGCATGTATTAAACAGCTAACATATTACTATACCGATCAAAGCTTCAATATAAGTGGAGTACAGCCCCTGCTGACTCATTTATTTGTCTTTTAAACCCTTTATACCTGGTACCCATTAGAATCAGGCCAATATGACCATTCTAGTGAAAACAAGCAATATAAGGAATGGTTAAGAATTTTTGGACATATGGCAATGATGATCACATTTACACCACTTTTCTGGAGGGCTGACATAACAGAGAAAAATCAGCATGGTCACAGGTATTGCATTTAAATGATCAGCCGGCAAAGTCTGGGATTGAGACTGGATTTACTGGACCTAGTAAGTTATTTGTTTATTGGGTTAATTGTGACCACCAACAGTATTTCAGTTATCTGGAGACGGTGTCCACATGACGCAGATATAGTGCTGCCTTGATGTGTGTAGCATGCCATGAACACCTGGCATGATACCACACCCAGTCACATTATCCTGACACTGGGTCAACCAGTTGTGGAATTACTTTAATATTTGCTTGAGCTTTAGCAAGGGAGCTATACCACTACCATTTTTTACAACTGGTATGTTGCAGCCTAGGATCGAACCCAGGGCCCCTTAATGTACCGGGACCTAGTAGCACAAATGGTAGTGCATTGGCATATATATATATACTGGATGACCCAGGTTCAAACCCAGATGGCTACATACCAATGTTGAAAAAATGGTAGTGGTATAGTTTACATGCTTACACTAAAGAAAATTATAGGAGTAGTTCTATGATTGGTCAGCCTGGTGTCAGGATAATATGACAGGGTGTTGTATCAATTGCCAGTTGTTTGAGGCATGCTATCACACTGATGACAGTACTATGTCTGCTTTAAGTGAACCCAGTTTCTATATAATTAAAAGATTTTGGTTGGAAATAAACCCAACAAACAAACAAACAATAAACCCCGATTCATCTGTACCTGGTTATGAATTCCTACTCTGCGATCTGATACAAAAGTGAAACTAGCAAGTTAATAATTATTTGTTCCCACAGCATAAACAACACATACAAACCACTTCACTTTGGGACTAACAAGGATGTTTATACATCCTACATGTGTAATTTTACTTAGCCTACTTACAACGAATTGATCAATCTTCGGCAAATAGTGTAGATCCAGATCAGTCACCTCCCCTGGGGAAATGTTCGATCAGGATCTGCATGATTTGCTGCTTAGTCTCTGGAGTTACCTTTCTACCTATGCTAGAAGTTTCAGCACATAGCTATAACAAATTTTATTAACTAACAAATTTAAGCAAATTAAAGGGATAATGGTTCACATGAGGAAAAAAAGAACAAATGTAGACAAGGATAAAACAAATCCTCATTAGATCACTTTGACATGTATAATATTTATTACATTTATAGGTATGTTTTTGATTGTACATAGGTTGTTGATAAAGTGATGGGGTTCTTGTTTAGATGTTTATATTGATGCAATCATTCATTGCTACCAATGTGAGTGGTTTTAATTGGTGTCAAAGTTTATAAAGTTAGAAATTGGTTGCAGGCACTTGATTGGTCAATATTCAAGAAAAGATCAAAATCTGACCAATCAGATGCTTGAGAATAATCTCAGACTTAATCACAGTTTTATAGCCATGGACCCTGGGCTTGCTTTATATCAGCATCTCTAAAAAGGTCAAAAATGAGGTTACACAGCTACACCAAAACATCCATTATCCTAGAGTTATCTTTCATTACATCTCATATATGAGGTTTACTGTGTATTTGGCCCATGTCTATTGGACAATTGGTGGGTAAGTTAAAGCTATTTTGTTTTGGTCTGGAAACTGCAGAGTACTCAAATAATTATGCAATAGTTACAGAAGTGTTTGTTATGTTTATTGTCCCACCAACAGTATTTTAGTTATGGTGCTGCCTTCACTGTGTATAGCATGCCATGAACACCTGGCATGCTACCACACCCAGTCCCATTATCCTGACACCAGGCCAACCAGGTGTGGAACTACCCTCATATTTGCTTGAGCGTAAGCAAGGTAGCTACTACCAATTTTAATGGCTTTGGTATGGCGCGGCCCGTGATTGAACCCTGGGCCTCCCGTACCTAGAGCCAACGCTCTACTGATTGCGCTACCAGGTCCAATACACAGAAGTGTTTTCTGTATTTCCCACACAATGCAGATAAGTACAAGAATGTAAACAATAACACTGTATATTCAAAACACATAAATTACAAATCTAAATGAATTACAAACTGATACCATTAATTAAACAATTATTCCTATTTATCCCATTTATATAATTTTAGTTTACTGTGTAGCCAAATCTTAACTTTTTTTTTCAAACTCCTTACTAATGTTTTACTTAATGTTAAAGTCATGTGGTCTAAAATAAACTTAGCCTGATACAGGGGTTAATGTTATGGCAGTGTAAGTAAAGGCAAAATGTCCTGAATTAGTTCTGATTACACACACACACACCTCCGCACCCACACCAGGCTCCAGAAAAATAAAAACAGTGGATATCCTTTATACATTAGTCAGTGCCCCCTTTATTGGTCCAGAGAGGAAAAAACCACTCAACAAACAGGAAATATTATCAGTTCTGTCATAAGTGCTGTCTATAAAGCATAGGGTTCTGATTTAACACAATTTATATTGAGTAACTGCTTCAAAAGTAAATAATAATTGTTTGATTAGTTTTTGTCTGTTTTTATACATATTACACCATAAAAATGGCAGCAAAATAATTATGGTCAATTTTGCAAATGTTTATATGGTCATTGATGGAGCAAGATTCAAAACAACAGACTGAGATTAGAACTTTCTGAATGCTTTGTGCAAACAATGTGGATTCATACATGTATCAGTGAGACCCACAGTGGCTGTACCAGCTATTTCCCCCTGGGAGCTGGCTGATGCGGATTCATGTACTTAACAAACAAGACAAGAATTGGGACGGAGTATCAACCAACATCAAATTTATGTTTTGAACAATAAAATAGAATATCTGACCCAGAACAACAAGGACTTGAAAACCCCAAGAGTGCATTCACTTTAAGTAAGCTGAAAACATATTTGAACAGTTAACCTCAAAATCATTATGCCAGAGGCTGCACCGTTTGTATTGTACCTTGTCTCAATCCTGTAAACATTTCATTTTAGCAAATTGTTGATGAACCAAGTAAAGAAATATTAAACCTACACATATCAACCAATGCATGAACAGCAAAGCTAAAAGGTGAGAAAAAAAACTACTTAACTCATGGGGCTTGAAGTTGCCTTCATCAGCATACAATATACTTGGTGCAAAGTTGGAGTGGTAGGAGATCTTGACCTAACTACAACAACAGTCCTTTCACCAATCCTAAACATCCAACTACAACAACAGTCCTTTCACCAATCCTAAACATCCAACTACAACAACAGTTTTTTCACCAATCTTAAACACCCAACTACAACAACAGTTCTTTTACCAATTCTAAACATTCAACTACAACAACAGTTATTTCCCCAATCCTAAACATCAAACTACAACAACAGTCCTTTCACCAATCCTAAACATCCAACTACAACAACAGTCCTTTCACCAATCTTAAACATCCAACTACAACAACAGTCCTTTCACCAATCCTAAACATCCAACTACAACAACAGTCCTTTCACCAATCTTAAACACCCAACTACAACGACAGTCCTTCCACCAATCTTAAACACCCAACTACAACAACAGTCCTTTCACCAATCTTAAACACCCAACTACAACAACACTTCTTTTACCAATTCTAAACATTCAACTACAACAACAGTTATTTCCCCAATCCTAAACATCCAACTACAACAACAGTCCTTTCACCAATCTTAAACACCCAACTACAACAACAGTTCTTTTACCAATTCTAAACATTCAACTACAACAACAGTTATTTCCCCAATCCTAAACATCAAACTACAACAACAGTCCTTTCACCAATCCTAAACATCCAACTACAACAACAGACCTTCCACCAATCTTAAACACCCAACTACAACAACAGTTATTTCCCCAATCCTAAACATCCAACTACAACAACAGTCCTTTCCCCAATCTTAAACACCCAACTACAACAACAGTCCTTTCCCCAATCCTAAACACCCAACTACAACAACAGTCCTTTCACCAATCTTAAACACACAACCACAACAACAGTACTTTCACTAATCCTAAACATCAAACTACAACAACAGACCTTCCACCAATCTTAAACACCCAACTACAACAACAGTTATTTCCCCAATCCTAAACATCCAACTACAACAACAGTCCTTTCCCCAATCTTAAACACCCAACTACAACAACAGTTATTTCCCCAATCCTAAACATCCAACTACAACAACAGTCCTTTCACCAATCTTAAACACACAACCACAACAACAGTACTTTCACTAATCCTAAACACCCAACTACAACAACAGTCCTTTCACCAATCCTAAACATCCAACTACAACAACAGTTTTTTTCACCAATCCTAAACACCCAACTACAACAACAGTTATTTCCCCAATCCTAAACACCCAACTACAACAACAGTCCTTTCACCAATTCTAAACATTCAACTACAACAACAGTTCTTTCACCAATCTTAAACATCCAACTGCAACAACAGTCCTTCCACCAATCTTAAACACCCAGCTACAACAACAGTTCTATCACCAATCTTAAACACCCAACTACAACAACAGTTATTTCCCCAATCCTAAACATCCAACTACAACAACAGTCCTTTTACCAATCTTAAACACACAACCACAACAACAGTCCTTTCACCAACCTTAAACATTCAACTACAACAACAGTTCTGTCAACAATCTTAAACACCCAACTACAACAACAGTTCTGTCAACAATCTTAAACACTCAACTACAACAACAGTCCTTTCACCAATCCTAAACATCCAACTACAACAACAGTCCTTTCACCAATCCTAAACACCCAACTACAACAACAGTCCTGTCAACAATCTTATACACCCAACTACAACAACAGTCCTTTCACCAATCTTAAACACCCAACTACAACAACAGTCCTTTCATCAATCCTAAACATCCAACTACAACAACAGTCCTTTCACCAATCTTAAACACCCAACTACAACAACAGTCCTTTCATCAATCCTAAACACCCAACTACAACAACAGTCCTTTCACCAACCTTAAACACCCAACTACAACGACAGTACTTTCACCAATCCTAAACACTCAACTACAACAACAGTATTTTCACCAATCTTAAACATCCAACTACAACAACAGTCCTTTCACCAACCATAAACACCCAACTACAACAACAGTCCTTTCACCAACCTTAAACACCCAACTACAACAACAGTACTCCAGCAACATTAAACACCCAACTACAACAACAGTCCTTTCACCAATCCTAAACACCCAACTGCAACAACAGTACTTTCCCCAATCTTAAACATCCAACTACAACAACAGTCCTTTCCCCAATCTTAAACACCCAACTACAACAACAGTCCTTTCCCCAATCTTAAACATCCAACTACAACAACAGTCCTTTCCCCAATCTTAAACACCCAACTACAACAACAGTCCTTTCCCCAATCTTAAACACCCAACTGCAACAACAGTCCTTTCCCCAATCCTAAACATCCAACTACAACAACAGTCCTTTCACCAATCTTAAACACCCAACTGCAACAACAGTCCTTTCTCCAATCTTAAACACCCAACTGCAACAACAGTCCTTTCTCCAATCTTAAACACCCACTACAACAACAGTCCTTTCACCAATCTTTAACACCCACTACAACAACAGTCCTTTCCCCAATCTTAAACACCCAACTACAACAACAGTCCTTTCCCCAATCTTAAACACCCAACTACAACAACAGTCCTTTCCCCAATCTTAAACACCCAACTACAACGACAGTCCTTCCACCAATCTTAAACACCCAACTACAACAAAAGTCCTTTCACCAATCCTAAACACCCAACTACAACAACAGTCCTTTCACCAATCTTAAACACCCAACTGCAACAACAGTCCTTTCTCCAATCTTAAACACCCACTACAACAACAGTCCTTTCACCAATCTTAAACACCCACTACAACAACAGTCCTTTCCCCAATCTTAAACACCCAACTACAACAACAGTCCTTTCCCCAATCTTAAACACCCAACTACAACAACAGTCCTTTCCCCAATCTTAAACACCCAACTACAACGACAGTCCTTCCACCAATCTTAAACACCCACTACAACAACAGTCCTTTCACCAATCTTTAACACCCACTACAACAACAGTCCTTTCCCCAATCTTAAACACCCAACTACAACAACAGTCCTTTCACCAATCTTTAACACCCACTACAACAACAGTCCTTTCCCCAATCTTAAACACCCAACTACAACGACAGTCCTTCCACCAATCTTAAACACCCAACTACAACAAAAGTCCTTTCACCAATCCTAAACACCCAACTACAACAACAGTCCTTTCCCCAATCTTAAACACCCAACTACAACAACAGTCCATTCCCCAATCTTAAACACCCAACTACAACAACAGTCCTTTCCCCAATCTTAAACACCCAACTACAACGACAGTCCTTCCACCAATCTTAAACACCCAACTACAACAAAAGTCCTTTCACCAATCCTAAACACCCAACTACAACAACAGTCCTTTCACCAATCTTAAACACCCAACTGCAACAACAGTCCTTTCCCCAATCTTAAACACCCAACTGCAACAACAGTCCTTCTCCAATCTTAAACACCCACTACAACAACAGTCCTTTCACCAATCTTAAACATCCAACTACAACAACAGTACTTTCTCCAATCTTAAACACCCACTACAACAACAGTCCTTCCACCAACCTTAAACACCCAACTACAACAACAGTCCTTTCACCAATCTTAAACACCCAACCACAACAATAGTACTTTCACCAATCCTAAACATTCAACTACAACAACAGTCCTTTCCCCAATCTTAAACACCCAACTACAACAACAATTCTTTCACCAATTTTTATTGTAAAGAATAAAGGGTGCTGAGCTGAAGTTCATATGGATGTCAAGAATTAAGATAGTAAATATCAGTAATGAAAGTTGCTTTTTTTTTTTAAACACTAAGAGCAAAATCCAATGTTTTAACAATGCACAATAAAAGCATTTGGTGTAATTATGTTGCAAACTGTATCGTATAAAGTAAACAAAACATTCAAAACCCTAGTTCCCAATATGATAAAAGATGTTAATTAATGAAGCAATTTATCTCGTAATTATTATGGCAATCATTACCCTGCAAGATGAGTTCATATTGGCATGGACCAACTTTTACCAATACCAAGAATATATGGTTTTCCAAAGAAAATAAATGAAAGAGTAAACATGACAAATATATAGGCTTTCATCAGAGACTCAGAAATAGTTCACCATACAGCTTCTACTACAGTTTGGGACAAGGATGAAACAACAGTTGATATTAATAGAAGCTGGGAATCTATCAGCAAACCTCAAGAGGCCAGATGTTTGATTTCCAGTTGTGGAGGTCAAATTCTCATATAATCATATTGATTTACCATTAATTTTATTTACTGTACTTCAGATAAAAAGTATTAAACATGTCTCTTTCAATTTATCAATAAAACAGGATCAGTCATTAAAGTTAATTTTATGTTAATATTTTACATATACATGTATATGAAAAGAATGCAAATTCATGTAAGACCTACCTCCATCTACAACATCAATGTCATCCAACTCCAAAATGTCTGCATTTAACTCAGATGGTTCCTGGTCCTTTGACATCTTGACTTTTCAACTTTGTCCCTTGTTATATTTACTTACCACTTAGATTGTTGACTTTTTCCTATATTGTCCACAGATTTAAGCACAAACCTTTTTTACAAAATCACTGTAGAATTTTGCCTTCCTTTAATTTCAGTCTGTGCTTTCCTTCGTGTCAAAAGCACTATCTTATTATATAAAGTCAATCCAGAAATTGTTTTCTATCAATCAGTCTGAATTCAGATTTATTTGCACTGTTCTATCAAGTGTAAACTATAGATAGATAGCCAGCATGGCTTTGTTTTGAAATAAATCTAGGTGCAGTCTACATAAAACTGCCTAAAGCAATACAAGCACTATTCATACATTTGTACATCTCAACTACAGAGAAAACAATGACTGGGTTTCCAACTAACTGAAATAGATCATACTAAGCTATAATAAGTAAAACAACATTCTATATTGTGTGAATTGCTATCCTAACTAGAACAAATGTTTTACTGGTCATCCTGGTGGTGGTGGTGATTATCATGATAATGGTAATAATTATGATAATGTGGTGTGGTGGTGATGAATGGTGGTGGTAATTGTGTTGATTAAAGTATAGCAAAGCAAATGTTCAAGTAGCCAGTAATTATTACAATGTATGAATTAATGTCAACTTGCGGTTTGTTTTTTACCTCAGATTGGGATAAGGGGTTTTCTGTATCTGGAACATATATCACTGTATTTTCTGTATAACATACCTCCTACTGCAGATTGGGGTAAGGGGTTTTCTGTATCTGGAACATACCTCCTACTGCCAGACAAAGCCCGATATCGAAACTTAACTGATAAAGTGTAAAAAGATGACTTAGCTCCAAACTCCCCACCAATATATGCATGGCATATCTGGCCTATAATTATGGTAATTTGGTGGACATTCGAGTATTGGCATGTATTCATACACATCAGTTTTGGAGCCAGATCCTTACCCTGCTAAGCATAAATTGGTCAGGTGTAGGCAAATGGTGTTGAACCAGATCATTCAGTATATACTAGGAGCTGTACAATAAGTATCTGCACTATTTACTACTGAGTCTCTAGATTATGTCCATTAACAACTTTACATTCTTGTTTGAAAATGACACAATGAATCACAGGATCAGTACAAGAGAGACTGGCCAATTATTGATGGAGCCATATGGTAATGCAATGCCTATGTCTTAATTTACTGCTTTTAGCAATAACCCATATTCCACACTCTGGAAAAGAAGAGTAAATCTGGCTTTGGGCTTCCATATATCCCATAATTCTCAACCCTATTTTGCAGGTTCCCATTAGAATTGTCAAATAGAGATGATTTGAGTGAGTACCAGATATATATTAATATATATTAAGTATCTAGAGGAGAAATGTAGAAGTTGACCGGGGCTGTACACTTCTTTAAAAAAAAATGGGGGCTACAGGACTACAAGACATATTGAACAAGATTAGGAAGCAAATATTGCAGATTCTAAACTGGCTGCATTTACACTGGATGGATAAGCCTGATCAATAAGCAGGGTTAATGCATGGCAGGATATTGCTTTAGTATAAATGGTCTATTACTATCTGTTTTTATCATGAGCAGACGAACTTGAATCTAGGAAACCAGCAGATAGGAAGCTATTAATTGTACTGATTTTTGTATTTCTTTCAACACTTGTCTTATCTCATAGCCAGCTAAGCACAATTCTATAAGGCTTATGCAATTAGTGTGATCCTACTGGGAGAATTGAAACATGAAAAGGGTTGAAGAGAAGATTATTGGACAAGTTGGCATTCATTTGATGCTGCTTAATGTTGTTTTTGTTGTTCTTTTTAATGATCATTACTTTGCTAAAAAGCAAGGATTTTATTGGATAAATTAAGGACCATTGTGATTAATTAAATGCCATTCCTAAGATTGACTTTGTAACATTATAAAATTCAAACTAGGCATTGTGCAATCCCAACATGCATGAGCTTCTTGTAAAGTAATAATAATTGGTTCTTTTTTGTCTATTTTAGATGCTTGCTTTTGCTACATCACAAGGACACAATTATGATCATAATGGGCAATGTCCAGCTTATTATTGTTACAGGAAGTTCCCAGACTTATGTCTGGCTAGGACTACCGGTTAGCTGGATAACCTCTCGATAGTTCTCGCCCCGAGACCGGGACCTGAACCCCCACAAGGAGGGGCTGAATAGTTACAGTCAGGGATTCTAACTGCTCATCCATGGTGCCCCTCTTGAAGATGCAATATATAAAACTTACAAAACATCACCTTCACAAAATGGAAATGGCCTTTAACAAGGTTAGGCCCATGATTGCTTCAATGTACTACCAATGACTGACAGATTCCAATCAGTCTTGTCATGTGACATGTTTCTTCACTGACAGCCAATGTTGTTTAACACAATTGGTGTAAATGACTTCTGTCAGATCATGTTGTGGTGTACAATCCTGGCTGTCACAAGATAGCTGACAAAGACAATGTTGTCAACCCTTACCCTCTTATTATGGCTAAGACAAATACTGTATCTCCTGGTCAGCTAGGTCCAGCTAAGATGTCAGATCAGGGTCTACATTATCTAATACTAAGTCTCTAGCAATTATTCTTGTAAAAGTTTGCATAAAACATAGAAAATAACATAATGCATGAAAATATCATAAACAAATATACACTGACTATATATAACACAGATATATATATTACATGACTGCACAACCATACCAGAGAAAGCACATCAGTTATATGCATTGAATCCCCTGAGGGTAAATGTAATTATCTGGCAACTATTGCAATGACAGTAAAACAACTGTTATCATGAAACTGCAACAACAACAAGTACTGCACAGTCTCCCTGAGGCCATTATAACATATTATTTATAACCTTTATATAATAATCTTTTTTCTGATATTGAATAATTTTATATTGATCATCTTTGGTTAAATCTCTACCTTTGATTAAGCCTCTAACTTAACCTCTTTCATTGGTTAAATCTCTATTTTTATTACTCTTTTAAAAAAGCACTACCAGTACCTTAACCATCTATCTATGGTTAAACCTATATTTCTATTAATCATCTGCTTAATCTTTGATTATTACTATAATTCAATACCTTTCATTGGTTAAATAATACCTTTATTAAACCTCTATCTTTGCTTAAACCTCTATCTTTGATCATTACTATAATTCAATACCTTTCATTGGTTAAATAATACCTTTATTAAACCTCTATCTTTGCTTAAACCTCTATCTTTGATCATTACTATAATTCAATACCTTTCATTGGTTAAATAATACCTTTATTAAACCTCTATCTTTGCTTAAACCTCTATCTTTGATCATTACTATAATTCAATACCTTTCATTGGTTAAATAATACCTTTATTAAACCTCTATCTTTGCTTAAACCTCTATCTTAGATTATTACTATAATTCAATACCTTTCATTGGTTAAATCATACCTTTATTAAACCTCTATCTTTGCTTAAACCTCTATCTTTGATTATTACTATAATTCAATACCTTTCATTGGTTAAATCATACCTTTATTAAACCTCTATCTTTGCTTAAACCTCTATCTTTGATTATTACTATAATTCAATACCTTTCATTGGTTAAATCATACCTTTATTAAACCTCTATATTTGCTTAAACCTCTATCTTTGATTATTACTATAATTCAATACCTTTCATTGGTTAAATCATACCTTTATTAAACCTCTATATTTGCTTAAACCTCTATCTTTGATTATTACTATAATTCAATACCTTTCATTGGTTAAATCATACCTTTATTAAACCTCTATCTTTGCTTAAACCACTATCTTTGATTATTACTATGATTCAATACCTCTCATTGGTTAAATCATACCTTTGTTAAAACTCTATCTTTGCTTAAACCTCTATCTTTATTGAAGCTCAAATCGCTGGTTGAACCATTAACTGTATTATAACTCTTTTTTTTATTAAAACTCTATTTTTGATTAAATATCTAACTGAACCTTCATTGTAGGTTAAACCTCTACCTTTATTCTTTATTAAAGCCCTATCTTTGAATAAACCTATTACTGACATGTATTACAGAAAGCCATATCATATCAATGAAATCATTCTACAATCTGTACTTAAAGTACATCTGCAAACAAACTTGGCCAGCTTTATTTGAAAAGGGTAGGGTATAGGTTAAACTTATTATTAGAAACACTCAAAAATCACTGTCATGAAATAGTGGCTAATGAAAAACAACATGTACTATTATGTGTACCATAACGGATAGTTACTGGAGCTACACTGTTTCGCAGTAGGTGTTCAGTAAGGTTATGGTTATGAGAAAACTGACATACTTATTGTGTTTCAGACTGAGTTATAATTTAAGTTTGTCCTAAGTCAACAAAGGAGACTTTAAAAAATGCTAACTGACACTGGTTGTCCCTACAACTGACTACAACAATGTGACATGGTTACAATTGGTCAAGATTGCATTCTTTTTAAATTTGCTCAATAAAAAGCCCATTAACCAATGTGTTTAAATATTATAATCTATTACTAAGATTAAAGATAAACATGCAGCCCTTCACAAAAAAGTGTTTTGTCTTAAATTTGGGCATATTACAACTCTTGCACCACATTCCATCTACATTAGGTACAGAAGTACATTTGTATATCTTCATGTGATAATATAAGGAATCAGGATATAGCAATCATAAAGACTAATTGGCTCAAGAGTAATATATTTATTTAAATAAACATTCAGTGTGGTTCTTGCCTTATAGACTACAGTCCAGTCTACTGTCAACCTTACATCCTAAGTGTAAAAATGGCATTAATAACAAGTTTAAGTTTAAAAAGAAGTATTCTTTTAAATTTTTATTCACTAGTGGGATTGTTGCTGTTTGTTTACTGTGAAATAAAAGGAAAAACACTTTCTCATATATATCTACATGTACATTATAATAATTAAAGTTATATAACTAAAATTGCTTTTCATTTATTCATTTAATTGCATCTTGACTTTATTACACAAAGTTTTATTTTGGAAATATATCCCAGCAGCCAATTATAGTCATCATAGCAATGTCTAGCTATTTTGGTCCAATAGGACCCCATGACGAATGTCTGTGGGTAGAACCACTGGCCCAATGCAGATCAGCTGCCCTAACCGCATTAAGTTTGAGCTGGACTCTAACCCAAGCTAGTAGAGGCTTAACAGTCACATTAGTTACTAGTTGATCAGGGACCCTACCACTACGCTATGAGAACCCCATCTCTCACACACGAACACAAAATGTAAGTAACATCTTCCTAGATTAATCCAAGAAGATTCAAACTGAATGAATAGATGCACTCTTTGTAAATTTTCACACAAAATTTTCTCATTTATTTACTGCTAATTATTGAAATTTCAATTTGAAATAAACATCCTATTATCTATTTACATTTCACATCATAATTGTATAAGAGATGTGCTTTGAATACAATTGAATACAATTTAAGAAAGAGCCATGAGGAAATTGTAAATTACCATCAATAAATGTTTATAAGATAACAGATCAGAGATTAGTGTACTTAGGCCATTCTTTTTGTTTGTTCATTATTGTAGCTGATGGTAGTGGTGGTGGTAATGGTAGTGGTAATGGTAATAGTGATGGTAGTTATGATGATTATGGTGGTAAAAGTGGTGGTAGAAATAATGATGATGGTGGTAGTAATAGTGGTGCAGTGGTGTAGGATGATGGTGGTGGCATTGATAATGTTTATTGTTGTTGTCACAGTGTTGGTAGGGATGATGAAGGTAGTTTAAACAGCTTTGTTGTTGTTGCTTTTAATGTGACAATGCTACTGTTTTTTTTCCCAGGAAAAAAATTGTAAAGATTAAGGTATTTTCAAAACACACATTTACAATATGTCATAAGCACCACTCTGTACTGTTTCTCTCCTGGTTTTTACAAGATTTAACCTTAATCATATCCATTTATCACTAAAATCCCTCTTCCTTCACTGGAAATTCCACTTGGTAAAATTAGCAGGTGGTCACAATTTAGACAACTTTAATGTTTGCATTGACACACTACCTATTCTACTTAATTGCAAACTCATGGCAAACAACAAAGTTGTTACAGCCCAGTTACAGAGTCTATTAATAGCAACAAACTCAACTGACTGATTATTGGGTGGCTGATATCATACGCAGTAGCAGAAAAGTTAATGACCTAGTTGGGAAGAACAAAGAAAATATATTGCGATGTGTGTTTGTAAACAATTATAATTATGTGTAGATATATATTTACACTTTAAAAAAAATAGAAACATTAAAAATAGCCTGTTGACAAAATAAGAAATAAAAATTTCTTTCCCACATCCTCATTCTGGCTATATTATAGTTAAGACACATAACTGGAAAAAAAAAGTATTTCAACATACATCATTACATGTTAAACAGACATGGGAAAATATTTTTAAAAAATAAACAATTTTATTATATCAATATGTATTTTTAACTTGTTTTGATTTATATATATCATATGTGTAAACAAAACAGATAATTCAAACAGCTTGGAATAAACTTCCTCTTTCTTTACCTAAATCTAAATAGGAAACTTAAGTTAAACATCTTAATCTGTAGTTATAATATAATTAGAAACAAAATATTGATATAACCAAACAAAAGAATAGAATTCAAACTAGAATAGTGAGGTACATTGACTGTAAGTAATAGACCATTTCAAACATCCAGTGCGCATGCGCCGATTTATATCTCGCGCTACGAGACTTGACCCGTTTTCTTTCGATTGTCAAAACTGGGGGCTCTTGCGCAAAGGATTTCATCATTTGTGTTCGTACTTTCTTAGAAAACAAGTTGGTTTTTTTTTCGGTTTGCACATATTAGCGCCAATTAACGGTTGTTAACAACATTGTTCACGCACTTATAACATGGAGTCGCTATTACATCACTTTGATTTTAATTTCTTCAAGGTTGTAAAAAATAAATGCGGTGTTATTTCTTTCTGGCGCGGAAGGCTCTCTGGCTAACACTGCAACAACAAAGAAAATTCTGGGAAACAATCGACGGTCACTATCATTTGAAGTCGCCGAAAAGAAATATTTTTGTGTCAAATTGACCGACCCATTATTTCACAATACTGTGTAACATGATATCGATCGATAATTGTCTTCAAGCTGCCATTTAGAAGATAGAGAGGGTGTGAACGTTGGGTACTGTTGAGAGATTAAAAATGATAAGTACACGTGAACGGCGTGTGCTATGAAAAAATATGCAACGTTATTGACGATTTACCTTCGCGGCATAAATATAAGTTCTAAAAGAGTGAGAGTGGAGGGGGGAAACTTTACTATGTAGTAATATTTCAGACTGCGCATGTTTTTACTTATATAAATATCCTTACAAACTTCTTTAGTCCATTGAATGATCATACGCATTTTTATAAAGGAATTATTTATATTTAAGGTATGGATTAACTACAAAAGAATAGGCGAGCTATTGAAATAATACCTTTGCAATAAACATGAGATGAAAAATATATATTAGATTGTGTTCCTTGAAATCCCAACATCCACGTTTCCTCTTCCTTAACGAAAAAATAGTGGGGTTGGGAAAGAGTGCACCATTGTGGGTACTGCTAAATATAGCGTTTGGTCCTTTTATGAGTCAAAAAAGATATTGTAGACCTTAGTGTTTTGTATTTTTTGTTGTCCTCGCGTAAGTCAATGCATATTGGTCTGTAAATGGTGAAGGTCATAAACCACACGACTGCCATATGATGACAGTTTCAAACACAGCTGCATAGCGGATGCATGTGTTAATTCTTGCGAAGGGGAAAAGACACCAAAACACGGTCACACTTCCTGTCCACTAGACAAACAAGGTGTCATAAAACTGCCAATTAGCTTAATTAGTTGGGGTGTCCGCTCATGTCATAAAATTAGGGATTCAATTGGAGTAAAACTTTATGATGGTATGAAAGGGACCCACGCCCATAGAGAAACATACCCGGTAATATGAATTTACAAAACGATATTTTAAATTAACACATTTCTATCTTTAAATGGGTACAAAAATTAAGTACCCGGTAGGGCCCACTTCAGACCACATTTTGGCATAGAACATTCAAGCCATGAATGGGAACATAAGACGTAGCCAGGCGTGTAGACCCTCATTCAAATAATTGCAAATCAAGTAAAGTCAAAAGTTGTATGCAAATTTTGAATCGCAGTCCACGAATTCCTATTAATCATTTATACGTAATAGCGCATTATGTGACCGATGCATTAAGAAATAGGGATTTTGACACCATTGTCCAAATTTACAACATTGTTCATTATAAGATATATAACAACTAAGATTAGAAGCATAAGAAAATTTGCTTGACAAAGATCCATACCCCTGTAACTAAAGTAATGATGATGCAAATGACGGTGATGCTGCTGCTGCTACTGCTGATAATGATGACGGTGATACCGATGCTGTTTATGATTATTATGTAAATGGTAAAAACGGTTACGGTGATGCCCATGACGATTACGATGTAGATCGTGATGGCGGTGATGCTGCTGCTGATGATGATGATTAAAGGTGATTATACAGGTAATATGGGATCATGATGATGATCATGTGTGGCCAGATAAATTTAATGGCGGTAATGATTATAATTTCTTTTAAACATTTAACATGTAAATGGACGTGATATAAGTTCGTTTTTATTACGGTTGTTTTATTTAACTTTCAATTGATGATTGTATACGTGCACTATTTGGCAACTTATGGTTATTCAGACGTTGAACTTTTGTCAATTTCATGATTTTCAGCACTGTATTACGTTCAATTAGATAATACAAAATCCGGAAGTGAAGAGCCCCCAGTTTTGCAAAACAGGTCGAGTCTCGCGAGATTTTCTCACAAAGCGTCTACTTGATCAGCGGAATAGGATTGGCTAGACGCTTGGTTTGAAATGGTCTATTACAATATTAGTGTAGCTTTTCCCAAAAATCTCATTTTGATGATGATGATGATGATTTTAAAGTTTATGTTGATCATGGGATGAAAATGGTTTTAATGGATGTGTGTGATGACAGAGATGATCCAACATTGCCAGCATTAATCTGAGCGACATTATCATTCGAGATACCAGGTCATAACATAATATTATGATATAGACATACGAGCATAAAGAACGGTGTGTGGCATATGGTGGAATGCCTGTACACTAAGACCAGCTTCGAGTCATACTGATAAATGTCATTTTAAACTTTATATCCTTATCCATATTGACTACTTTACCATGTATCTGACCGGCCTTGGTAACATAAACTATACATTAGAACACACTAAACTAGTCACGGAACTAATGTCAAATTCTGTTTACACAGTATTTGGCTAAAATCTAACATAGCTAGAGTGTATCTAACAATAAACTTCAACTAGTCTTAAAGACTTAAGTATATCAAACATACGTACATGTTGACTAAGTCACTAACACGGCCACACCCCATTTTACACATCACTATCCTACATGTAAACAGCATCCACGATGACCATAAAACTACGACATTCTCGGATCAATACCGCCTTTATTCAAATACCTGACTGGCAAAATGTAAACAAAGGAAGTCCAATTCACATAATTACGGGTGTACTGAATTTTCCGAGATTTAACAGCATACATAATCCCACATTTTTTGAAAATGTTCACAACTGAAAGAACACACGTCTCTAACACACGCTATATTGTATTTACAGGTCAAATTAATCGTGAGTCGGTCACACTTGAATGTCCATCCGTTCTCAATGGCAGATGAATACACTCCAGTCCCATCATTAACCGACATAGAGTACGTGAAATGCTGCAATTTTGTAAGGGAGGTAAGTGTAAGTCAGTTTTAACACCGGGGATGATTTGAATAAGCTCCCTTTTGTGTCAACTACATTCGTATGCGTGGCACTTATAAATTTGCGTGTTAACTACTTGTCATTTCAAAATTCTAATAATACAACAACAACAACAACAAAAAAAACACATTTGTGTGTATATGTTGTTTTAAGATAAATTTTCGACAAAGCAATATATAACATGACATGAATACTGTAAAAATAGGTAAAAGAAACACCATAGTAAAGGTACATGGGAGAATAAAAGGTGATCAAAACAATGGGGAAAACGTAGATCTAACGAGAAGAACAGATCGCAGAATAAACAAATGGGTAGAAAGAAGGAGGAAAAGGCAGCATAGTTAGAAAATCATTAAAGAATACGCACTTTCAAATGACAGTAAAACAGATAAAGTATTTACATAAAAATAAAATAAAAGTTACATGATAGAAATCATCGTCAATGGCTGCAAAATGTTCTAGAAAAAAGTTCACTTTTTTCAGGGAAACAAACTGATTATAAGCAACTTTATGTTGAGTAATATTACTAAAACACCTTAAATGCGCATACTTACTTTCATCTTCAATCTCAAATGCGTCTTTTGATGTCATGTTTCATGCGTTGATCAAAATTAAAATTATTGTCCAATTAAAACAGCCCTCTCACATCACTTTGCGTCACTTCTTCTTGTTTACAATCCCCGTGTTTATTCAACCTTTCTTATATGGAACGCTGTTGTTGTTGTTTTTTCTTCTCAAGAAGTATCGTTTTATTTTGCTTTATTTTGGCCAACTAATTCCCCTTGTTTTTACTGTAAAATCAGCTCCAAAATTAAAAATACACACAACCACTTTTCTACCAATATTGCAGGGTACTTCTTTATTCAATATGTTAAAATTTAAAAGAATAGAGTCTTTAGATTATTTTGTAACGCTGGCCGGCGCTCCCCAACGGTCACCCATCCGTACACCGACCACGGTAACCGTTGCCGCTGAAACCGCGTCGCTAAAGAGTTAACCCAGCAGCGAGGCTGGTTTGAAGCGCTTATATTTCTACCCCTGCGGTCGTTACAGTTTAAAAACTAGTAGGCCTACAAGAACAAATTGATAGCATACATCCTACAGTAATATATGCATGTATAGACGAAAGAGAAGTAACAAAAAATAATCAAATATAAACATGTATTGATCCAAACCGAACCACACGCAAGATGCAAGTAAACAATAAATTCGAGCCCTGCACATACACTGAAAACACTTACATACAGGAATTTAAGTCCCAAACTCAATCCGTGAGCAACAATTAAACTTTCTCCAAAATCATAAGTCTTAATTCCCAAAATCTGTCTACAGTATTCAGTTTTAACAAGAATCCCACATATAACCAATCTACCTTACCACATTATTTCCTCAATTATGTGTTGTAATAATCACCACAAGCCAACACTCAGCACACGACCCGTACGCAAAAGGTCAAGGTACAATAAGAACAATAAAGACCCCGTCTCGTGACTACTAATTGGGATTTTATCACCCCTATCCAATCCCTGGTAGGATACATTGTCCGGCCGAATTACACCACCATACAAATATCAACACATTAGAAGATAACACAAAAATGAGTACATTCGACAAATTGGTTATCTTTAAATATGGCATATCCCACAATCAAAGGCGGATCCAGATAATTTTGGTGGAGGGGCGGGGGTATTTAGGGTCCCTAACTGTTTATATTATATTATATTATATTATATTATATCATATTATATCATATCATATTAACACACACACATACAGTTAGGGAGCCTAACTTCAACCTAAGCAGTCAACAGACAAAATTTACTTTTACTTTTGTATGTGAAGGTATAGCGACAGAAACCACAAAACACACGTAAGCTCAAAACACGATCAGAAATATAATTATCGGCCAATTTTCACAAATTCGTACTGGACTGTAACTTTTAAATCACATACAAAATATAAATAAATCAAAAGTAACGTAATTTTCAACAAGCAGTCCCTTTTTAGATTTTGGACATTACATGTACTATTTAAACAACATACCAACACCAAAAATACCAACACCAACATACCAACACCAACATACCAATACGTTTGATATTTTGACTAATGCTGGCACATTCATATTCGGGATAACAATTTTAAAATCCCACATCATAACTCAACACACCAACAAGTATAATACCGATGAACTACAATCATATTGGAGCACACTTTTATTAAAATCACCTTTACACACCCTAACACACGCACAAAGAGATTTTAGATAATATTCGACTAATTTTCGTTAAAAATCATATTCAAATTCACATACAATCGAATAAGATCAATAACGTTTACGAATTCATTCATATTGGGATAGCTATATTACAGTCACATAGCGACACTTAACTAACAAACAGTAATATGGCATGCGAATGAATTAATGCACGAGACAATACGCGTTATACTCTTTAGTCTTTACACGTGGATTAATAATATAAGTAACAACAACATCTGCCATTACGTCTAATTGATTTCTGTATGTGTTACTGTCACATGACTTGCTTATTGTTTATGTAACTGATTATGTCCAACATCGTCTTTGTCTTCACTGTCGTCTTCATCACACTCGCAACCCTCCTCCTCATTCTCCTCCTCCTCCTTCACCGCATCGTCGTCATCGTCATCATCAGTATCTTCTTTTTCATCATCATCATCATCATCATCATCATCATCATCATCATCATCATCATCATCATTATCATCATCAGTATTTTCGTCTTTTTCTTCCTCCTCCTCCTCGTCATCATCATCATCGTCATCCTCCTCCTCCTCATCATCATCATCATCAAAATCACTGCCGCCGTTGTTATCTTGGCCATCGATTTGGTCACATTATCACCAAAGCGATGGTCAATGTAATATACATTGCTGCCATCATCAGCGAAATTGCTGTCTTATCAGTATTGATACTGCGTTCATCAAAATCAGTTAGTCGATTGGCGGTATGCCAGTAAAGCCATAAATAAAACTTTACAATAAGAAACCATAACATAAGTTATAAACTGTTGTATATTCCAACGTAGATGCCAATACGACACACTTGAAAACAATACGAGTACAGCATAACGCGTTGACAAATCATCGCCAAATTTTCAAAATATAGATACAAATAGCCATCACGACTTAATCAATCATATATTATTGTCTCTGTAATATTTTCAATATTTTTCAAAAAAACGAACGCAATTTCGATACCTTCATTTATTATTCGAAATGCTTGTATTCCCTTTTCAAACCAAAGCTCTGAATGCGTTACTCCTTAAATTAAACAAAGTTAACTGACCAGCTTAACAACGGTATAACTTATCTGACAACAATAATTAAATACCACACCCGTGCCGTATCAAAACGTTTGCCTAAAACCAATTGCACCAACACAACATTGCATCACTTTAATGAAACCGAACTTTGAAACATTCAAAATAAGCCTGTCCAGACAAAAGATTGCTACATTTATTTCAGAATCCTGATATAAAACCTGTTAACTCGGGACTGTTTAATGAAAACCTTAACTCGAATGTCCGAGCCAATCCCTCCAGATATGTATTTATACGCGATGATGCAGCCCTATGTACTTGCAACTCGCAACATCTGGATAGATTAAAGATACCGCTCCTAATTCTGTCCTTATATATTCATAAAATATAACAAATATTACCACACTTGTAATAAGTAATAAATAATATACACATTCTTAATCATGTATTTCTTTAAGTTTTGAAAAAAAAAGTACTAAGACAATTTTTTAGACTTAAGAGATTATCTTTTATCTAAGGAATTATTTTGGGAATGTCCACATCCACCTTTAAACTGACTGAAAGGCTATCTACATATTAGGTGGGTTTTTTTTTCTTTCTGGATGGACAAATATTAAATATACAATGCGCGAAACGTGTTGCCAACTTTAACAGCTATTCTCCAGGCATGCACACGTTCTGAAAACATCTTTTGAAAGAAACGGAAAAATTATATGTTTTTCCTATTTTTTTAAAAGATGTTCTCAAAAGTGAGGATACGCAGACAACACCTTTCTGTCAGACATTGTTTAATTTGTCAACACCTGGCTGAACGTTGTAAACAATCTCAAAGGATTATCCGCACGGCCTACTTCTAGACATTGCTGAAATTAAAAGTTATATATAATAAAAATATCAATGCCAGTGACAATAGACAATAGACAAAAAGCATGATATTTATAAACGTTTACTTATACAAATAAAAGAACCGTTTTTATACGGACCTATTCTACAATGCGGATGAACAAATCCCAAATATTGCCTAGTTGTCAATTGCGATAGCATAGAGGTGACTAGGAATTAGTGACGCCACCTTCTATTTAAAGAATTAACACTGTTTCCCTTGATAAAAGTTCGCATGATACTATAAATGCAGGACGTTTATCGAGATGCGTTGCTGGCCTTGAAACCATGCG
Organism: Sinonovacula constricta; assembly: GCA_007844125.1. Lineage (NCBI taxonomy): Eukaryota > Metazoa > Mollusca > Bivalvia > Cardiida > Solecurtidae > Sinonovacula > Sinonovacula constricta. The sequence goes on from CM017572.1 coordinate 8,983,741, forward strand.
TAGGAATATTGCTTTGCTAAAGGCGGGGTTACGTGAGGACATTCCCTCCCCAACTGGGAAACTGAGGAAATAAATGAAGCAAAGATGCAAGTGTATTATGGCGCATTTCCGACATGTGTGAATAGAAAATTATACAAAATGTACGGATTTTTGTCTGTCATGAGACAGACAGACGGACGGACGGACGGACGGACGGACGGACGGACGGACGGACGGACGGACGGACGGACGGACGGACGGACGGACGGACAGACAGACAGACAGACAGACAGACAGACAGACAGACAGACAGAAGGAAAGAAAGAAACAGAATCTATTTTAAAAATGCGCTTTCTTCTACATCGATTCTTTTGTCAAATGCCTCAATATGTTGACCTTCATATCTTCTACAAGTATATATCTGGCCCGGTTCAGTGCATCAAGATTCATTCATCAAGGTTTCTTTCGTGACATAAAAAATTATAAAACATTATCTTTACATGTAAGCCATGAACTTTGAACATTTTGTCTCCCCCTATGACAATGAAACATTCTACACCAAGACAATGGTTCCTAGTAGACGTAGTAGTAGTGGTAACAGCAGCAGCAGCAGCAGTAGTAGTAGTAGCAGCAGCAGTAGTAGTAGCAGCAGCAGTAGTAGTAGCAGCAGCAGTAGAAGTAGTAGAAGTTGTAGTAGTAGTAGCAGCAGCAGCAGCAGTAGTAGTACTAGTAGTAGTAGTGGCAGTAGTAGAAGAAGTTGAAGTAGCAATAGTAGTAGTAGCAGCAGTAGTAGCAGTAGTAGTAGTAGAAGTAGCAGCAGTAGTAGTAATAGTAGTAGCAGTAGTAGTAGCAGCAGTAGTAGTTGTAGTAGCAGTAGTAGTAGAAGAAGTAGCAGTAGTAGTAGTAATAGCAGCAGTAGTAGTAGTTGTAGTACTAGTACTACTAGTAGATGTATCAGTAGCAATAGCAATACCAAGATGGTGCAAGGTGTTTCTGTTGCTGCTGCTGCTCAACTAATCAGGAGAAAGTAAAGTATTGTGTACCGTATGGTCCATCGAGCTCAGGTGTCGTTTCCTCCGATTTTTCAGTCTGCAGTGGTTGGAATTCCTCCACCTCAACCTCCTCCTCAGCATCACTTTTTCGATTATTCCTTCGCCCCATCTCTCTATCCTTTCAATATCCACACTTTAAAAATGTCTGACGTAATGACTACTCTGACGTAATGACTACTAAATGCCTACATACCATCCATCCAACAAACCCCGTATTGGTCAGGATATTATTATATCACACTTTTAAACATTTAGAACTTACACACAAACTAATTTCTTTTGTTAAAATGCTGTTTTCTTGTGATCATTATCATGGATCTCCCTAGAAAAAAATCGAACAATTGTTAAATTAACATCACCGCTTTTATAACTTTTGCCAAGTTTTAAAGTTGAACATTTCTGTTTCACCATTTGCCCGTGCTGCACGTGCCAAATGAACACACCCGAGGTCAAATCCTCCTGAGGTAAAATAATGTCGTCAACTTTGCTGTATCGTCAACTTTGCTCTATCAGGTTAACTTGACTGAATAAATTGGTTTCAACAGATAAAAGCATGTTTCTTTGTGCATTTGTTCCTTCGTTTGTTCGTGTTTTTTTTTATTTTCATGTAAAATCGAGCTGTGTTCTAATTTTACAACATAACCTTTGTTAGCCTTGTTTGCCTCCCATAATGCAAGCTTCCATCTAGTGTATAAACATCGTGCTGGACATGTTCCATTTGCTTGCACACGAGGATCGCCAGCGCCGCCTATCGAGCTACCACTTAACTGGCAAGTGTTGAAACTTAGAGAAAAAAATCGCCAAATTTTAGACCGTACCTCCCCTCTCTCGTCCAATCAAATTGCGTATATATATAACCTTCGGATTGCACGTGAAGAACATGGTTTTGGCTACGAGACCCCATGAACAACTTTTAACACGAAATAAGAGAGTTTAATGAAATGTAACAATGTATTTGTAACAATGTATTGATATAAGCAACTATAGCAAGTATAATTTGTATAAATGAAAACAACAACACACTAAATTACAGACTTGCGAAAAGATGTTTGTTGCCCCTTTATCAGTTATTCCACGGAAGATGTTGTGTTATGTTCTGTCTCATAATACTTGAAAATGCTATCACAAAAAAAATAATCCACATTTATTGTCACAGACAATCGACAAACGAAGTGTAGTCGTTCGTTAGCAGTAAACGAGAGAAACGCAATAAAAATAATTCATGTACTAAGAAAATATTTGTAAGCAACGTCGATAGAGGAAAGCAACATGATGGAAATAGTTTAGTTTTTTTTCCAGTTTACTGGGTTACATAGGGGTTGTTTACTTTGGTGGAAGTGAAGATAATACTTATGGAGGTGGTGTGGTTGTTGGCGGTGATGGTAGTAGTGGTGGTAGTGGCTGTGGTGTTGATATGGAAATGGTAGTGGTGTGATGGTAAAAGTGGTAATAATGTTTGATGTTATGGTGATTATGGTGGTGTTAGTAGTGGACTCAATGCTTGTGGTAGTGGTAATGGTTACAGAAGTGTTGACGATAGTGGAACTCGAACCCACACGGTGAGGGACGAAGAAGTCAGCGTTGGCGACCCTATCTCTCGCCTACACCCATCGTTGGGGATTGTGGTGTTACTGCTGATGTTTGTGGTAATTGTGGTGATCATGCGATGATGAGGTGAAGGAGGAGGAGGAGAAAGAGAATGGATTATAGTATGATGACATTCCTAACTTCTGTTCGCTATAATGGTCTCCAACTATGTTGATTTCTCACCTAGTTTAATTTAAACTCAAAACAGGGAACAGTTTCTGTTTTCTTTTAATAAAATGTATATATCCCGCCATAACGATGTTAAAATGAAAATGAACAAACAACATTTGCTCTGTATACATAAACCATTGGACGATGTGCGAGAAGCTTCAATAACCAGACATATTGAGAGTGGCCTGAAACACGGACATAAAACACGTGCATAACGTTCCTATGGCACAAAGAAATCTCAGAATCTGATTGGATGAGGGAGGGAACGCATGATCTTAGTTGGCTATACAACTCGACCAGACCGAACGACCAGTCTGTGTAAAAGCACTCAAAGAATTATGGGCTCGGACTACTTTACAAAATGGCTGACCATAAAACGTTCTACACAAACGAGTCCCGTGTGTACATTAGACACTTTATTATTTTTGTTTGTTGTTGTTATCGTTGAACTACCCTTACATTTGCTTAAGCGTAATCAAGAAAAGGTATAACGGTATTATTACTGACGTCTTCGGTATGTCGCGGACAAAGATCGAACTTGTGGCCTATCGTACCGTCCCGACGACCTACCGATTGCGTTACCAGGTCTTATTAAGACACTTAACGGGATATTAAAAACGTTTATTTGTAAATATAAATATATCGTTCTATTTATACAAGGAACTATTTTACAATGCGGCATCACAAATCCCCCGAATCGGCTAGTTGTGACGCGTCATAACATAGAGGTGACTAAAATTTAGTGACGATAGTGTCTATATAGAATGCCTCGTAAAGGTTGTATATAAGAAGAAAAATACCACCGCACTCGAGTATAACCAATGAAAATGTATAAAAAGTATCATGACTGTGAACACGTATTTCAATTTTAGGTCAATATAATTATAAATTTATATAATATAAATTTGGGCCTACTTTCTTCATAGACTCGTACTTAAGTCTAAGTAAAAACGATTTTGACCACTACCTCTATTTTTAGTCTGTACAACTCGTGGAATAAATCACGAAATAAATTATCATTACTGCCAAATTGATAAATAAGCACGATGGGGATTCTTTTCTGAAATAAACGTGGACGTCAGAGCAGATAATCCGAATAATGATATAATATGATCTCAAAAGTAAGTGGTCACGTGGTTTCCTCAGTTTAAAAATAGGTAACCGTGCAGCGTGGCTCAGATAGGAATTACATGTTTGAATGACGAGTGGGGTGTTATGCTTCAATTTCCCCATAGATGAAGGACATTAATAAACACCATTTCGCGTGATCTTTTCATGTTACCATATTTATTTGGTTGTTTGTGCAACAAACTTGAGTCTAAAATGTCGGATACACCCTTAACATCAAGCATATCCAGGTCCTGTACAAAGGAAAACTACACTTAAGTTTGTGTAACCAAAATTAAAACTGGTACCAACATATAATTACGCGGTCGGCTTTTTATTATTGTTAAAATTATTTATTTTCTCTTAAATGAGATCTGGAGCACATTGAAAAAATCTCAGAAAAATCTCAGATGCTCATCTTTCTGCTGCACAACAACTCACTGTTATGTAAGCAGCGCAGCGTAATCGATTTTCCTTTAAAAACCAGGTAAATCGATGAACGTGTTTAGTTTAGATTACCAAGTATTATTTACAGGCTGGTTTTCAATCGACTATGTTAACAACCAGGATATTTGAACACAAAACGGCAACCTACTTAGAAAAAGTGATGCAGTGTAGATGAGCTGAAATTTGTTGGTTTCGTTTGAGTTTATCAGTAATTCTTTCAGTTATCCGGTAACGATGTCACCTCGAAGGGACCTCAGACACCTCTTTATGTTAGTGATGTTCACTATCAGATATTATCGTTGTTGAACCAGTCGGGACACAGTAAATCTTCAAAACATTTTATTGCAATCTTCCTTAAAAAATGTACGCACGATAATCAACGATTTGGCCACACAAAAAAGATAAAATCACTGGGACGTTTGTTGGACCAGAATGCACCCGAATCACGTTGTCACCCCCGGTTAAAGCCAGTATTATGCAGGTATGCAGAAGAATTCCTATGGTGCGCATACATAACTAGGCGTATACATGTAAACATTTCAATAGAGTGACCTTATACGAGAGCACACCGAGAGACCTGTATATGGAGAGGTTTGGGAACTTTCATCATGTATACGTATGCAATATAAAACACATGAAATAAGTGCATCGATAATTGTATACATACATGCATAAGCATAAATAAACGAATCGCACCATGTATGCCATTAGTCTTGGTAGAGTTTAACTTAAAATGTATACTATTGATGTCACGGGCGGGAAAATTCAGTTTAATACATGTATGCATGCACATTAATATTTTTGTATTTATAGACGTCCCTATTGTTATGGCCACCGAAAGTTAAGTACTTAATATCCGATTAAAACAAACATTAGTGTAGGCATCCACGAGCAAATGGTAAAACACGCGTGCTGACACACACACAAAACTGTCATTGAAAATGAAAAAAACATTATAAAACACACCGGAAATAAACTGTCTACAATAAAAACTCCAGGTCGTACATCCGTTGTATACTTGTATACCATACTATATATATACCTGCTCACTGTCACAAACCGAAAGTTATTCATCACATACACTGAATTATAGATTGTAACATGCACAACGCAAAGCTTCCATTATGAATACCATACCATCCATACATCAAGAGGAATATATACACAAAACATAAAAAGTTCACATTTAGGTTATCCGTAAACAATATCAACACAACCGAGAACTTTAGGATACGTCTGCTTTGTCAGCCTTTCTGCTGTTTACGCTGTGTATAGACTTAACACAGCTGAGTAGAGTCGTATGGTGATCGATTAGTGTCAAAATCAGTTTCTACATTCAAAACTTTGGAAATAGATTTGCCGCGTTCCTAGCCTTCTTTTATAAAGCTCCAGAGTTTATTCGGTCAAAATTCGAACAATTCACACCATGGTGTTGCTTAAAAGGCCGTGTCCGACACATTATTTTCACTTATTGTTTCATTAAATCAAATCCACGAAATGAATATTTCATATCACTACATGCGAAACATCGTGTTTTCACAAGCGTAATTCAAGCTGTTAATTTTTTTACCAAAACTAAATAACAAATACACATTCGGATAACCAACATACAATTATCTCAGCTGTGCGATTTTCATTTCACTTACGTGTATTGTTTTACATTGCTTCTGTTATTCCGAGATTTTCATGTGATGTTGTCAAATATTGTAGGAAAAAGGTGCTTTAAAAACCCATTTCAGATCTATTTGGCATTTTTATTAATGTCACGATTATGCTACAAGACATGCCACCAATTTACATAGGACGGCAATGGAAACAATACTTTTTTTTTTAAGTTATCCTTGGAAACTTAATACATGCCATGGTTCTTCTAAATAGCTTTATGGGATTGGGATTGGATTAGCCGGCATTTTTGCCGATACTGCGCAGCGACATTTCTATCATTATAGCACAGGGGCACTTATGAGGTGCCCAAGGACTGAACCCGGCCGGTCCATTATACTGACACCGACGAGTCAGGCGTAATGCTGTCCCCTTAGCCCCGAGCGTTAGGAGGGAAGCCACTACTACCAACTTTAAAGTCTTTGGTTTGACCCGGCCGGGGTTCGAACCCACGACCTCCCGATCCGCAAGCCGACGCTCTACCACCTGAGCTATTGCGGCCGGTAAAATAGCTTTGTTTTGTATTCTGTCATTGTTTTTATCACAGCATGTATTATTATTGGTGTGTATCATTATGTAATTCTTTTACGCCATATAAAATGTCTCTATCTATCTTTATCCAATGATCATAGAACAAACACTATAGTCCCCACACCAACCCCCACCCCACCCCACGACATCAATGACACATACATGTAATGAGTAAAGTCCGTAATGAAGTATTGTTAGTTCTGCTTTACTGAATTTGTAACCGACCTATTATCACTTTGTTCGGGCGGATGTATTTAATAATTCCATTTGCATAAAGATTTGCTTTACATGTCTTTTTATAAAGCCATCGAACAGGATATTGAAAGACCAACAATTAAAACTAGTTTCCAATAGACCCCTTGGCTGTCTGTAATGCTTGACTTCACTGTAGCCATTGTTTACACATATTTTTAGTTTCGATATACGTGTAAACGTTCTTTTACAAATAATGCCGTCTTATTTCTTTACATGCATGTAGTGATTACTTTTCTGTTTTATTTTTCCAGGTTAAAAGATTTTTTGTTGCAGATGACAGATACTGCAGCGCCCCCCCCCCCCCCCCCACACACACACACACGCCCAGACGACGAGAAGAAGACAACCAAGACGCCCACCACCACCACCACCATCACCCGCCACCTTATAGGAATCATACTGTTTCCGGTCGAAGTGCTGACCTACCGCTGATCAGCCGGAGAAACTCTCTAACATCAGAGTTTTCGGCCCAATTTAGACTAGCACTCATGCGACAAGAGGCTGCGGAGTAAAAAGCTAGCGGTTATAACCACTAAGCCATGGGACCCTGCAGCATGTATCATTGTTAATAAATGTCCTTTTTATGTTTTACTTATAGGCATTATACTCACCTTTTGTCAACTATTGAGTCGTTATTTTGTTATCATTAAGGCGCAAATGATACACCATATAAGATGTGTTACGGCTCCCCGATAAAATCAGCATAGCAACAAACCACCGGTTTTATCAACGAACATGAAGAGAATTTAGACAGGAAATGATAACAATATGGAAGCAATAAATAAAGTTTGTGTAACTTGCTGTGTAACGCGATTTTCATTATTTGATTATGTCACCACTGCTGAAATTAATTCGAATACCTGAGTAGGTAAATGAGGTCAGTTTTACCTGTGTAGATGACAAGCATGACAGGCAAAGTTACCAAGATATCGTGGGGTCGTAACGCTGATAGGGGGCGAGACAAAACCGTGAGTCATTTAAGGTAAACATCGGTCTATTTGCATTAATAAAACATCGCCCAGGTCGCCCATTTCTGGATAAATTCGCAATGCATCTATTAGTCGGTTTAATTCTTAACCGTTTGGGTAATACCTCCGTACGAGTCTCTCCCGGATGTTTGTGGTACACTGTCAAGCGCAGAACCGCGAATTTTTAGCCGCCGACCAAAATACGTTACAACATATTTTTAACACAGTCATAACTGCATTTTATAGGATTATGGCGTCCTTTAAAGTGTCTTTTATCAAATTATAATTAATGCACACTTTGTAAGATTTTTGTATTTTATTGGATGCTAAATATTGATGACAAAAACCTTTTACTTGGTTGTTTTGATGACGTCATAAGCACCGACATGTACATTTTTTCAGGGCTTTCCCATCTTACATCCGAAAGATGATATGAACTTAATTACCATTGAAGGGATTGTCTTGGTGTGCTTACACTAAGGGAATTTATAGTGTGACATTATTATCTTTCACCTTGCAAACATACCTTCTCACTCAAGATTCTCGGAATTGTACTTGCCTTTATTTTCATTACCAATGTCGAATGTCCTGAATCTCCTTGTATTTCGTTTCGAGTATTCTATTTACTCTGTTTATAATTTTCATTGTTTGTCTATAATATGTGTTTTGTTCTTCTATCTAAAATGTTTATAACTTTTTCTGTATACGCATTCTCTCTTATGTTAGTTTGTAGCTAGTTATACTCGATTTGTAACTCTTTAATTATAGGAGGAATGAAAAAGATATATAAACTTTTAATTTCACCAGAAGTATGGTTTCGAGGATAAAAGATTGGACTCAAAAACTAAAGAAATGTGGAGCTATATACCACATCCAGTGTGAGAACTGCATCAATGAGTGCATCGAGGAAACCGACCAAGCATTGGAGACGAGGTTAATAGAACACGGAAAATGCAACAATTAAACAGAGATGAGGGCCTGAACCTTAAGTCCAAACATCCGATCATAGAAACCATTTTAGTAAACATTTAACACTTTCTAAATGATTTTGCAGTTAAATTTGAGATGGGTCTAGAATAAATGCCACATTTAAGTTTGCAAATAGAAAATGCACTTTCTGTTATAACATCAAAATTTTTGTCACAGGATAAGTATTTAAGACACCAAAACGCCCAATACGTAATGCATCTTGATAATGACTAGATGTACGTAATGAAATTCGAAAAACAAAACAAATACCCTCAGTAAAATTTTAACAGGTGTACAAATACGCCCCACCCCAACTCCCCTCCAACATATATGGCAAGGGTGGCAAAAAAGCAACAACAAAAACAGTCCATTTTGCCAAATAAATGGATAAATACTCCCCTGCCCCTGCCCCTACCCCAACTTACCAGTACATTAGTATTTTGTTTATTAAAATACTTGAGTTAGTAATGTGAACACTGTTTAAGGAATTATAAAAGGAGCTGTGAGATAAACGTTAACACATCAGTCGTCAGTCAGGCTCTTTTGTAAGTAGCATGGAGCACTGTATTATCGTCGTACTTGTTTGACTTATCTATGATGTGTATGCATTACAATATTAACTTATAAACTTTCAATTTGTAAAAAACAACTAACCTTTAAACCAAAAATTTACTATAAAATCAAACTAATTTTCTAGAAATCTAGGTCAAAGCCATTCCGTGTTGATTTGCATGTTTAAGTATTCGGAATACGTCGGTAATAGAGATGCGTCGATAATACAGAGTTCGAGTATACATCTAGAACCTACATCGTTTTTCGAACACATGTGCGCGGCCTAAATCAACAATATACCTTTTTTGTTTAACAAAATAATACGTGCAAATTTAGTAAGAAAAAAAAAGAACTTAGTGCCACTAAATTGTAAACATCAGATATTGACATAAAGCCCGCATTTGAAGTGATTTGATTGGCTAATAAGGCAGGGCCAAAAAATGATATAGATTTCAGCAAGAAACTCTGGGAAATGTCTGCCATTTTGTTTTAACTCGGACTATGCAATAAGCTCTGGGACATTGCAGCCATTTTGTTTTAACTCGGTCTATATGTAGACGCCAACAGGTTGCAAAATTTATGAAACAAAATATTCTCAGTTTTCAAACAGTCACAGCATGAATTAGTAGTGTTTAACCGAATGTGTTATAAATTAAAATTAAATTTACAACGTGTAGATTTCCCAAAAACACAAACATTTTCTGACTTGGATTAATGCAAAAACTAAGTATTAAATATGATATGGTATAAGTATATGTTATTATGGTTATTTAATAAAATTTTCAATAAATAAGTGACTTGATATTGGCCCTGTTATTTGTCCTCGGGTCAGTCGTAGTGGCCCTCGCCTTGGGCTACTACGACTGACCCGAGGACAAATAACGGGGCCAATATCAAATCACTTATTTATTAACAAATATTATAAACGCGTTGATTTGTAAATATCACAAACTACGACGCAATCTTCCGGCGCACTTTATGACGTAACGTCAAATGTTATTGCAAAACCTATATATATATCGGCCTGGTAGATAATACATAGTCAGTGGCACACTCGTTGTAATAGCCGTCCCTATTTCGACCCTTTCCCCTAATCAATGAGTGATTTTCGTACGCGGCATGAATAACTGTCCACGAGTAGTCAAGGTCATGGAGGGTCAATTCAGGTTGATTCTAAAATCCAGCTTTCTCCTAACTCTGGACGGTATCGCAAGCGACACCGTCCCAAAACGGAGTCCTGAAATTATTTCCATTATAGAATATGTTATTGTTTAAACCCTGAAGCCTTGAAGGATCTCCTTATCAGAAACGTCTGTAGATTTTGCACCGGCGCTACTTTTGTAGTTTATGTTTGTGTTTTGGGAAAGTTTAATGAAACACATCTTATCAGTCCTGATCGAGCCTATGTAAAATACATGTTCTAAATAATGAAGGTAGAAAATCTCCTCACTCACAGCTGGGATAAAGTATGAGATAAGCCCTAACACACCGTTCATTGGCCGCGTTTTTAGGAGAAAACCAAATATGATCGCACAAAAAATATTTTATTTGAACTTAAAATAATAATTTAATAATCTACCGATTATGCTGCCAGGTCTGGTACCATCTCACCTGCAGTGCAGTTTATTTTATTCATCTGAGATATATACATATTAAAATACCTCTGCGCGGTTTTAGGTACACATACATACATTCGATTTGTTACATGAAAATCGGTATCACTGATCGATGATTCTGGGCTGAAGTAATCCATGCTCGAGATAAAATTGACAGGGAAAATTTCCCACTGCATGGTGGTGTCAATGCGAAAAAGATAAGACTTATTTATTTATTAAAACTCTAACAGGGTTTGGGGTAAAATGAAATGTATGTACATTCCACACGTTTTCTGTGCGCATTGAAAATTTAAATTGAATACAATTCAGTTGTGAAATTAGTAAATTTGATTAACCATGTCTTGACAATAAGTTGGTGTATATAATGATTGTTCTGATATATACAGATTACGAGTATATGTAATTTGCACACCAACACAATTATAAATAAGTATGGTGACTTAGCAATGGAAGATGACCCCAGATCAGGGTCTTGGTATAGCCGCAGACTCACCAGGTCAGCTTGGAGAGCTCACCACAAACAGTAAGCAACTCGACTGAAACTCAAATGTTTAGGGACCGAGGAGTCAGCAACTCTTACTCGGGCTAACACGATGCTGTCTGATTGAAGTGCATTTAAGATCACTGAATTATTACGACGAGTATTGATAGTTTCCATGTGATGTCATAGGCATTCAATATTGAAGACAGTTTAGGGCAGCTACTTTTGAAGGCAAAAGCCAATGCAGGCCGAAATCAGGAAATATGTGCTGTATTAAACTCACCACTGTTTTTTTTTCTTTTTCAGTCTACTTTACTGAAATTTATATCCAATTTAACAGCTATTATGAAATATTTTGAATATCAAAATTATATTTTGATAATTTAAAAGGTAACAAAATAGAATGAAAAAAGATACACCGTTCATTTTGTTTAAGGAGGAGCAAATAACGTTATCTATTTCTATGTAATAATTCTTTGTGCATTTATCAATTTTAAAAATATTGTATTTTATAAATATGAATTTCAAGAGTTTGCCAATGGTGTATAGCTTTTAAATTTTGGACCACAAATGAAGAAATGACAAGAAAATAAAATTTACGCTTCTATACAATTCATCTGAAAATCCCCTGAAATTGCTATCAAAGATGGCCGCCAAGATAAAGGATCTTCACTGATGAGGAAATTATCTATATATTATTTTAAAGAGGGCGCGAAAATTAATTATTATGAAGAGTAAATTGCATTTTATAACGTTCATATAACTGAATTATTACAACGAGTAAGAAACATTTGCGAGTGTTCGAGTAAGTGAATTTTTATGACGAGTAAGGTACATTTTCGAGTGTTCGTGTAACTGAGTTATTATAACGAGTAAGGTACATTTTCGAGTGTTCGTGTAAATGAATTATTATAACGAGTAACGTACATTTTCGAGTGTTCGTGTAACTGAATTATTATAACGAGTAAGGTACATTTAGAGTGTTCGTGTAACTGAATTATTATAACGAGTAAGGTTCATTTTAGAGTGTTCGAGTAAGTGAATTTTTATGACGACTAAGGTACATTTTAGAGTGTCCGTTTAACTGAATTATGTCGAGTAAGGTACATTTTAGAGTGTCCGTTTAACTGAATTATGTCGAGTTAGGTACATTTTAGAGTGTCCGTTTAAATGAATTATGACGAGTAAGGTACATTTTAGAGTGTTTCTGTAACTGAATTATGACGAGTATAGAACATTTTAGAGTATTCGTGACTACTGAATTTTTTACGACGAGCAAGGTACATTTAGTGTGTTCATGTAAGTGAATTAGTATTACGAGTAAGGTACATTTTAGAGTGTTCGTGTTGGTAAATTATGACGAATATTGTACACTTTAGAGTGTCCGTGTAACTAAATTATTATGACAAGTTAGGTACAATTTAGAGTGTTGTAATTCAATTATTCGGACGAGTAAATTGCATTTGCAAGTCTTCATGTCACCAAATTATTATAACGAGTATGGTGCATTTAAGGGTGTTCGTAATATTAAAAAAAAAGCAATACAGAAGATCAATGTTAAGGAAATCAAAAGTGCATCATGCATAGCTGAACTTTAGCAGAAATCACAGTGGTTCAAGGTATTCGCTCAATTCGTTTGTTTTTCTTTGGCTTACGTCAGACAATACCTTTAATGTGGATACCTTATCAGCGATCGATCTGTTGAAAAGTTGACAAACCCTTGTTTGAGATAATGCCGACAGGAAAATATTAACGGTGCACAGCTTTATTAAACAAACTATTTTGTTGTGATTAAGGCAATGTGACACAGATTGTATGTCGTACTTTGTTTAATTCTGCTCTCGGTGATGGCATTGCTGTCACTGCTGCTGTCATTACAGTAAATATGATGTTAATGATATCAACGTGACTGATGTTGCCTCTGATTATTTAACTGATCATGATTATAATCGTAGAGACAAAGTTGCTATTATTATTGCTACTGCTGCTTTTAAAGTGATGGAGATGACTATGACAATGGTGGTACTTTGGCTGTTGTTGTTGATGCTGCTGCTAGTGATTGTGAAAATAATATCGATGATTATGATAATGATGACTCTGGTGTTGCTTGAAACGCTACTGTTGCTGCCAGTGATGACAATAATGAAGTGGTTATTGCTACTACTGCTGCTGATGAAGTCGTAATTTCTGCTGCTAATGCTGCTGCTGATAATGATGAACTGGTTATTGCTGCTGGTGATGATGAAGATGAAAAAGAAGAAGAAGATTGCGATAATGACGATGGTGACGAAGACGACGGCAATGACGACGACGACGATGTTGAAGAAGAAGAAGTAGAAGAAGATGATGATGATGATGATGATGATGATGATGATGATGATGATGATGGTGGTGGTGGTGGTGGTGGTGGTGGTGGCGGTGGTAGTAGAAGTGGTGGTGACAATGATTAAATAAGCTGAATCATCAAGTCAAGGACACCTTTTTAGTACAACATGCACCACTGACTTGTAACTGACATGCACAGAACTTGACATGTTATATCCTCAAGCTGGTTCAAACAGTATGTAACACCCGAAGGTATATTGGATTGTACAGCCTAATTCTGTGTTGAGACATTACCTTGATATACACAGACCAGTTAAAATTGTAGTTGTAGCTCCAGAGCGTCTTTAGAACAGCATAATGTGTAACTAAGTTTGCATTTTTAAAGCTTCTTTAAAAACGTATTTTGTGTCTTGGCGACTGCAAAGTCGAATAAATCTGGAGACGTATTTAAAGAGTCAAAGTAAAGGTCGTCTGTGTTTTTGGCTAAATTTTAAGATTCAAAGTAAAGGTCGTCTGTGTTTTGGCTAAATTTTAAGATTCAAAGTAAAGGTCATCTGTGTTTTGGCTAAATTTTAAGATTCAAAGTAAAGGTCGTCTGTGTTTTGGCTAAATTTTAAGATTCAAAGTAAAGGTCGTCTGTGTTTGGGCTAAATTTTAAGATTCAAAGTAAAGGTCATCTGTGTTTTGGCTAAATTTTAAGATTCAAAGTAAAGGTCGTCTGTATTTTTGGCTAAATTTTAAGATTCAAAGTAAAGGTCGTATGTGTTTTTGGCTAAATTTTAAGACTCAAAGTAAAGGTCGTCTGTGTTTTGGCTAAATTTTAAGATTCAAAGTAAAGGTCGTCTGTGTTTTGGCTAAATTTTAAGATTCAAAGTAAAGGTCGTCTGTGTTTGGGCTAAATTTTAAGATTCAAAGTAAAGGTCATCTGTGTTTTGGCTAAATTTTAAGATTCAAAGTAAAGGTCGTCTGTGTTTTTGGCTAAATTTTAAGATTCAAAGTAAAGGTCGTCTGTGTTTTGGCTAAATTTTAAGATTCAAAGTAAAGGTCGTCTGTGTTTTGGCTAAATTTTAAGATTCAAAGTAAAGGTCGTCTGTGTTTTGGCTACAGCAACGTCGAGTACAAGTGAGGTCGTACTGTTAAGCTTTAACTTATGGGCAGTAAATTAAAGTATGGTATTAAAAGATAAACGAATCTAAGTTTGTCACTTTACGTATCATATGTTATATTCGATTAATAATTTATACCAGCTTATACTTACAATGGGTATTTTTGTGCTAAAATCTAGTATACCTATGCAACTAAGATGTAAACAAAAACTTTAAAGAGCACTAAAACGTTTAAAGTGGATGTTGTTGTTTTTATTTCCAAAAATATATTTAGGTAGATGAGTATACGAGATGAGATAAGTAGAACCAAGTTGGAAAATGAACAGTTATTCTAACTTTTATTTATACAAGACAATTTATGGACATAATTGTCATTTAAATGATGTTGATGATTTTATCATTTAGTGCGCTGTTTTATTTCTGTTCCACCTTCTGTGCCAAATTACAGTTTGCCTAACCTGATTATTCCTAAAATTAAATATTCGATGACGGTATACCTTTATAACCGAATATTAATATTAAAAACACCGGTGATGATGTACTTATTATGGATCCTATATAGCTATCTATAAACAATCTAAAAATATCGAAAACAAGAATGCAATGTTGCTTAAAAATGCAAAACTTACTTTTCTTACCTTTCGTTGGACTTGTATCTTGATCCACACTGTTCTCCACATAATTACTGGCCCGCCCGTTGTAACTAGTCCCATTGGAGGGCCCTTTCTTCCCCATTGTGTTTAAGTATCAGAGAATATATACCCGAAATTTCTTAAAACGTTTCTGCTAGCAGTTGTATGTAATACACAACGTGGTCAGTAGTTGATATATTCCAAGTTGGACAAATATACAAGATATGCCCTGCTAATGTGTTTGCGTTATGTTCTGTTTACTGTCCTACACAGTAGATATGTTGGCTAAGTCTCTGCACAATTAAGAGAAAATATTTGAGTTGTTTAAGACGTTAAATTATTTGTACAGCGTTTTCGCGTTTTCAACGATGTAACATTTAACATAGTTATGATCTTTACTCGAAATAACCAATTTAATAGACGCCTTCATTAAATAACTATGCCATCAATTAAAAACGTCGTTGAATTTCCTAATGTTGTTGTTTTGTTGAAACACACAGAGCATGTCCGTATAAAAAACACAGTACTTCCGTTGCTCGATTTCGCCACACTATAAAGAGCAATGCAAGTTCAAGTTTGAATATCCGTCCCCATGCACGTGCACGTGCGCTTCATTTTTTTTTTTAAACGTCAAAAACATGTACACATACTCCCGCACTAGGTTACAAAGCACGAAATGAATTTTCCTAACCTTGGACAGAGGGTGTATGGATAGTTTTGTCAGGTATTACAAACACAAGACAGAAAGAACACAACTTTAGTAATTAAGATGATAAGTAAATTAGCGAACACTGTAGCCCCCGCCCGCGCTGAAAAGTACATGTATGTTGAGATTAGACCAAAATAATTCGCTTATACTTCCGAAAGACTGGGTTCAATTAAATATTTTAACTTCACATAGTAACTTAGCACTGGCCAACACAGAGATAAGCGTAAAACAGAGATAACGATACACGGACTACATTCGTATATAGCATGTTTCCCTTACACAACGACTTGGTGACAAGACTCATGTTGAAATCCGTATTAGGTTTAATTACGCAATGACATAAACACCATCAACGTTACTTGATTGTAAACAGTCGTGAATTGTAAAACGAAGTTGACACGAGGAGGCAAAAAATACATCATAAATTAGTCCGCTCCTAGTCATGTTTTTGTCATGTGTGGTGACAACACATGATATTTATTGGTAGTATAAATTACATGGTTTCATGACACCAAGTCAATAAAGCGGTAACTGCATACAAAAACTTTAAAGGTACAGCACATAACATATAATTTATTTTAATGGTTTTGTTTATTTTAGTTATAGATATCATACTTTTAATGATTGCTGCCAGGTTTATTGGCAAGGTTTAAATATCGTTTCACTAATAATAACATCAGTTTTCCGGGGACGGTGTTTCACTTGAAGCATGAATAGTGTAGCCTTCAAATAATAATGAATTGTCTGTATATAACAAGGCAAATAATAATGCGCTTCGTATTGCACTTCTTAAATGTGAACCTAAGGTTGTGGTTAGTCCATTTAGAAACAGACATGTATCAAAAGTCATACACGTTCTTCTAAAAGTGAAATAATCACACAATAAAGGGACATCATATTTACTAACGGAAAAAAGCAATATCAACAAAAATGTATAATCAACCATGTAAACATCGGCTTTTCAGATTTCGACTTGTAAATCATTTTGTGCAAATCACCTTTTAAGGTGGTATCCGACAGTTGAACCGGTCTTGCAAAATTGAGGTTCATTGGTGTCAAAGATCTGTGTGAAAAGTCAAGGATAAATCCCTACCCGGCATTGCAAACAGGTGTTTACTATCCGAGCCACGCTGCAGAGATAGCTTTTTTAAACTTAGAAACCCACGTAACCACTTACTTTATTATAGTCATACGGGTAATCCGCTCTGACGTCGATATCTGTTTTTAGCAGAGACCACTTTCGCGCCTTTCATAGAGTTGGAAAAAGTGAAAATTTAGAGTAGAGTATTTTTTTTCGCGATTTCTAGAGTCTAACAATAAAAGTAGAGTTCAAAATCGTCTTTATAACGACTATGGGTTAATGCAAAAAGTATCACAAAATTCCCCAAAGCGCTGATTAGATATTCGTACATGATTTTAATTTAAGCAAACTGTCGGATACCACCTTTAAATTTTAATAATTATTTATTATTTATTTTTTTATCTATATGCGGGAATGATGTTTCATGCACATGTTTCACCGGGCACTTCGTTCTTCATGCTGATAATTTGATTTGTATCGCAATTCGTCTATGTAATCAGTCAAGAAGATTAATGTAGAATAAAGAGAGAGAGAGAGAGAGACAGAGAGAGAGGCAGAGAGAGAGAAAGAGAGGAAGAAGATGATGAAGAAAAAGAAGAAGAAAGAAGAAGGAGAAGAAGAAGATGAAGAAGAAGAGGAGGAAGAAGAGGAGGAAGAAGAAGAGAAGAACATAACTTTATAAAGATTTAAGCATTACAACATAAAAACAACAAATGTGTATGATGTTACATCAACACTGTATATTAATGGTGGTATCAGGCAGTTTACCTATATCAAATGCAAGTAACGATATTTATTCACGGTTTCTGGGAATATATGCATAATTTCTGCATAAACTTATACTTTAATCTAAGTTAGGACGATTTTGAATACTGCTCATTTTGTAAGACAGTACAAATTGTGGAAAAACACACCCAACTTTCATTCCTTCCAAATCAATAAACAAGCACGATGGTGATCTCTGCTAAAAACACAGACCGACGTCAGCGCGGACTATCCGGATGACGATGATATGTGATCTCTAAAATCAGTTTTCACGTTATTTCCTTAGTTTAAAACTAGCTATCTCTGCAATGTGGCTCAGATAGGCAATACCTGTTTGCAATGATGAGTGTGTTATTTATGCTTCACAGTTCACACAAATCTAGGGCATTAATGAACAACATTTTCCAGGACCAAATCAAATAACAACTACTTCTTTGGTTATTTGTGGGGAAAAAAAACTTGGTCCAAACTTTCGGATACCACCTTTAATATAAAAACTTATCAAATACACACATCTGATAATATATAAAACTAAGACGTAAACACGTTTAAATTACTCTCTTACACATTTACCAATCTACGGATGAATAAATAATAAGAATGAAGTCCTTGGGTTGCGGTGGTTGCTAAAGTAAACATGCTATATAGGTGCTGCGCTTCAACGGCAGTACAGTTGTGTTGGAGAGGAAGAACTGTGTTCAGCGGTAGTTGTGTTGGAGAGGTAGTTATGTTGGATAGGTAGAACTGTGTTGAGCGGTAGTTGTGTTGGAGAGGTAGTTATGTTGGATAGGTAGAGCTGTGTTGAGCGGTAGTTGTGTTGGAGAGGTAGTTGTACTGGAGGGGTAGGACTGTGTTGAGCGGTAGTTGTGTTGGAGAGGTAGTTGTACTGGAAGGGTAGGACTGTGTTGAGCGGTAGTTGTGTTGTAGCGGTAGTTGTGTTGGAGGGGTAGAACTGTGTTGAGCGGTAGTTGTGTTGGCGAGGTAGTTGTACTGGAGGGGTAGGACTGTGTTGAGCGGTAGTTGTGTTGGAGCGGTAGTTGTACTGGAGGGGTAGAACTTTGTTGAGCTGTAGCTGTGTTTGATAGGTAGATCTGTGTTGAGCGGTAATTGTGTTGGAGAGGAAGAACTGTGTTGAGCGGTAGTTGTGTTGGAGCGGTAGTTGTACTGGAGGGGTAGACCTGTGTTGAACGGTAATTGTGTTGGGCTGTAGAACTGTGTTGAGCGGTAGTTGTGTTGGAGCGGTAGTTGTACTGGAGGGGTAGACCTGTGTTGAACGGTAATTGTGTTGGGCTGTAGAACTGTGTTGAGCGGTAGTTGTGTTGTAGCGGTAGTTGTGTTGTAGATGTAGACCTGTGTTGAACGGTAATTGTGTTGGGCTGTAGAACTGTGTTGAGTGGTGCTTTTGTTGTAGCGGTAGTTGTGTTGTAGCGGTAGTTGTGTTGGAGCGGTAGTATTGTGTCTAACGGTAGTTGTGTTGGAGTAGTAGTTGTGTTGGAGCGGTTGTTGAAGTACTCAGGGGTTTGGGTTATAATTTCCGATGTTTAACTATTGAGATTCATAAGAGATTGCTAGCGATGGCAGATTTTGGCGATGTTGGTTATGACGATTGTGGTCAAACTGATATTTGAATCGTCGCTATGTGATAAGGAGATGGTGGCTGTGACGGCGTTGGCAGTGGTAATTGCTTGCGCTTTGACTGCGGCAACAGTGGCTGTGAATATGTGTGTGGTTGGCGTGGCGGTTGGTGTGATTGTGCCTGTGTTATCTGTGCGAAGGTGTTTTAATGTGTAAATGGGAAGGCTTTTTATCGCTGAGCGTGTAAATCAGGCGACAAAAGCTTCGATTATCAATAAGGAAGTTAGGCGGCCTAACTAGGTTATCAGTTGCCGGTATAATTGATTCGTGTCCGGTATAGGGTTTTGTTAAGCGGTAAAAGGACTAAAAACAAACAATCCGCACATGAATACAGCAAAATAACGCTGCCTGTTTAAAGTATCCCAATTATTAGTACAATACTAATATAGTTTTTCCATAATTGTAATACATGTATTTACATTAAGCAACACGATAAAATATCCACATTATGGTGGCATCCCTCTATTATCATTTGTGGCAAGACTAGAGAAACAATATAATTTATGGGAAAGTCATGATGCACTCGAACTTGCCCACTAAGGTCTAAGTTATCAGCCTGTTCGGCTCAATGTTTCGTGTCCAGCCCCCTCCCCCCACCCTCCATTTTTGGAAAATTCCCCCGATATTTTGTGCATACCCTGGTGGTATGTTCTGTCACGTAGAGCATGCAGTGTGTGCATACGACTTTGTCTCACTATTTGACATGATGGATAGTTGTCTGATTTTATCGGTTAATCTATAGAACGACAAATTAAGAAGGTTCCATCGATTTTACCATGAGATTGAAACATTCACAGATTAGTGGTGGATTGAAACAGCTTTGTTGCTTAAATAAATATTTGTTGTGTAGCCGTTGCTAACAATGACTAGGATGATAAATATATCGGCTATTTATTGTCATGCAGACATAACTTGTTTTAAAATCTAAAGATGTACGCTTTCAATTGGTTAAGATTGTTGTGGTGGTATGAAACCCGGTTTTACCGAAAATGATTTGAAATCCTATTTTGTTAAAGAAATGTAAAATTAATTGATTTTTAGGTTGATACTTTCTTATATATTCATTATAATAAAGCTGTTTGCAAGGTTTACTTTTTGATTTGCATTTTACGTTAGGGATTATATCTAGTCGACTAGTCCAGTTCATACGCCAATTTAGACAAGATCATTAACATTTTAGACCTCTTAAGAATTTAATGGCTTGAAATGTATTATGTGAACATTAAATCTTAAGTACTTATGGCTTGAAATTTATTATGTGAGCATAACAACTTAAGTATTTATGGTTTGAAATGTACTATGTGAGCATAACAACTTAAGTATTTATGGCTTGACATGTACTATGTGAGCATAACAACTTAAGTATTTATGGTTTGACATGTACTATGTGAGCATAACATTTTAAAGTATTTATGTTTTGAAATATACCACTTGAACATAACATCTTTTAGTATTTATGGCTTAAAATGTACTATGTGAATATTACAACTTAAATATTTATGGTTTGAAATGTACTATGTGGACATAACTTTTTAAGTACTTATGGATTGACATGTACTATGTGAGCATAACAACTTAAGTTTTTATGGCTTGCAATGTACCACGAGAATATTACAACTTAAATATTTATGGCTTAAAATGTACTATATGAACATAACATATTAAGTATTTATGGCTTGGAATATACCATGTGAACATAACATCTTAAGTATTTATGGCTTGGAATGTATTATGTGAAAATTAAATCTTAAGTATTTATGGCTTGAAATGTATTATGTGAACATTAAATCTTAAGTATTTATGGCTTGAAATGTATTATGTGAACATTAAATCTTAAGTATTTATGGCTTGAAATGTATTATGTGAACATAACATCTTAAGTATTTATGGCTTGACATGTACTATGTGAGCATAACATCTTAAGTATTTATGGCTTGACATGTACTATGTGAGCATAACAACTTAAGCATTTATGGCTTGACATGTACCACGTGAACATAACATCTTAAGTATTTATGGTTTGACATATACTATGTGAGCATAACATCTTAAGTATTAATGGCTTGACATATACTATGTGAGCATAACATCTTAAGTATTTATGGCTTGACATATACTATGTGAGCATAACATCTTAAGTATTTATGGCTTGACATGTACTATGTGAGCATAACAACTTAAGCATTTATGGCTTGTTATGTACTATGTGAGCATAACAACTTAAGTATTTATGGCTTGACATATACTATGTGAGCATAACAACTTAAGTATTTATGGCTTGGAATATACCATGTGAACATAACATCTTAAGTATTTATGGCTTGGAATGTATTATGTGAACATTAAATCTTAAGTATTTATGGCTTGAAATGTATTATGTGAACATTAAATTTTAAGTATTTATGGCTTGAAATGTATTATGTGAACATTAAATCTTAAGTATTTATGGCTTGACATGTACTTTGTGAGCATAACAACTTAAGCATTTATGGCTTGACATGTACCACGTGAACATAACATCTTAAGTATTTATGGTTTGACATATACTATGTGAGCATAACAACTTAAGTATTTATGGCTTGACATGTACTTTGTGAGCATAACAACTTAAGCATTTATGGCTTGACATGTACCACGTGAACATAACATCTTAAGTATTTATGGTTTGACATATACTATGTGAGCATAACAACTTAAGTATTTATGGCTTGACATATACTATGTGAGCATAACAACTTAAGTATTTATGGCTTGACATATACTATGTGAGCATAACAACTTAAGTATTTATGGCTTGACATATACTATGTGAGCATAACATCTTAAGTATTTATGGCTTGACATATACTATGTGAGCATAACAACTTAAGTATTTATGGCTTGACATGTACTATGTGAGCATAACAACTTAAGTATTTATGGCTTGACATGTACCACGTGAACATAACATCTTAAGTATTTATGGTTTGACATATACTATGTGAGCATAACAACTTAAGTATTTATGGCTTGACATATACTATGTGAGCATAACAACTTAAGTATTTATGGCTTGACATATACTATGTGAGCATAACAACTTAAGTATTTATGGCTTGACATATACTATGTGAGCATAACATCTTAAGTATTTATGGCTTGACATGTACTATGTGAGCATAACAACTTAAGCATTTATGGCTTGTTATGTACTATGTGAGCATAACAACTTAAGTATTTATGGCTTGACATATACTATGTGAGCATAACAACTTAAGTATTTATGGCTTGACATATACTATGTGAGCATAACAACTTAAGTATTTATGGCTTGACATATACTATGTGAGCATAACAACTTAAGTATTTATGGCTTGACATATACTATGTGAGCATAACATCTTAAGTATTTATGGCTTGACATATACTATGTGAGCATAACAACTTAAGTATTTATGGCTTGACATGTACTATGTGAGCATAACAACTTAAGTATTTATGGCTTGACATGTACCACGTGAACATAACATCTTAAGTATTTATGGTTTGACATATACTATGTGAGCATAACAACTTAAGTATTTATGGCTTGACATATACTATGTGAGCATAACAACTTAAGTATTTATGGCTTGACATATACTATGTGAGCATAACAACTTAAGTATTTATGGCTTGACATATACTATGTGAGCATAACATCTTAAGTATTTATGGCTTGACATATACTATGTGAGCATAACATCTTAAGTATTTATGGCTTGACATGTACTATGTGAGCATAACAACTTAAGCATTTATGGCTTGTTATGTACTATGTGAGCATAACAACTTAAGTATTTATGGCTTGACATATACTATGTGAGCATAACAACTTAAGTATTTATGGCTTAAAATATACCACGTGAACATAACATCTTAAGTATTTATGGCTTGACATATACTATGTGAGCATAACAACTTAAGTATTTATGGCTTGTTATGCACTATGTGAACATAACAACTTAAGTATTTATGGCTTGACATGTACTATGTGAATATTACAACTTAAATATGTATGGCTTAAAATGTACTATATGAACATAACATTAAGTATTTATGGCTTGGAATATACCATGTGAACATTAGAACTTAAGTATTTATGGCTTGGAATATGAACAAAATATTTGCTTACTATTTGTTTCACAGTTCCCTCTCAACAAGTGTTTGTACTTGACGTTTAGCAATACCAGAACATACACTGTTTATCATACATTATGTATTTGTATTTCACACAATATAAGCGTGTATGCATGTTGAAGTGTGGATATTTTTCAATGGATTGTATTTATTAGGTATACTATTGGTAAAGGATTTAACATAAAGTCTAACAGAAGTAATGCACTTCCGAATTTACACGAATTTCCCCGCTAAAATGAAGTATGTCTCGATAGTGATGTACTACTTACAAAAGTTTAAATACATATGACATGCTTTTATGCATCATATGCATACCTAAACTATTAAGGCGCTTTAAGAAAAAGTCAAATGAAACACAAAACAACTCAAAAACAAATACACAAACAAGATCAGAGATAATGTAATTAATTCTAAATACCGGCATTAATTCACGGCCAGTTAAAAACCTTTCTGTATTAAGAATGAGTTTAGATTTAATTTCAACAACTGTATAATAAGCATATCCCCCCCCCCCCTCCCCCCCCCCAAAAAAAAACAACAACACATTTGTGCAAGTGTCTTCTTTCAGTTTGTTAATATTGTGTACAGTGCAGTAAAGTTTCGTGGATATTCTGTGTTTACGCCCATCGTTAGATAATTAATTCAAATCAGTAAATTAAATCATAGATATCATTTGTGAACGGTAAACATGAACCATTGGACAATGTTCCCCGGTTTACACCAGTTGTTTCAAAAATCTCTTGGCAGATACCATATTCATCTCACACAAACTATACAAATAATGTACAAAAAAACAACAACAACAAACACGAGATTTGTAAAGCATAAGATTAACATAGTTAGATTAAAGTCTATTCTAATATTAACTTCAAATGCTTTGTCGAAGTCTAGATTATCGACATTCTAGAACTACATGTACCAATTATACTGCTCACCTAAATATATTATTTATTGCACGGCATTTAATCCCGATGTTGTGGAAAACGTTCCCTAGAGTGTTCTCTGGGGTTAACCCTTTTAGTCGATTCTTTGACGAGTTAATATGAAAATATACTTCGAAAGTGTTGTACCTCTGCACTGTATCTCTGCACCACTGACAAATCAAACTCGCTTTTGTTTGGGCAACATTTTACTTTCGAAAATAATCTTTAACTGGTGCCTCATTATCCTTAAATAAACCTCGCAAAAGGGTTTCATGAAAGAAAAAACACACTATCAAACACTTAAAATCTACTATTAAAATGTGTGTTGTACCAGTTGGTAGACTCGTACGTTTGTAACATTTGTATTATCGATCATTTATTTAAAATTAGTAGTGATGGAATGAGTAGAAGTAGTAATAGTAGTAGCAGCAAAAATAGTCGCAAAGTAAAAGTAGTATTGGTGGAGTTATAAGTAGATATAGTAGAAGTACGTGCGGAAGTTAGAAGCAATAGAGTAACAAGTGGTACTTGAAGTAGTGCAAGTCGTATTGGAGAACTAAGTAGAAATAGTAGTATATTACCAGTAGCAGTGGATGACGTGGTAGAGGACATTGTAGATATTGCAGTGGCATTAGTAGAAGCTGTGGTGGTAGAAGGGTAAGTCCTGGTAGGGTTAGTAATAGCAACAATACAAATATTAGTAGTAGAACTGTATCAACAGATACAACCAGACCGCATAGAAGCAATACGTTTTACCACCCGTTTTCATTTTTTTCTGAGGTATTAATGAATAATTTACCATTTTTTTCCGATCTCCGATCTAGAACAAAACTAAAAGCATGTATACAAATTCACGGTGCTTAATGTAGATACTTAAATGATGTAGGTAATTAAATGACTTTTTCTATCAATATCTTTTCTGTATGTCAAGAGTTAAATTACAGCAACATCCATTTACATTGAACGTCACTTACCTTTTACTTCTTTCATTCCTAATTCTTCATCTGCAACCTTTTTACCCATTGTGTGTTTTGTTAAGTCCCCACCTTCACACTAACGATCTACACACAGTAATAAAGGATTGGTGTCATAAGATGATAACTACATCCTTGTAAACTGTATCAAAGTTTTATGACAGCGAGATCAACGGGTCACGTGATCAGTTATCTATTGATAAGAGCAAATTTCAATTGTTTTATCGCCGATGAAAAGGGTGGCGGTTTACACATTGCCGATATGTTAAACAACACTATGTACATGAGCTGGTGTAGTGTATATGTTTTATGATACGACATATTAATTAGATATTAACTTTAACTCTATTTTTCTAAATATGTTATATGATCACAATAACGGCTCATTCGGAGAAAACATGTATAGATTAATTCTTTTTCGTAAAATGTTTTCGTTTTGATTAAACATAGTTCCTCTTTTAACTTAAATGCAGTATCCGGCAGTTTGTCTATATTGAAAACATATAACAATATCTAACCTGTATTTAGGGAATTTGAGTATAATTTGACCGTATTGCTGTGCTCTTGTTGTTGTTTTTTAAACGCATAGAAAGGATAAGCATTATTTTGTATTGCTAGTCGTTAATGTTTTGAATTTTCAAACTTATCTTATAACTTATCTCATAATTGCATGAATGCTTTCTTGTTGACGAATTGTTCGCCTATGTTATTTCCACATAATTATTCCTAATATTTATCTAAATATTAGAATATGACAATTTTCCACATAGAAAGAAATCAGCTATTTTGTGTTATTTCTTTATTATGTTATGTTTAAATGCATATCGATTGTGATTAATACATATTACTCTAAAGGTAAAGGTAATTTGTCCTAGTAAAGGTGAAGGTTATTTGAAGGTTATTTGTCCATTTTGTGATATCTTACACATGAAAACCACTCCGAAGCACAGAGTAGACCTCTAACTAGAGTTTTAACTAGTATTATACTGGTAACATGTAAACCATTTAACAAAAGGTAACATTACATCGTTTTAACAATGTGGTAAAAAATCATACCTAACCATGTTACATTTTAGTTCCTGGAAATGCCTTTAACACCATTAACATAAAGCATACACCACCATTATAGTGATTCCAGAATCTAAAGAGTAGACTAGTACAATTACTGTAAAGATGGTGAACATTATGTCAACATTTAAGGCAGATTTCTTCAAAAACTCATACTTTTACTAATTAAATACATCTGTTACATGTATGAAAAACACAAATAACATGTCACTGAAGGTTTATTGTGTAATAGGTAAACAAAATTTAATATAAAGAAAATGACAAAATAGATAAAACATTTCATGTAAAATGAACCAAACAAAGAAATTGCAAGTCAGTTTTTAAAGTATTTTACGTATGAAATTTTAAAAAATGTAAAAAAACTCTGCAAGGGTTCACATCACAAACCATTATCATGTACTGAATAAAGAAAGATCTCCGGAAAACAAGACTTACTAACACCTGAACAGTGTTTATAGTTTACCAATGGGTAACAAAACTGAATAGGTGGAAAACAACATGCACAACTAAAACCATGTTCAATAAATTTCCATTGTAAATATAAAAGACAACAAAAGAATGTTATCAACCATATCAAATACAAGTCTAATAAAGTAAAAAATAAACAGGTTTATATTTATTTGTATATTACAGGTAACTTGTAAAACCTTTGATAGACATGTATACTGTATATGCTTAAACATAGTAAAAAAAAGAAAAAATATATACATACATGTATCTATATTTTTATTATAAACTTGGAATGATGATGATGTCAATAAACAACAAAAGAAACACACATGTTACATCCTTTTCTATTATGTTTTTCTTTCTGTCTTTTTTCTTTCATTGTGTTTATGAATTTGTTCTTTCTTTCTCAGTCCCATAAAAAAGCCAGCAAAATACAAAAATTGAGATGTTTGACAGAATTCAACTTCCTCTAACAATATCATAAATTCCATTTTTTTCTTTCTCTCCTGTTAAGAAATACTAAAATCATCTAACACTAACTACATTATTGAATTGACAATATACCATCCAATATACCATCTTTTACAAAAGTACAATTTCCCAGCACTACAAGCTGATGTAAAAATGAATTCCATCTTTCTTTCTTGTTAATATGAAAACACACTAAACATTACAAACTAAACTTTTCTGGACCAGCCAGATTGTAACCAGGTAAATCACATAGCTGACCAAAAATTAACTTTGTTTCAATAACATAATTATGAATAAACCTGCCTCTCATACAATCACATAATTATGAATAAACATGTACACTCATGAATTAACCAGTGTATAAAATAAAAAACAACAGAATTATGAATTAATCTATGAATATCACACCCAATCACATTATTATAAATATTAATGTATCAAACGATCACATAATTATGAATAACTGTATCTTAACAAAGATAATTGCAAGACAAGGATTCTAACAGTGAGCACAATTAACTTCTACTGAAGTTACTTTAATACATGTTTACAAAATTCACTTCAATTTATATAAAAGTAATGTCTTAGTACACATTTTCCTTTAATACTTTTTAAATAGTTTGATTAAGTGGACTGTCCTTGATCATTGCTGTTCCTGAAATTGTTAGAAAAGACAAAATGCATGACTGTCAATAACAAAACAATTAATCACGACAGATTTCTTGAGCAAACTTTTAATGAATTGTACATATATGAAACAATGTTTAAAAACTAAATGCAAGTAACTTTATGAGTTAAAGATTTATATGTAGAAAACAAACATTCCTCATCTTAATAGTCATTAACACTAATTAAACTTTATTTTTTATTTATTTAGAAGCAATACAAAATGTATTTGCTAAGGACTTCATGAAAAGATACCCAGCTATATAGCTAGAAACTCTGCAGCAAATAGTTTATCTTCTGATCAGACAGCTCCCAGCAGAACCTGGCTCGCCTGGATCTACACTATTTGCCTAAGCTTTACCTATTAGTGCTTAGCAAGGTAAGACAGTAAGTTAATAAAATATGTAAATGTAGACAATCAGTGCACAAAATCGCACTTCAATAAAGCATATGAAACAACTTTAAATGTAGTTAAAAGATAAAAAAATAATATACTGCTTTAAGCACACATAATTGTAAGACAGAAAAAAAAGGACAGATAAATGGATTTCCTCTTATACAAAAATATCACAAACAACTTCTGATTGATCTCTGTAATAATATGAAAAACAAGATACTGCGTAAAGATATAATACATTTATAACTGATGTTGCATGTAAAATGCTATAAATATGTAACTAGAAAATGAAGTAACAATTTTAAAGTAACATCAATTTTATAAAGAAATATATATTTTTAATGAAATAAAGTGTTTTTTTAAAGCAAATATATTTAAAATTCAGTTTAAGCTATTATCTTTTTCATGGAAAATGGCTTTTAACATGATCAATTTATTTTCAATCCTGTAACCATTAAATTAAAGTTTGAAATCATCTTCTATTATATATACAATACAAACATATACAATCTTTTAAGAAATTAAATTATTACAATTAATTGGTAATCATGCATCATTTTAACTATTATATTTATTTAAATATCTCATATTTTACTACTTTGTAAAAAACAATAACATGAAAGCCAAGAATAAAAAGCAGCATCTGAGATTGAATACATAAACAAAGGTGACATGAGATAAGATACATCTAAGTATAGTAAGTAAATAACATGATGCACACAGCAAAGGCAATATTAAACCGTTAATAACAAGAGAGACAATCCAAGAGATGAAACAGAGTTGTGTCAGTGTATGTTTAAAAGTCTCTGGAGAAAAAAAAGTCAATATAATGGAGGCCATTCCATCAAAAGTGCTACCTCCTGTTTATTGTCATAAATATGTAAAGGTATAAAAAATATAGCAAGTTTTTTATGCGTGGGCCTACAGCATTGTTTTTGACATCACGCCAGATTAACAGAGTTTTCGTTTGTTGTTTTGCCTAGCCGATTGTTCATAGAGGAAGACCTCAGACATGTGTCTGGGTAAAACCACAAGCACACTGCATGCCAGCATGAAAACCTCCCAACAAGAATGTTCTAACTCTGCCTCATAAGTAAACCTACGTAATGAAGGCCTAGGGAGTTACAAGTCGGTGACTCAAAAAGCTTGGCCATGAGTGCCCTCTAAAAAAAGAGCTGGTTTGAGTTAATAAAAAAAATATGTAATAAACAGTTTATTTTTTTCATGATTGCCAGAAAAAAATGTTTTAATTTCACCTGTTGTACCATAGTTTTTGTCTTACCAATACAGAAAAAAATGAGCACATTTAAGAAAATTGCTGTTCCTACAATCATGAAAAAAGCCTGGCTAACGATGTTATAAGCAGATTATTATAAGAAAAGCAGCTATGGCAGAAAATGATTATCAAAAAATTTTTAGTTAAAAATATCATTCCAAATATATAAAAAAGAAAGGCCATAATGACAGAATCATTGTCACCAGAACCTGAGGTTACAAAACTTGGAGCTTAAATCTGAGATCATTCTCAAATTGATTAGCCAGATTTCAAATTTCATTTAAAATTTAGCCACTAAGACTTGAGCTCAAAGTGTATAGCCTCAAGCCCTGGTCTAAGCATCCTAGTATGTCCATATGCCAACTGGCCATTCTAATGTGGTAAATGTCAAGTTACACTGTGTAATGACTTTCTCGGTGACTCATTTTTCAGTGTTTCTGTAACCTTTACACTTATCTAATTTGGCCTTTGTGCCTATTTAGTACTACCTCAAATTTGAACACAATTTTAATCAAAATACCTTGTCAAATGTCTGTTATGGTCTTAAAGCCTTCAAAGAACTGAGACCAAGAGCAGCAAAAAGCACACAGATTATTAAGCCTTCACTAGCGAGAAACACCATTCAACACACATACCCTACCTCAAGGTGTTTCCAGCAAGTAAAGGATAAATAAATGTTCTTTCTATGGATTGTTTGATTTGTATTCAGATGAATTATGTTCATCTTATAGTTACAAAAACAATACTTCAAACAAACAATTGCATTTTATAAAAAAAAATGCATTTTAAATATTAACTGCTTCCTGGAAATTGATTTATTTCACTTTTAGGCTTATGAAGATAAGTAACCTATTAAATTTTGACTCCGACTTTATAAAGTGGTAAGTGGCTTTTTTTCTAAATTTGTGTAGTGTCCCATCTCAGTTTTGTCACATTTATGTTAACTTGTGTAAGTGCCATTGTCTAGTGGTTATTAAAACTTAAATATGTTTGGTAATTGTTATAACCCTTTAATATTTCTTGTTTCTTTGTATACACTGCTGATTTTTATTTCTATGAGCAATTGGTGTAATTTGATGTTTATAATTATCGGTATGCTCAGTAATGGTCATAAAAATGTTAATAAACTAAGTGCTAAGTGTAAGAAGCAAAACTACATAAACATTGTTGAAATTAATAAATATATACTATATAATTATTATACAGCAGTTTCACTCTCTTTTTAAACAAGTAGTTAGTAAGTAGCAAACACATTTTAACTACAAAAACATTTAAAGCCAGTGTTAGAAGCCAAAATATAAACAATATCCTTATAATAAATTAACCTTATTGATGTGTGACTCCTTTTATTTCTTTCTCTTTTTTGAACCTGTATAAAGTAGAAACATGCACTTAAACATTGATATATGATACAGACATGTATATAGTGTTTTGATTATTGTAAAGCAGTTTTTATGGAGAAAAACACACACACAACCCCACAGATAATACAAAAACAGTTCAACGGCGGTCACACTGGGGGACGTACCCATACAGAACCTTAGTCAATTTTCTTCACTTATTAATAAACTAAAAAAAAACAACCTTAATTTTTAATCACTTCATAAGAAATAAGACTATTTCTTAAAAATCCTTGTATCTAAAGGAATTTTTCTAAAATTAAATTTGTAAGTTTCTCATGGATATGGCACAAGCAAAGGCAACAATTAGCATGCTGATCCAGTATCTATCACAGGACTTTTTAGGCCCATCTTTGCTTGTTCTGCTTAATTTAAGCATTTAAAATAATGGCATCTTAAATCGTTTTATACTTCACTTATTTATTATCAATGCAAAATTAAAACAAGAACTGTCCATAGACTCTTTTTCCAGTGCTGGACAGTATTATAAAAAGTCACACAAGGGGCCTAACTATGCCAAAGTTTAAGGGTATCGCCCTTTTGAAATGGGTTCTCTTTTCAGTAATTTATAAGATTGATATGAATACCTTTGATGTTTTTGAGATTGTCATGACAATAGGATCACTTTATTACTTCGAAAAGTGGAGCTAATGGGATACAAAACAATTATTTGACAGGGTTTACTTAAAGCAAGGTAGCCTATATTGTGATTTAATGTTGTTCATTATTTTCAAATCAACATCTTGTTGTTATACCCTGTTAGTCATAACCAGAAGCTTTTGGCTCTGAACCAATGCAATTCTTTAAATACACATGTCATGGACCTTTGCCATACTGTGACAAAGTCACTCAAAAGTTAGCTACACATTTAGATCCTAGAAAAGGTTTTGGAGAAGCCCACAATACCACAAATCAGAAGAGGAAACATCTATGATATGAAATATCTCACTTTAAAAGTCAGTCAAAGACATTTGACCTGGTTTTCCTTTCTTGCCTGTAAGAATAAATGTATACTTATTTACTGACAATCTGTACACATAATTGTTAAAAATACATGTATCTGGACAATATTTCCAACAGATGTATATATGTGTGTTGTGTAGGTATTGGATCATTTTATTTGTGCTTATAAAATGATCCAATACCTACAGAAAACAAATGTTTACTACCAAGAATATTTATACAAAAACAAATGCATGATCTACACACAAATCATACTTCAATATTTGTGAAGTTTTAAAGTTAAACATTGTAGATAAATAAAAAGGAATTCATGATAACAATCTAACTCACATAACTATCATTCTTTTATAAGAGCATTTTAAAATTTAAATGGACAGGCAAAAATAGAAAATGGCTGACCAGAATATCACAAGAGCACATGCACATATCTGTAGAGGAATTAAAACATTCAGCATCATCATATTTGATAATTATGACAAAAGTAAACAGGTGAATTGTTTTTCAAATGCATGTAAAATGTTATCACAGACATCATTTATAAAGTTGTCTTTTTAATAGCAGTTTTTCCATTACAGGTGGATGGAATGAATGAGAAAAAAAATCAGTGTTAATAAAATGTATGTATTTTAAGACATAGCCATTAACGAACAAATGTTTGTAAACTCATGTTATATGGACGGAGAGATGTAGATGTTGTTTGATAAGCATATCAAAAGGAAGAATAATGTAAACAAGTAGAGAAGATCTAAGACAATTAGATAAACTTTTAGCTAACTCTTTTACATTTAGTGTGAATATATATCCACTTAGAAAATGGCGTATATCCAAATTAGCCATCTCCTGTTGTAAACTGTCCAATCAGGATCCTCCATGTTTGATGTATGGTCTCCAGTGGTATGTATCACTAAACATACAGATACCTAGAAGACTAGGAGACCTAGAAGACTATCATTTACAGCAATTATGCCTTACCTTAATAACCTATATGCTCGGATTTAAAATAAAGTGTCATGACAAAAAATACAGAGGTACAGACAGACAAATATGCTGACATACAAAGGCAGAGACAGAGGGACAAGGGCACAGACAGACAAGGGCACAGACAGACAAAGGCACAGACAATGGCACAGACAAAGGGGCAGACAGACAAAGACACAGACAAACAAGAGCACACAAAAAATCCTAAGAAAACAAGACAGAGTGAATGTAGTGAATCAGGACTTAAAATAAAACAATTAACATTTCTTTGGTATTTTTCAGGAATGTATGAAGTCTGATAATGATAGACATGAACGCATTAGTAAATGGTAAGTAGAAGAAGACTCAGCAGAACAACACTGTACAAGTTCACTGAATTGATTTCCATCCTTAGCTCACATAATCATAAAATCAATCTGAGAGAGACAGACTTGGTGAAGCTATGCAGAAGAAAACAGATCAGAGAAAAAACTATTCCTTTCCTCCATTTTCCACTGGATCCTTCATGTTCTTGTTTTTCTTGCCCATCAACTTCATCATGCCCTTGCTCATGAAGTATGGTTTCTCTGTCGACCCATCATTCATTTCTAGATCTTCCACTGCAAATTGACATGGAAAATATATGATTTTCAGTTTCATATGCATATATATGTGTATTGATTATCCAATTAATCCTCCTATTCCCACTTTTCTTTTACAAGGGGATGATAATCTAAATATTCAAATATAAAGAGTGTGTTACCTCCCTTGTGGGTAGGTATTTATTATATATAGAGTTATTGTAGAAAAAGAATTTGCCACTTTTCTCAACTATTTTGAGATGTTGTGCTCAGGTGAGCTAAAATAGCTAAATGTCCATAAGACCATAAGTGTGTCTGATAAATATCCTTTAGGATAAGAGTCGACTTGGAGGAAAGTTCTCCAAGTTCCAGAGTAGAACCAGTACAAAAACATAGAGGTTGATACTTACAAAAGCAGAGAAATAGTGTATCAACAGCCATACTGTATACACTGAAGAACAGGGAGGCTATCAGGTATGTTCCAATCACAACCAGCTACAAAAGATAGGTAAGTTAATTTACATTTTTTTTTCCGTTGATCCACTATAATTGTATTCTTACAGACATTTAAGTTAGTTTTGTACCTGCAACATTTAATAATAATCCACACTCATGCTTTGTTACTGGCTAAAATGCAAATGCATTTGATATACAGCTTATAGGCAGAAGTTTAGCTCCTGATCAGACAACCCCAGCTGGAGCTGGCTAAACTGGATGTAAATTTTTTACATAAGCCTGAGTAGTTTGTGAGTAAGCATGTTAAGCATTATTATACCTCCCTGGAAATCCCATATTAATATTTACAAATATATGTTCCAAATCTCTTTGGTTTATCTCTGGATAATATGTCAAAAAATACTCTGATGTGGGTCTAAAACAGATACAGTTGAACTTCGTTCTGGCAATCTCTCTCGACATGAAATTCTGCATGAGATGAATTTTTTTTCAAGCCCTGTTTCCCCCGCACCCCACCCCTATATTTTGTTTGTGACATTTACGATTATGTGAAATTTGTATTTGCGGTAAATGATTTCATCCTCGTAAACTAGTTAAAGTCAAAGTAAGCTTAACTAATGGTGGGAAACTTTGCCATGTTTGACTTTTTCGATACTATGATCTGCTCTAAGGTTTCAGTCGACAAGTGACCATTGCTGATTTGTCTCCTATACCTCCAACTGCCCAGATATTCCTGGGATAAAAGTGTGTCTAAGTGACATACGTCATGTGTTGTTTGTAGGAGATGAACTGATACATATTTAGCAAGAAGGTCCTACTCAGTATAAAAATTATCTTAGTAGCACAATACACAAATATATACATGTTTCATGCAGCATATTTTTAGGTTTTGAGTTTAAATTAGTTCTATGCTCGCTCCCTTTTGTTTCTATTCCATGAAGAACCACCAATATAGACACTAACCTAAACATTTAAAACTTGACACAGCAAATACGGTAAAAAAAAAAATCAGTACTAGAGTAAGTTGTTTGTGTACACACAAGAGTGCATCGACATCAACAAATGATGCAATCTGCTTACAAAAAGCCATTTTGACACAATTACGTCACATATGTTATTAAGACAGGTTTGTTCATTTGTTTGTAAGGCTGTATGCTGAAGGTCAGTTGGTAAAATTTTATGAATGATTCTGTCATGTTAGTTTTGCCAGCCTTTAAGCATATTTACTTGATTAATGTACCCAAGACTCCCCAGTTTAATGGACAACAGTGTACAATTTTGTATTTTTTTTAAGCCATGCGATTTCTGAAGCATAAGAATAATGCTGGAAAGGATTAACTCAACTGGATTAGATAAAAACTGAAGATGCTCAGAGTTATTATCCTGGGTTTGTGTTTAGGTAAATACAGAAGAGTTTTCATAGCAATCTATTTAACACTACATTTTATATCTCAAAGTTCAGTCCAGTGCTTGCATCATTGCATGCATTAAGCATTGCTTCCATTTTTTCAACTGCAACTGTCACTATGTTGTGTTAGAAAATTGAATATTTGACATTGATTGGGCATTATCTCTGCCATTCATCAAAAGGGTCACCAGTTTGTGATGGCTGCTTTCTTACTGCAGTAGGCTGGACACGTAATTATCGTCTTGACCAATGAACACTCAGTATTGTGTCTGGGATATCACAGCTTTAGATCAAATGAGCTCAGAGTAAGGCGTGAGGTGGGCCCCCCAATGCAGTAGACTCCAAGGGATATCAGGACAGATCACATGTCTGTGGAATATATATATATGTTTATAATCCTTTAATATGTGCACTGAACAATCTATATTGAACTTCTCATTTAAAGATGTATAAAATCAATACACTTACAATGATTGGTGCAAAGAAGTAGTTCAGTTTTGGGACGTAGTCAGCAAAGTACGAGATATTTCCGCTGAAGAAGAAGAAAGACCCTACACCAACAGCTGAGACACACAGCATCTTGCTGATGAACAGGATGAAGTCAGTCACCTTGTCAAGGACCACAACTCTGTAACAGACAGGAGCAATACAAAACACTATTAACCTCTGGTTATTAAGTAAAATATTGTTAAAAGGAATTTCAAACAACATGTTGATTTTGTTTATTTTTAGACAATGTAGCAACACAAATATGTTTATTGTGTCAACATCTAACCTGTATATAAGAATAAAACCTTGGCTTTATGTCCGCAAAGAACCCCCACTCTGCAAGTCAGCTGGAAGTTCTCTCTTCAATAAGATCTCATCTTATCCAGAATCCACACCATATGGTGAAGGACAGAGGAGTTAGAAGTCACTTACTTTACCCGCCCCGGCACGGGTGCCCAGTCTGACATATTTTTACATATATTTATAAGGATGTCAAATTTTATAGTTTAAATTTATAAACTTATGGACTTATGACCATTGAATGGAATGTCAATACTTTAATCATCATGAAAACTTATTTATGCATCAAGAGAATTCTTTGTTCTTTTTTTAATTAACATCAAAGGGAGACGATTACTGAACTCTTACCGGACAATGTTCCTAAGAATTAGGAAAAATGCATCTTTGGCTGCACAGCAGAAGTTCTTGCCATATATAGCAATCTGAAAGCAGAAAACACCATGTTAGATAATATTGTAGCCGGGTGATAGGGAGAGAATGTGTAAGCGGTCCGGTTAGCTCAGTCGGTAGAGCATTCGCCCTGTAAGCGAAGTGTCCCGGGTTAGAGTCCCGGACTGGCTGCACATTTTTCTCCCTATGTTACAATGGTGCCCAATGTAAATGACCCGCAGTCGTTACGTACAAGTGCTTGAGAAGTGCTTGTGTGTTGTATGTAGAGTATATAGTCTGTGGAAATTCGTGGATGAATTTCAAGTTGCCCAGAATGTATGAAGCCAGGTGATAGGGAGAGAATGTGTAAGCGGTCCGGTTAGCTCAGTCAGTAGAGCATTCGCCGTGCAAGCGAAGTGTCCCAGGTTCTAGTCCCGGACTGGCTGCACGTTTTTCTCCTTATGTTACAATATATCTAGAGTCCCAATTATTGTTTCTAACAATGGTTATATGTAATTTGAAATCTGGAAGGTGCTATTTAAATCATATTCAGAATATAAAAGGCATAGGCACATATTTATCAACCCTGGTGTGACAAAATATACACTGATCATTTCTGAAACTCCACACTGAGACATTCTCAGTATACAGTACACACACTTATTTAGAATTCTTGCTAGTTTATTATCCTATCAATTGCAATCTCCATTTTATTATATTGACAAATAATCTTGCAATTGAGCTTGCTACTCAGATGACAAAATTACTTGCAATTTTAAAATGATATTGCCACATGATCATTTTAAGCAGAACTGTCAATATTTGGAGAAGTTTAGATATTAAAATACATTTATATTCATCCAAATACCATGTATATTATTTCACCAAGAAAGGTTCTAATTGAAAACGCTGAAATAATATCCAGAAAAGGTACAAATGCCTAGCATGTTGCAGCCAAGTCTTACCAAGATATAGGCATTCTTATTTAGGAACCTTAGGAATTTCTCAAGGCACCACATACAGCATTTCAAACACCTGAAAAAAAAAATGCATAAAATATTTGAATGTAAGAACATAAATTGGAATATAAGCATACTCAAGTGTAATCTATTTAGCTCCAAGCCTTATGAAAACAAGATGATTATATGCTGGAATGTCGCCAAGGGCAACAACTCTAAAACAAACTGTACAATCCAAGTTATCTCACCCCTCTGTTGAACTGCTCATCAAAAGCAAACCTTCTTGTAAAGGTGGACACATTCTGCTAAGTACTAAAGGGGGAGTTACCAGTCCATGAAACTAAACATAGATGGACAGACAGATAGATAAGGCAAAACCATAATACAATGTTTCAGGCAGATAAAGGTGCTGTGCGAAATACTATTTAGCTACTGCCTGCTCTGGATGTATTTCTTTTTTTTTGCCTAATCCTTACAAATAAGTGTTAAGTAGGTTAGGAGTTAATACAGAACATTTACCCATAAATATCAAAAACATAAGGTATAAAATGCATCTGAACATTTTAGTGCCAATAAGTGACTTGGACCTCTAAGATGATGTTCTTAGTTTATCAGCATTGAACACAGTGTTTTTCTAGTATTAACATATAAAAAGCCTATGGCAGTGGAAACTAATTTCTGGAAGTAAATTTAAAAAGATCTTTTTTATTTTATCATGAAACATATTGCAGGGCCTGCAGCTGCATTTTGTGTAATTGTGTATGCTTCTGTCCAAGATATTTATAATGTAAAGATATGTCACTTTTGTACGCAAATGATAATAAGAAAGCTTTATAAAGTAACCAAAAAATTACACTTTTACTAACTTTTTATAGATCATCTATCAGGGGAAGTACTCACTTGAGCAAAAACTTTGCGATGGTGTTGCTTGAATCTTTCAGTTTGTGGTCCAAGTACTCTAAGAAGACTCGTATCATCTGAACGATGGCAATGAGCAGCGAACCAAATGCAAGAGAGCCTGTATGGTACCTGTCAAGAGAAAAATGATAACATTTATTAAATTGTTTTTCTTCAATTCCATTAGGACCAGATAGCCTCCCCATTCTTCAGTGTATGCAGCATGCTGTGAATACAGACTTCTTTTATTCTGTAAGAATACCATTTATTTGTTAATAAGGTCATGTTATTCTTACTCTCTTTTACATTGTGTTTTTTCCCTGTTTGGTAGGTTTGTTTAGTTTTTTATGTTTCTTTGCACTGACACAATCAAGGTCATATAAATGATGTCAGGCTCATTAATGCTGGTGGATGACCCTTGACATATGTTTGAATTGAGTCTCCAGCAGATCGCAAGTCAGCTGGGCAACCTTCCCACATGAAGATTTTCAACTCGAGGAGGACTCGAGCCTACATGGCTCCTCATTTTGTAAGGTATATGGTTCAAAAATTCTTTTGAAGATTTATATTATGTTCCACTTTTTAGGACTCTGAATGGGATATTTTAGGGTTGAAAAAACATGAATTTGTCCATCAAAAGTATCGTACAAAACCAGATTTTCTTACCTCAGGGACCTGTACAGGGCACCAGACAATGGGAATGCTGGGATGTCCTTGGGTTTCTCAAAGGCCCAGTAGTAGGAGGCAAAGGAGCCAGCAAGTGTCATCTGCCCCAGAGCAATGATGAAGTTCATCCCCCAGAAAAACATGAATAACAAGAAGACCTCCAGGGGGATTATGTACCTAGAACATATAGATCAACAATTTAATACATGATAAAATAGAGCATTCGGTCAAGTCAAAAAGTATAGAAGATGGTGACTGCAGAAAAAAAATTAAAGGACATATTTTGATGATTGAAGGATGATAAAAGGATAAATAAAGAAGAGAATATGATGATTTAAGGACAGGACAATTTAAGGATAGAAGACAAACGCAACAATTACAAAAGATAAATAAAAAGATATGCTGTAAAAAAACAGGAGCCTCACAAGGCAGAACATTATACCCATTTACATATTAATATGGTTTTTATTTGGAGAAATTCTGCTAAAACAAAAAAGGAGTTGTCAGAACAAGAATTTCTACCAAAATATAACACAGGGCAATAACTAAAACAATGCTTACCTTTATTCACAACTACACATCAATACCAATCATTTATGCAAGCATAAAGAAATACTGATGAGTTATAAAGTAGATAGTGTCTGCACAATTATTTGCATAAATGGAATATTGTTATATTTATATGACACTTGAGCATATAAAAATGAATGTATAGAAGTTCATGTATATAACACAGTATTTTTGAAGAGAAAAGTAAAGAAAGAACTACTTGAAAGTCTTGTGATTTAATTAAGTGGTTTTTTTTAAAGTCTACTAGGTAACAGCCATCTTTGAAAAAAAAGTTGGACATCAGGAAAAGTAACAAAGATAGCAAGAATGTTTTTTAATGAATATGCATATATAGGTATTCAGGAAACTAAAATTGTGTTAGCAATCTAGCTTTATGATTACAGTTTTGATTTATTTTATTGATGTAGAAACTGTATGTTTTAAATATTTACAATAAGTTCAATTTAAACAACAGTTATCATTTAATATGAATGGCTGATGTTAATTTTGCAGAGGTTTACAGATGTTTAATGTAACTTCAATATAAAACTTAATTAACAGTTTAAAAAGGCTGTTGTTCTTTTAATTTTAAAGGAAGACTATCAGATTTTATTGTAGAACTTTCATGAAAATATAATTCTGAATCATACACTGAAAAAACAACAACTGAATATAGTACTTCAAATCTTAAAACATCACAACAATACCAATATTGACCTTACTTCTGACTCTACATAAATAAAAAATGTATATAATATTTCACCACCAATTTTAGGGGGTAATCCTTGTCATACATGATATCTCTGATCCTGTTTCATTGCATACATTCAGTAAAATATAAAGAAGTTCAAAAACTTTGTTAAAAAAAAAGAGTTGTTTTTGAGCAAATCTAGAAGCGTCATTCTAAGTTTCATTTATTTATTGCCATTCACTACAAACTAGGTAAAAGGTCTACTTAGGATCACTGGCTCTATAGAGGTAGTTGTAGCGAAACAATGCACAGAGGTGCAGATTCATACTTGCTGATACATGGACTTTTTTATCAATTTTATACCCGTTATTGTGTTGTATTCTCAATTGGAAAAGAAAAAACACAATTCTTCCCAATTGGGACACAATAATCTTTAAGAGCTCAAATCTAAATACAAAAATAATAACCATTGTAACAAATTCTGTATGGATAGTTATTGACGTTATTTAACTATAGACATTAAAAATCAACTTTTTATATTCTGTCATACTAAAAACCTCTACATCAGTGGGAATGAGTCCCAATTTAAATTCTGATATCTATTGAATTTAATTGTGAAAACATTCCATGTATCGGTAATATAGCAGCAGCGCACAAGGAAACAAATTGCTTTGTTTCTTTTGATTGCTGCAAAAACAAGGTGCAATTTGTTTTATTTTTAGCATTTAAATTGATTCTGATGTTTCTTATCTACAATGCAAGTAATAAATTAAACACCTGTGCAAGATACTACAAAATAAATAATCTTGTCTTCATGTGAATGGGCAAGTTTGTTTTTGTAGCAATCAAAATATTTATTGTCATGTTTTTTCTACCTAGCAAGCGTATAAACTCAACACATGCAAATATGTCAAGTGAATGGATCCATTTTTATTGTCATTAATGAAACGATTTTTGTTTTTTTTTGTTGATAAAATAAAATTTGGTCTTGTTTCAGACTAGCAAAAACAAGATGCAACACTGAAACAGAAAAATGTATGGAAATAGATAAGACTGGATTGTGTTTATTAACTGAGAGTATTCATGATTTGCATTGACTTTGCCAGCTTATAAATCCAACAGTCGGAACTTATAAAAAGATGTTCTGAGAAAAGAAACAATTAAACAATTTTTTCATGGTTAAACATTTGCTATTTTAAAAAAACATGAAAATGCCTGCCATTCAAATAAATACCGAATAGATGTATGATTAAATCCTCAAATTTAGTCCTGAATACTTGATTGTTTAACTCCAAGTTTCACTTATACAAAATGAATGGTAATTGAAACTTAATGGCAGATGATGCATCTGTTGTGTTGACTATTTGCTGAAGTGCTTCACGAAAGTGTTTCTCATCACTACCCACCTCCCATCCCACCAAAAACGATAAAGGAGAGAAACGACACCTAGCTGGGAGACATTCTACACAAGGACAGTGATATCCTGGTGTGATAAAAATTTGAAGTTTTAAGCATACTTATGTCCAGCCTTTCTAACAACACCTTAAATTATAATGATTAACTACTTCAGTAGCAACCTCTTGGCTTTTAACCACTAAACAGAAAATATCTTTAAACTAGTGAAAAATATTGAGTAAAAGTTTTAAAGCACATTACCGCCAAATTTTGGTAACATGCCGCTATCACTAGTTTTTGTCACCTTGTCACCTCTACTAAAATGCTTCACAGCTAGCCAAATCTTTGGTGTTGTGCTTCTTAAAATAGTTCCGTGTATAAAAAAAGATATGTTTATTTTCACAATTCTTTATAAATTGCATGTAAAGTGCCTAATGCAGAGGCAGGCATCACCAACTTTTTGCAGAATGTTTTTAATGTCAGCCATGTTTGAAAGTAGTTCATTCCCATAATCCTTTGTAAACTTTCAGACAGATTAATAATTCAGTCTGGTGTTGGCACATTGTGCTGGGAGCTTCTTGGTTAGAAAAGGGGTCATAAACTAACAGTATCACACATAATTGGGACCAGGTGATTATGTGAAGGAGGGGGATTATATGAAATGGTGTGCTGTACATTTGATGATCATGAATGTGTGTTATGAGAGAAAACAGTTGCAAAACATTTCTCAAATTTCCTCAAAAGTTAAATCTTATCAGAAAATTTATTATCAATTAATTATTGATCTAATATCATATGTTGGTTTTATGAAAGACAATAATCAAATGTACCATGAACTGCATCATTATAGATCTGCACACAATACAATATCTACTACAGTATGGATCAAGCGATAGCATATGATATAGGGTAAAGAAAAACTAATTATTTAAGTCAATTAAAATTCAATTCAATTCAATTTACATGTATGGTGATTTTATTGAAATTTTTTGTATTTATTATGATTTTTTTTCTCCAGAAAATTATTTTAATACAGCCAATACAGACCACTTTGAAATAGTGGATGTTTCTCAATCATTGCATTGCAGTAAACCGAAATATTGGGACACACCTTGTTATGTAACTACCGCAATGTAAACGTGTTATTTCAAATCAAATGAAAAGGACAACATATTCGATATACAAATCTACTCCTGAACTCAAATCATAATTCTGCCGACAGACAGCCTAGCAATAAGACAAAGCTTGTACTTTTACAAAAGCAACAAATGGTAAGCACATTATAACTAGCACTGGTCTGTTTCCATGGAAACAGAAAAAAATACCTTCCTGTGTTGAGGTCATCGACAAAGTCACCAGTAGCAGATAACAGACTTAAATAAAAGGTAGCTTAGGTTAAAAGGTCCTTTCTGCCAGGTGGTTTAATGGCCAAAATGGGGAAAAATTAAAAAAAAACTTTGCACCATCCCAATTGTTGCATTAAGTTTAATTAAACATACTCTAGACCTCCAGTTTGAACCCAGTTTGCTGCCATTTCTTAATTTTAGAAATTGATTTTTAGTAAAAATAGTGATTTTGTCAAATAGCTTTATTTTACATAAATAAAGCTTTTGTTTTGTTTTTATGAATTTGTGGAAGTTGGGGAACTGTAAAATAATAATGACCATCTGATGGTTAGGACCTTTAAAACATGACATTTTTATGAACATCAATAAACTAAATTTATTATGATTATAAATATTGTTTGAAATTGTTTAATTAGGGATTTGAGATTTGCCGGCATTTGCCAATACTGTGCAGCGACATTTCTATCATTATAGCACAGGGGCACTTATGAGGTGCCCAGGGACTGAACACACACCGACCCCTTAGCCCCGAGCGTTAGGAGGGGAGTCACTACTACCAACTTTAAAGTCTTTGGTTTGAGTCAGGAAGGGTTTGAACCTGAGACTTCCCGCAATGTCTTAGAAGGCTGGACTAAGCACCAGAGACACAAAACTACATTGTCTGCAACAGACTGCCAGCTTATTATCCTCAGCTTTTCTTACATGTACGAAAGAAACCTCAAACACACTTTTAAGACAGCATCCACCTTTCATTATTATTACTTCTTGGATGACAGATTAGAATTACTTGGAGATTTTAGAAACAAAAGTACGAAAATTAAGAATTCTTTAACTAGGAAAAATAAGAAAAACCAGAAATGCTGGAGAGCCTGCAGTTGTTACTGTTATTACAAGAAGGCTAAGTTGGTTACCTGAAAAGAATAGTTTAGCACATTATAAGACTGTGTTATCTTTGATTCATGTTAAATCTTTTATAATTAAAACAAACAACAGCAAAGAAAATGAAAACTATTTGCCTTAGAATTATGTTCTATACTTACTCATCACCTCCATATTTGACAAACTCACAGATTTCGCCTGTCTCTTTACTCTGGAAAAAATGGATTTAAAAATTTTCTTCACACATGAAAATAAATAGAACATTTTTAAGACTCTGACCA
The DNA here is from genome assembly GCA_007844125.1 of Sinonovacula constricta. Taxonomy (NCBI): domain Eukaryota; kingdom Metazoa; phylum Mollusca; class Bivalvia; order Cardiida; family Solecurtidae; genus Sinonovacula; species Sinonovacula constricta. Next base: position 9,028,340 of record CM017572.1, read on the forward strand.
TATTCCAGTATTAGTAGTTTGTTTTAACATATGAAAGCAAAGCCAGATAGAGCTATCATGGCAATGGGAGTTGGAGGGGGCTGGATTACATACTGTATTTGGTGACAGACAATAATATGCTAAACATAAATTAATAAGGATTGGATAAATAGAGTAAATCCAGTTTAGCCAGCTCTAGCTCATCTTCACAACCTGAACCTTTTGTTCTATCTGTTTAAGTTTGCAACAAACTTTGTGCAGAATCAGTGGCAATCAACAGGTTGGCTGGAAGACTTCAACACATGAAACTTTTGACCAAGACCTGTATCATGCAGTTATAAGCTGAGGAGTTACAAGTCAGAGACTTGCTCACCCACTGGCGCTCTGATTCGTTTTATCTCTACGCTAATACTTTTTATTCCGGCATTCATTGACCTAATCACAAGAGGAGTCTGATTTAATACTTATTTTTGTAGGATGGTGGAAAAAAATATGCAGCAATTCAATCTTTAAAAATGGACATCACCTTTATATGACAGAACAAGTCAACTACTTAAAAGACAGGTATTAAAGGCATCATTGAAGAGGGCTGAGACTGTGATTTGCATTCTGATCACTCTTCTTACAATTTCTGAGGATCCCTGTCTCTTTTTATTCCTTAAACATAATGGCTGTATAAGAAACAATATAATTTTTTTGGCAATGGTATTGCATAGAACATATACCACATGGATGGGTGAACCATTCAGGCTAAATTAATGAAGAATTGTTTAGCTAGGCCCATAGCATTCATCTTTTTCTAGTTGCATTTTAACATTAAAGTTTATGTAAAAACAATATAAAAATTAAGATAATATTTAAAGATTGTTAGTTTGTGTAAAAGCATTACTTTATCATTAAGACAAATTTACATGCAAGATATTAACAAAGCTGGATATATTTAATTATTTGACAAACCTTTAAGAGGTTTTTGTCTGCTATATTAAATAAAATGAGTTATATACAAAAAACAGCAAACTTGTTAAACAGTTATGAAGTCTTACATTGACATCGCATGGTGCTCTTTTAAGATAATATGATGCTCCATTATCGTCAGTAACATTTGTGGCATTGTTGTAATACTGGGCATTACCAACTGATGCCACATAGGCTGCCGTGGCAACGTAATAGCCAACAAATCCCAGTTGCAAGATGAATGGAATCACTGGCCAGATGAGGGTGAAGATCATGTTACTGATAGCCCTGCAAAACAACAAAGTACACAAGTTACAAATAGATAATATATTAGAAGTTCACAAAGCAAGTTCAGAATGTATTTCAATTAGTTGAAAGTTTTCCAACATCAAAGTTTTGACCAGACTGGCAATCGAACATTCCCAGTTACAGGCTGTGGAGTTATAAGTCAACAACTTCAGCTGCTCTCAGCTATAGATACCCATATTAATATTAAAAAGACACTCCACTGGACATTACTAATATGATTTGTGTCCATGCAATGTAATTGTGTCTATGTGATGTAACTTGATCCAAGTCTCAAATTACTGTAAATATGTAAAAGCAGTAATTTTCTCTAAAATGCTTATTCCCAAAGCACTTTTTGATTTTTTTTTAGATAAGAACTTGGTCCTAAGCATTTTTTTTAATAAATTATAAAGTTGAATTCGTTTTCATTCGTAAGTATTATTTTAATCTCCAAATTTTTACCTGCTGGATTCCTTGATGAGTTCAATTGCGATACAAATTCTCTTAACAAGGAACAAAAAGATCAGCAGAAGCAGGGCTAGGGCTGTTGCAGATCCACAACCTAAAAATATCATCATCATCATCATCATTATCATCAATTATTGTCATTGTCATCATCATCATTATCATTGTTTTTATCACCATCATCATCATCATCATCATCATCATTGTCATCTTTATTAAAAAAGACTTTACAAATTTATTATAAATAAAATTATTGTTATTGTTTCATTGGGTATTCATGAGAAACCATGGCTTATATTCTATAGTTTCATTTATACATGTATCCTCCATTGTGGGTAAGTATTTGGTATATAAAATATATGATTTGACCAACTACTGAGAAAACACCAGAATGCCTCATGCACAACTGTAGGGTGATGAATGAGCTTGGAATAAGTAAAAGTGTTTAAGCATTACGATAAATAAGCAAATTAAAAATAAAATTAGGAATATTTCTAATATAAGTATATGAAAACACCTACTAACAAGGGAAATAACTAATATATTTATTTCATTTCTAAAATGTGCAATACACAATGCATACATACCAAAAGCCAGCCAGGTTCGTTTGAGGCCCAGATAGTAGCTAAACTCGCCAGCAAACAGCGGGGAAACATTGTACTCTTCATCTGGTGAACCACTGGACTTCAACTCGTAGTACTTAGTAAAGCTGTAGTAGGTTGCTATGGTAACAAATATTACAAGGTTACAATGAAAACAATATTATTTGACTAAAAAACATGAATTGAATATTTTTATAAAGCTTACTTTACACTGAAGGCAAATAATGTTGCCAAGTAATCTGTTTATTAATTTCTTAGCATTCTAAATTATATAATATAACATGCCCAATGAAGTCCAAGCATTTTGATTGGTTGATTGCCAGTCATGTGATGTCAGTACAAAGGGGTACTGACCTGAGAATGCTATCTTTACAAGTTGTTAAGCCTAATTAATTTGTTCAGCTGTTTAAGTATTAATTATAGAAAAACAGCCACATATGGGTCCAATCGTATTAAAAATGCTGTGATCATTCTCAAGCATCTGATTGGTCACTTTGAGCTTTATTTGAAATATGACCAATCAGATGCCAGGGACCGAGACATGAGCTCAAAGTTTTATTACCTCTGACCTCAAACATTTTCAGTTCTGTTGGTAACAAAAGTGTTAATCTGGACATTATCCTCATTTAGGATGAAAAGCCCCAAGTAACTGAGCATGATAGTGTAAGTTACATATAGCATATGTTAACCTGATTTCTAAAAAGTAATTTAATTAGTAAATGAGGCAACATAAAAATGAAGATACATTTTGAAACCAAACAAATGACATCAAAACATGAATAAAAACAAATATATTTCTTCTCAAAATGCTAGAAATTTGAATGAAATCAATTCACCCATTCAAAAGTCTCAGCTTTATAATGGCAGATCCCTAAATTGTTGATCAAGTATGTCTACAAACAGGATCATCCAATCAAAGCATGTGTGAAGCATATGGTGAACAGTTAATCTACTTTACTTTACAAGAACTGTTTAGTTTGTGAGTACAGTAATAACTCATTACTCTAGCCTCCATTGGAACTGCCCCAAATATCTGGATTGTAAAGGATTCATTATTGTAGAACAATAATACTTTTGATTGTTTAATTACATTTATATTAAGCAAAGCAAATATCATGTTGTTTGTTTGTTTATTGGGTTTATCGTCCCACCAACAGTATTTCAGTAATCTGGAGATGGTGTTTTGACTTGAAGCAGATATAGTGCTGCCTTCACTGTGTATATCATGCTGTGAACACCTGGCATGATACCACACCAAGTCACATTGTCCTGACACCGGGTCAACTAGTTGTGGAACTACCCTTATATTTGCTTGAGCATTAGCAAGGGAGCTATACCACTACCATTTTTAACAACTCTTGTATGTAGCGGCCAGGGATCGAACCCTGAGTCTCTCGTACCTTGAGATGATGCTCTACTGACTGCACTACCAGGTCTGGTGCCCAAGTGCCATGTAGTGTAAAAAAAGAATCTCCGCTTTTATTATCACTTCTCACTGTACTTTACATCAGTAAGGTATGAATAAAAAAATTGTCAAAACTATCAATAGGAGGTGGTGTTACATAGAAATGGAATAACAGTCGATTGTGTCAATAAGAAATACACAAATCAGTACTAACCAAAGCTCCAACATCCCAGAAACAATGCTATGGTGACCCAGACCATGATGCCAGCAATCCAGCGCAGCAGGACAATCCAAATGAAACAGAAAATTGCCCCAGCTCCCAAACAGCTACAAAACAAATAAATTGAAAATAATTCACTTTAAACGTTAATAATGTCACAAAAAGCATTGTCTTTTAATAATAAAGGCCTTGTTAATGCCATCTGGGGTGAAGAGTGACCAAATATAAACCCTTCACATGCTTGAAACACCCTTTTACGTAAAGCTTACCCCAAGTTTCTAGCAAAAAAAGGGTCTTAGAGTGGTCGCACATAAATGTAATAAACAATTTTATAAAATATGTATGCCAAGCCGTATAGAGTATATTGTCTAAAAAAGCAAAGTTTGATATGCTAAATAAAATGAAAATCATGACTAGGATAGGAAAATGGGACAGACGTATGTATGTACATACACTGAATCATATGAATAGATGGACAGTATCACCATTATATGGTTATGGAAGCAACAAGGTGATAAAAAAATATACTTACGCCAGAATTAGCCACCAGGAGTTGACAAAATCTTTAAACACTAATTCAGCAATGTCCTTCACTGCATAAAACTTGGCCAGGTACCTATATAAGTCAATGATGATAAAAAAGACAAATGTTACAAATATAGGGCAGTGTTTTATTCTAAATATTTAAAGTGACATAGTCACAGTTGTGTGAAGGCACATGACACATAAAACCACATAATCTGCACATCATCATTACATATTTAAATTATTGCATCAACAGACATGTGATCTTTCCTTAGTCCCAAATAGGAAGACTTAGGTTCCCATAAATACTCTACATTGAAATTATGCACATTCTCGAACACCAAGCTGATATCTCAATGCAGGCAATATTAATGTATATTTGCATAAAATCCGATAGTGCAACGATTGCTTGCTGACAAACTAAGATACAAAACTGTTATTATTATTACTTTCCTTCCTATAATATGCAAATGACGGTATGGTAAAACGGAGGTACAAATGTTATCTAACTGCATTTATAATCCAACACGAAGGGAAGTATGTGTTTGCCTTTTTCAGCATATTTTTGTAAATAATTTGAACCTGCTATCAACTACAAAGACATATTGCTAAAGGTTTACGTCTTCACATTTTTTCCGAATTAGAACGGGTGACCCTTTGTCCAGAGACACTTCAGAACTCATCTTAGACATTTTAGAAACTTTTTTTTTTCCCAGGGGAAGCATTACACATTAGAGAACATCCTGTTTCACGCGGCAGCATGTCATTAAAACAATTAAGTTCTCGGCCTATAATTAAGTTCTAGACACATGGGACAAACACACAAATGACATTTAAAATAACAACTAAAGGCTTTTAAATGTTCATTTTCACACCATGCTATTTAAGTGACCGCTTACCAACAAATTAGTTCTATGCACCTTTGTAATTACTTACGGATGATGGACGATCTATTAACATCCAAAAGAGGTGTGAAAACTTGTCTGCACAAATAGCCGATGCACATTTTATTGTTGTTGTTAAGTGGGTTTTTAATTTTCAACTTAAAATTTATTCGTAGTTAACATTTTAAATAAAACAAATTCCAAATCAAAATTGATCAATTGAATAATACCATATTACTTAGACGATGATAATTACAGCGCCGTCAATGAATATGCCCGTTCCACTAAAACTCAATAACCGTTTCTGGATTATGAAACTTCGCCGATTTTGTTAGAATAAATTGATATTTATGCAAAAATCTATTGCATATTGTTGTTTTATGTATACACAAACGAATTTAAATGTCTCTTTTTATGTTTAATGTCAAATTTCAGGTAAAAATAACTTTTCCCTTAAAATAGCACAATACAGTTGTCTATGGCCGATACTATCGGCGATATTCTCTGCGGTCGGATTAGTCTGAGGGTCAATTTTGGTCTGGGAAAAAAGGGGAAAACTTAAATTCGCATGGATAAGACGCATACCCCACTTTGTTATCATAATTTGGGGCAAAAAACTGTGTCTTATCTATAAAACTTTACGGTATTAAACAGTTTAAAAATGTATAACGGTTGGTAAATAAACAGTCTAAAAGTTTATAACTTATAAAGTATAATAATCTCGTTCAAGAAGCAAACAAGTTTAGAATCCAACACTGTCCTAAATAGTTTGTACCTGTAATTGACATAAAAATACTTCTACTGAATGTGGTCTGTGTCGATACACTGTAATAAAATATAGTTGACCGTCAGTGGTTCCTGGCAAGGAGCACATACAGGTTGAACTTCTCTTTTTAAAAGATATGAATGAGTTAATCTAGTATGTCCAATGCGACAGCGGGTAAGAGCTACGTCTTCCCATCTACTTTCTCTGCAAGCAGAGACATTGGCACCGACATTAGGCTTAATTACGTTAAATTTGTTACAAACAATACTGTCCCAACTTGTTTGCCACTTGGTTAAAATATATCGGTTAATAAGGGATTTAAAATCAGTGTGTGGGATGCAAAGATTGGGCCGTAAATGTTGCCTCTATAAATGTAAACAAGGTTTTTGATCCTACTTTCTGACCTCATGTGACCCAGTTATAAACTCATTCAAGATTCCATGCCAACAAACATTCTGACCATGTAACTTGAAGATTGGATTTAAACTTGAACTCTAGACCACTAGATAGTTTTTGACGCTTACTGCCACACTCTGGACAATGGATGAAGGGGTATCAAAGAAGCTCAGACAAGTTAAATGGTAAATTTGACCAACTGTGACCTTGTCGTTTTAAGAACAATTGCTAAGTGTACTTAAATTATCTCCAAAAATCACAATATGGGGATTTCAATGAGCTTTCAAGGCCACATGCTAAAAATAAAGAAAGAACACTTTCAATGCAATATGCATATTATGAGCAAAATTCACTCCTAAAAATTTAGAAACACACATATTATTTAAAAGACTTCTTTTGTAAAAAGAAATCAGACAAAATTTAAAAACAAAACTGTGAATGAAGTTTTTCTTTGTCAATTCACCTTGTGACATATTTTTTAAAATGAAAATTACATATCATATTGTTATATATTGTCTTGGAGTTTCCTGTTTCAAAATAAGATTTTATATTATGCTTGACCAAAAAGAAAAAAAAGAAGAAAAAAAATTCCCCATTCAAATTTATTGATTGTAAATGCAAGAACCAATTGTTTTTAATGACATGTTGATAGATACTTTAATAATTATTATAAATATGTTGGTTTTTAACTTTTGTGATATTAGTAATAAAAAATTGGGGACAGAAAATTAAAACTTACTGGCTGGCTGTGTTTACAAGGTCACCAGTCAAGGTTGTGCCATCCTGGTTCACAAGGTCATTGGATCCATCATTTAGATTGGCAGCATAGTTGAACCCGTCAACAAATATTGAGGGGATGCAGCGTCCTACCACTGAAAAAGGGAGTTAATCATCTTAAAGTGTTTTCAGTTTATATAATACATAACAAAGCTGTATTATTTCTATAATGATTTTTTCATATTTGAGTTTTAGTGTCAAAATCAAGGACACACTGTGGCTGACCACATTATGGTGCGGACACCATCTGTGCAATGCAGATTACTTGGAGACCACCATTCATTTTTTTTCCACCCTGACCAGGAGTTGAACCCAACTGAAGGGTTGAAGAGTTACAAATTAGTAACTCCTTGGTCACAGGTGCCCCACTGACATATTTGAACGATTGAAAGAAGACCATAGACAGGAGTCTAGAAAGAACCCCTCAAAAGTGCCTTTGCCACATAAAAGTTCTCTTCCAGGCCAGGACTTGAAACCAATCAGTGAGGGGCTGACTTCTTACCAAAACAAATGTCCCTACCAAGTTTAAAAAATTGTGGGCCCTTGCTTACTCTGGATATTAAACTGAAACAAAAATTCGAGCTTACTGTGACTTTTTTACCACTGACCCTAAAATAATGAGTCCATCTTCTCTTCAAGACAAATGTCTGTAAGAAGGTAAGAGAATTGTGGGCATATGCACTAAAGTCATTTTTCTGAAACAAAAATGATGCTTAAGTCACTGTTGTAGGACCTTTGACTTACTGTCTCCAAAACAAATAGAAGTCATCTAATACTAAATGGAAACGAAATGGTCTAATGATTAGACATCTGCTCTAGCAGCAAAAATGTTTGACTTACTTTGCTTTGTTATGAATTTTAGTCACAATATTTTAAATAATCAACTAATTTTGAATAATCAAAATTCAGATGTTAAAGCATTACTTACAATCTGTTGTAGGCATGTAGTAGGATGCACATAGATCAGTGTCTATAACAGAATTCTTGACTTTCTAGAAAAGACAAATTAATACATGGTTTAGTTAGGCTGTAAGCAAAATCATACCAACACAATTATTTATATATTGGTGGCATCCTGCTGTAATTTGTGGAACCCCACCCAAAAGTACTGAGCAGCATTACGAGTACTCCAAAGGACAGCTGGAAGACTTCTGTGTAATAAAATTCTCACTAGACTAGACTAGACTAGAATCTGAACCCAGGTGTTACATGTAAAGAGTTCAAATATTTCTAACTGGCAACTTAAATGCTCAGCCAAGGGCAAATCCTTTAGAAAAGAAATGTAAGTACATGCAATATATTGTTAAGCCATTTATTTTGAAGAAAACAATGGAAGTGGTGAAGCTCCCTTGCTTATATGCACCATTTCAGGGGGCAGTTACATAACTGATCTGATCAGTGTCAAGACAATACGACAGGGTGTTTAAAAGTTGTTCTGTCTAGTGTCAGGATGTGAAATGGTATGACAGGTCACTATGACAGCATGCTAGACTGTTTCAAGTGATTGATGGTATGATACAAGCTTGAAAATACTTGCATGTTAAACTTTAAACCTTAATAAACAAATGTAACCAGAAATAATGACGTATCCTACTTACAGGAGTAGATGCGGCGTTGACTGTAGTCATTTTATCTGTGACACTGGCTTTACAAATCATTTTGTCATAATCAGCTTGGACAGCAGTAGTAGCTGTGACTAATGCTTCAAGGGTCACATACACCCAGTATGACGAGGGGCAGCTTGCCACACACACCTGGTAAAGAGTTGGTCTTATCCATTGTTATCTCATATTTTTCATAAAAATGCACAATGCAGATAAAATAAAAGACCTTCTCACATCAAGTTCTTCACCCATCTCAAGCCCATGCAGTTAGAGGTGAGCAGAGAAGTTACAAGTCTGGGACTCTACAACTCGTCCCTGGCCGACCACTAGAGAGAAGATTGAGATAAGAGTGATAGAAAACAAAAGAGAAACCAGGCAGATATGGAATGAAGGAAATAGGGAGATTTGAAGACAGAGAAACAATGAAACAGACAGTCAGACAGAAAAAAATAGAAAAAAGAGAAAGGAGAGAGATAGACAGACAGAAAAGAAAGAGATGGAGACAGACAGACAAGCATATAGAAAGGGATAATGAAAGGGAAAGCAAGAGAGAAAAAGAGAAGGGGAGGAGAGATAACTATCCAAAATGCCAAAGGATGGAGAAATATTCACCATTTTAAATCAATGTTCTAGATTAATGGATATATTTATCATGCTTAATGTAAATCCAGTTTCTCCTATAAACAATTATAATTTTATGCATGACTGTGTAGTGGATACTTTCTCACACTAAGAACTTCAATGAACACTAACTATATATAGATAGGTAAGGAATAATGGAGTTAATTACCACACAAGGTCTCATTAGGTTTCCATTAGCTTATGGTGTGAATGGAGATAACTATACATACTGAAGGTGTAGGGCATCCCGCTGCTATGGCTGCTACGCCCACTTTCGTGCACTGTAGGATGTCGAAATAGTGCAGGTAGGGTTTGGACCTAGAATATAAAGACAATGTCTTTTTCTTTAAATATTAGTAACCTGCCATGTGTGTAGGTATTAAATGCAGCCCATGGATGAACAAATTATCATGTGGCACTATATTCTATGTGCATGATCCTGTCGAGTGTTTTTTGGTTTTTTTTTATACAAATTATCATGCAATAATACTTATCACTTATTAATTTCACAAACTATGATACACATAGGGAGACATTGTATAATCACATTTTTGACTGACCTCATTTCCCATTGTCTTTAATATATTTCTATATAAAATTTCAGGAAGATGCTGTTTACAGTTATGCAGCATAAAAAACTACATCGTGCAATAAAAAATCTTGAATTTTGTAAATAGTAGCAGTAAATTACAAGTAGTTAAAAAGCTCATAGTGCTGTAAGAAAGTTATTATTTTTAATTTTAAAATCTAGTCTGTGCCAGCAGGTGTACTTTCATATGTATGTCTGCAAAACTTTTCCCAAGTATGACAATTGTGAAAAAAAAAAAAAAAAATCTGTATGTCACTCTGATTGTTAGATCTCAACCCACTGGATGATGTCACAATCAAATATCACCAAATTACACTATTTCTAATTGATAGATAAATATATTAAATTTATTTTGCGGTGGCAATGTTGCACCAAATAACAAAGTGTTTGTTTTGTCAGTTATATGCAAGTTGTGAAGTAAACATTTAGCAAGCACACATTATTTTTACAAATAAATGTAAATTCATTTTTTCTTCACATAAAACCGTTGTAATCAGCTTTACCATTGATTTGAATATCTATTAAAGTATTATAAATACAATTTAATAGATGAAGATAACCGATAAAGGGTTTCTTACTATAAACAACCCAGCAGTTTTACCATTGCATTTTATGCTAAGCTGATAAAATGGTTTAGAAGCATGTTAAGGTTTGTATTGTTATTATTGTTGTTAATGTTGTTGCTGATACAATGTTGAGGTTTTCAAACAATGTTAAATATGTTTATCCTTCTATTTAAAAAAATGGAATTCTCAGCTAGCTAAAACACAGTAAATGACACTGTAGCTCACTAAAAATAGTTAAATGACATCCTAAGCTAGCAAACAATAAGTAAATGACAGCCTAAACTAGCTAAAAAGAAGTTAATAACAGCCTATGCTAGCTAAAAATAAGTAAACGACAGCCTATGCTAGCTAAAAGTAATTTAATGACAGCCTATGCTTGCTAAAAGTAAGTTAACAACAGCCTATGCTAGCTAAAAAAAAGTAAATGGCAACCTTAGCTAGATAAAAAAAGTAAATGATATCCTCAATTTACTAAAAATAAGATAGTAAATGAGATAGTAAATAACATCCTAAACTTGCTACAAAAATATTTTAAGACAGTCTTAATTCTTTTTAACAAAACAGATAAAGAGAGATTATCAGATTATGAGAACAGATGGACAAAATTTTGAAATAAATGCATTATCGTCCACTCCAAAATTAATATTTTACCTCTAAAGTACAAGATAAGCTAGAGCTATCACTCCATTACTTACAGGCTTTAATTCCTTATTCTTCTGCAGTGAAAAACTATATATCAGGACAGACTAATTGATAAAGTAAACACCCATTACATGTAGATGGGGTATTTAAGAGAGAAATTCAATGAACTTTTCATTGTCATGTAATATGAGTTTAATATGTATAGAAAACAAATAGTTTTGATATTTCAAAGAGATTCTGGGTGTTTATTCTGAACAATAAAAGTGATGTTTGTAATGTTTCACAAAATCAATCTGTTTAGAAATGTATGACATTTAATGCTATTGATGATATGCCCCAAATTGTTTTATATATAACTACACATTTGACTTCACATACATAATCTTTCTGAATTCCAATATATAACGGACACAAATAATAATTAATACAATTTTCTTATTTGAATTTGTGTTATTATCTCTTCTTGCCAAAATTATATGTCTAACAATATTCTACATGCTATATCATAAAGTCTAGTTTTTTCTTATAATGGTATCTGCAATTTCTTTGAAAATTTTAAGTAAACTCCAAACAGGTATTTCAACTTTGGTGCTTTATCAAGTCAAATAAAAACCAAAGGTTGCTGAAAATGTCCACACACTGAATTTAACAAAGTTCATGGCAGCAGTATAAAAAAGGCTTTCTAAATTTAAAAAGGGGAAAGAAATATTTCCTCTAGTGTATATAGTGATGATGAAAAACATAATATCAACTTACGCATAATCCCCCACTCCACACATGTTTCCATCGGAGTCCACTGGGTAGATAAGTTTTTTAGGGTCACCATATGCATAACCTTAGGATGAAAACATATATAAAAAATCACATTTCCCACAAGCGCGCAATGTGTCAACGCTACAATGAAAGATCAGTCGCAATGTTGCTCAATGCATTGTGGGCATGAAGCACTTTCAAAAACTCCTAAAAATAAAATGCTCTACACAAAGAAGTTGATGCCTGTGTTTACAAAAATGTAGTTCACTTGATATTTTAAAAGTTTATTTGTAAAAATTTAATATAATTGCATCTTTTATTTATTCACAGAAACACTTTACAAAAGTACAAAATTGATTTAGAGACAAAGTTTAAATAAAATGTTCTTGTTAATATAGGAGTCTAATTTATATTGTGGCTTTATAGATATAGTGGTCTTGCTAGATATGTAGTGACCTTACTAACCCTTCACTTGCAGGAAAATAGATTTACTTCATTAATTTAAAAAACCCTGACCCTAAAGATGTCTCCAGCAAGTAAAAGTGGTCTTACTTATTAAGTAGTCTTACTAATAAAGTAGTCATGGTAATACAGAATCTGACAAATGGTAGCCCAGAAATAGCAAAGACAAATCTCATCTACAGACTGACTGATAGACCGATGGACAAGACTCCAATTGAGTCTCAATTTACAACATATTTGGAGATTGTGTTGGTCATCTGTAATAGACTTACCCCAGGCTGAGACAGCGACCATGGCCGTAACACAGATGACAAACAGGAGGCAACATATGATGTCAGTACAGGATCTGCAACATAGAAATATCTCCACATAAAATAAACCTTTCATAAATTAACAAGACTAATGTTGGAATTGACATATGTTCCCCTTATGACCAAACAACCCTAAATATGACTTGACTGAAATGGTTGCATTTGAAAATGTCAATTGAACACATTGTGAAGTGTTTATCTGGAAGATTTTTAAGTTTAAGTGATGTTTTTTAAAAGTTTTGGCTGAGACAGAAAATGGGATAAATAATTGATTGCTAATGTTATATGCTTCCTTTCAGTGACATAAAGCAAATTGTAAATAAAAATGGCCTAATTCATAGAAAGAACACATAACAAACAGGAACTTATCATGTCTGTACATTACCTAGAAAAAAAATATTTTAGTCCAATCACAATTCCACAAACTATCTATCCATCCAAATTGTTTGTAAAATTGTAATCTGAAAAGTCTAAACTTGTCTTGAGTGAGATTGCCAAACCCATTTTGTTATGGATGTTGCTGCCATATAAACTCTGTTTGATATATTTGCTGTGCAATTAAAAAAAAAGAATTGAAATACAGCAATAAGTACTGTAATAGTTAAACAGACCATAGCTGACAAACTTTTGTTCTGTTTATTGTCCAATTAACAACCTTTCTGTTATCCAGAGATGGTGTCCAGTTGAAGAAGATATAGTGCTGCCTCCTCTATGTATAGCATGTTGTGAATATCTAGCATTATACCACACCAAGTCACATTATCTTGTCATCAATTTAATTATACTTGATTCTTAAATATCATATCAGAACAATCCAAATTATCTAGAGACGTGAGTACTGTTGATAAGCTTTCTGTCTGTATGATGGTCGTTGGGCCAAATATTACATATGGGGGATAGATGCAAGATTTGCATGGAGTTTGACATGACTAAGTACTGGATTAAAATCTAGGCCTAATGTACCAACAGCCTAGTATACTCTGTGATTGTACATGTTACCACAATGTGTAATCAACTGGAATTTACTGAGTATGTGAAATCTTCCAATTTATGAACAGAAGAAATCATTCTTTCAGACATGATTCTGGCACATCCACAGTAGACTTGCCACTTATCAATGGTCAGTGACTAAGATCAGAACAAATTAACGACTGAACGATTAGCAATGACCTAATGAATAATTGATGGTTACCCTGTCTCCACTTCTACTTCACTCAGTAACTTCTTCACATTCACCAGCCTGCTAAGCAAGAATAAATCAGGCCACATACAGTGTAGACCCAGACCACTGTATTTGCATCAAGTGAACACAGACAAGAGACAATTGAAAGACTGATGGCCAGATGTTAACCCTTTACTTTTGGAAACACCAATCAACGATTAAGTATAGCCTTTAGGCCAACAAACAAGTAAGAATCTAGAGACCATCTATTCCATACCAGCCGGGGACTTATATCCTATTTCTAGTGTTTTGAGTCAACAAGCCAGATTAGCTCTTTAAACTGGCTAGTTTTAAAAAAGCAATCACTAAATTCTTACTCAAATCTTTAGTTATCAGATTATGCATACAGACAATGGTGCTTACATTAGTGTATTGGTATTTTGGGTTTTACGGCACACCGACACTTGATCGGACATACAGCGCCGAATACAAAGAAGTTTACCATGAATAGAGTATAATCAGGTTAAAATAACCTTGACTAGTGTTATAGAGTCAGCAGCAAATAGTGAAGATCCTTATCAGATAGCTCCTAGAGGGAAGTTTTAAAAATATGTGATTAGCAGGCAAAGAGTTAAAGTTAGCTAACTTTACCACAGTGTCTTCCTTGTTTGCCATTTCTTTAAACATGAGAACAAAGTTTGGTTAAATACCTGTTTTTCATGGGCCCTTTGAAGTCTTTCTTGTGTTGTTTCGGTTTATCTGGAAATAGAAATAATTACACAATTAAACAATTTGACAAAAAACAACGGCTAGACATCATTGTTCTACACTCACAATAACAACTCACTACACTGGTCCAAGACAAACTAAGAAGCATATTGACTGTTTGAATTATTTCTTAATTAAAGAATTGAACAAACAGAATTATTGTTTAATCAATAAGTGTATGTTTTCAAGTGGCCTTTAAAGGTAACAAAACAAATGGAAAGACAAATCAATATGAAGTCAGGGTCAACTCAGATCGGAATAAAAAGTCAGATGGAAATAAAAAAAGAAAAAGGGGCAAAAAAAATGTATGAAGATTTAAAAAAAATGCTGATTTGTTGTGTTATTATGATGGATGGATAAAAGACAATATCACACTTAATAACAACAGTTCATCTATCTCTGATATAAAGGTGGTTCCCTAACAGTTTTACTATATCGAATACAATTCACAATAACTAACCCCTGGTGTAATGATGATATTATGTAATCTTAGAAGTAAGTGGTTAAGTAGTTTTCAAAATTTAAAAAAACAGCTAAATGTGCAGCATGGCTCAGACAGAAAATAATCCAAATGACTAAGTATATTGGTGGCATGGTAAAACCCGAAAAAAATAAAATGTTTCAAGCTGAAGGTGAAAACCATCTGTTAAGTCACACTTACTATTCATTTTAGATAGGATTAATTAATAGTTAGCATGTTCATTAAAGTTTCCACACACAGAAATTAACAGCTTTTGATTCTAAATGGGATTAGTTTTGTTTGTTACAGCATATAGAGTCTATATGGGAACTTTATGGTAATGTATGTGACATTACAATGTGTTGACTATCTAACACCTTACTGTTACATTTCTCGGATTAGATTGACTGTTTCGACACCTGATGTTACAGCAAGGCAATATCTTCAGCATTTAAAACATATTACCTGAACAAAAAATGAACAATCCAGAAGAGGATATCAACCTAAATTGTTAGATATTGAATAGGTTTAATGAGACCATTAACTTTTCAGGAGGATATGTTTTTACTTTTTAATCTCTATCATCTCTCTGTAGGAGAATTTTTATAGCTTGTGACCCACCAAGACTAACAACATTAGGTAGTCAACTGATCAATACACAGCAATCAATACAGGTAAGTCCTAACCCTGCTTGGTTTAATAGCACCTTTCCTTCCTTGTACCAATCAACTAACACACACACACACAAAGGTACTATAACATAATACTAGATACTTTACTTTCTTGCAAATAATGCAGATCCTTATGAGCGAGCTCTCAGCAGGAGCTGGGTTATATGATTTACACTGTTCAATTCATGCTGTGCAGGACAAGATTAATCCATCCCCCTTGTCATAAATCTAATCCTTTGAGGAAGCATTAAATGCTACTTTGTAATTTAAATACAACTTTTACCTCTGATGCCCTCAAGCAAATTAGATTGGAATGGTTTATAGATTTGTATGCATATTATCCATACGTGTGATCTTTCTTGGAAGCCAAAGTGGGAGATTTCTTTTTTTCACATAAACAAATAAGGAAGATATCTGTTTCCAAGTTGAGTAGGAAGATTTCTGAAAATCTGTAACCACCCCCCCCCCAATTTTCAAAGAATTTTGAACCTTAAAAGTGGGAGAGTTCATATGTATTATTATCAAGCAGTTGATACATAAAAAGTAAGAAAAGAATCTTAAGCAATCTTTCCCTAACTATAGTTTTGTTGTTGCTGTAACACACAAAAAAATATTGGTAAATTTGTCCATGCTGCTTTTCCATATGGCTTTCTAATAAATACAAGAAAACAGCAGAAAAAAGCTCTCAGTAGACAAAGTGCCACTCTTTTTTCTGTGCTGTACTGTATTAATTCCAAGTAAAAATGGGCATGGCTATGTTAAAATTAGTTTTGGGTCACCTGATCTTTTGAACACTTTTAATACTGAACATTTATACCTGGTTCGAAGTGAAAATCTTTTATAGTTTTTACAAAATAGAACTTAAAAAATGCTAAATCAACAGACAATACTAAGTAAAAAGGGGGCATCACTCTGCCAAAAAATAATTTTAGACTTACTTGCCCTTTTGAAATGGGTTCCCCATTTGATAGTGAATGAGTATTCAAAGTTTAAAATGAATATCTAGACAAGGACCTTAACAAAAAAAAGTAAACTATTGCCAACAAGAGTGTCACATTAATAGCTCCATGTTACTTCCAAATGTGGAGTCCAAAATGGCATTGCAGGTGATTTCAACTTATTTTGTTGAATAAAGACACTAGACATATCAATGGTGAGTACTGATAACTGATTAACATCAGCAAATCATATAGCTTGAATCTATTTTAAATCCAATCAAAACTTTAGTAACTGCTTAATAGTGGAAATCAATGTTAAATAAAATAATTTCCATTTTTTCTGATGATAAACTTACATTAAGTATCATAGTAAGTTACCAAAAGAAATATCATTTGAGTAAACAGTGCATTCTATTTCAATAGGCATTTTCTTTTCTTTTTTTTTTTGTCACTTAGTATAGATCCATGGCCTATACAGATGTACTTTTTATTTGTAATCTTCTTGTTCATAATAGTCATATTAAAGTTCTTTTTAAAAAATAAAAGCCAATTTACTTGTATATTATCTAAAACAAACTGTCATTTGAAGTCAAATATAAGAAAGAAAAAAACATACTGCAAAGATGGCAGCCCAGTGTTACATGTAGCAACACCAAAACATGCAATGGAATGTATGACCTTGCACAATTTTGACATGTCAGGTTGAAAATTTATATGGGTGTGCATCTTTTTGTGGTGCACTATCAGATAGCAAACCATCATAGACCCCAGGACATTAATTTTACCTAAAGTAGCAATAAACCCTACTATTGTCAATCAATTCATAGATTGCTGGTACACTCAACCCTTAGCACGCTATTTGTGTGTTTATAAGACTTAGGCAAATAGTGAAGATCCAGATCAGCCAGGTCCTTGCTGGGAGGTGTCTAATCAGAATCTACATTACTGGCTGCTCAGTCTCTGTATGTAAGTATATCAACCATGACCATGTAACACATATGTGAAAGCAAAACAAGAACACCGCATGGCGGAGCAAAATACACCCGTCAATTAAGCAATTTGAAATAAACTGTTGTGCACCTTTTTGTGATTCAATAGGCAAAGTTCAGGACTGCACTCTGGGTTATTGCAAGAAAAACTGAAATTAAAGTAGAACATAAAAAAATCTTTAATCTGCCAAACTGCTGTGCACTGTTGTGCAATGCACTCTGACATGATTTTGGACTGTGATCTGGGTAAAAGGAAAAAATCAAAGGGGAATAACGTCAAATATACAAAAATTTACATCAGAGTAATGGCATTTGTGTAGAAAGGGGTGCCTGCCCACCACGGGTGATCCCATCGAGACAAGATACTAACAAGTCCAAGCAACAAAGGGTTTGGAGAAATGAATTTAAACTTTTAACCTGCTAAGCATTCAGTTTACAGAGTTCAGTTATCTGGAGCCAGTGTCCACTTGAAGCAGATATAGTATTTCCTTCACTGTGTATAGCACCACCCTTATATTTGCTTGAATGTTTGCAAGGGAGCTATACTGTTATCACTTTAGCAACTTTTGTATGTTGTGGCCCGGGATTGAACCCTGGGCCTCCTGTACCCGAAGCAGAGGCTTTACCAATTGCACTACCAGGTCCAGTCTGAGAACAAGCATTTAGTGATCAAGACAAATGATGTTAGCCAAGATAAACAACACCCAAGAAATCAGCACCATTTGTTGCCTAGTCCCTCAGAACAATAAAAGTTATCTTAGTATGTACTCATTTGCAGACAACAGACTTTAGCTATGAAGCATGTTTGTTTGTTTTCTGATACCACACAGCAACACAATTATGATTATTATAGCTATGTCACACAATAATTGGTAGAGTGAACACCTCTAGAACCACTGGTTCTCTGCAGGTCAGCTATAAGACTTCCTACAGATAAACCTCTAGAACCACTGGTTCCCTGCAGGTCAGCTATAAGACTTCCTACAGATAAACCTCTAGAACCACTGGTTCTCTGCAGGTCAGCTATAAGACTTCCTACAGATAAACCTCTATAACCACTGGTTCTCTGCAGGTCAGTTATAAGACTTCCTACAGATAAACCTCTAGAACCACTGGTTCCCTGCAGGTCAGCTATAAGACTTCCTACAGAAAAAAATTCACTGACTGGGACTCAAAACAAAGTTGTAAGAGTCAGAGGAGTCACAAGTTGAGACCTCTATGCAGTAGGTCACAGGCACCAAACAGCCTCCCCCACAGGGACCCAACAGGCCCCACACAGGGATCCCACAGCCTCTCCACCAGCCCCCCTCCCCCCACACACACAGCCTCCCCCACAGGGACCCAACAGGCCCCACACAGGGATCCCACAGCCTCTCCACCAGCCCCCCCCCCCTTCCCCCCCGCCGGGACCCAACAGGCCCCTCACAGGCGCCTCACAGGGACCCAACAGGCGCCTCACAGCTCCCCCAACACACAGCCCCCCACACACACACACACAGGGACCCAACAGGCACCCAACAGGCCCCTGACAGGGACCCAACAGGGATCCCACAGCCTCCCCCACAGGGACCCAGCAGGCCCCCACAAGCCCCCAACAGGGATCCCACAGCCTCCCCCACAGGGACCCAACAGGCCCCACACAGGGATCCCACAGCCTCTCCCCCCTCCCCCCCAGGAACCCAACAAGCCCCTCACAGGGAACCCACAGCCTTCCCCACAGGAACCCAGCAGGCCCCCAACAGGGATCCCACAGCCTACCCCACAGGCCCCTCTACAGGGACCCAACAGGCCCCTCCACAGGGACCCAACAGCCCCCCCCCCCCCAGAGGCTATGGATTAACAACTTACTTAAGAAAGACTTCCACTCTATATAAACCTATAGCAGATTGATATATCCTGTCAGAGATGTAAGATAAATGTGTGTGTGTATTTGATCAGTGCACAAATCAGGAACAAAACTGTCAGATTGTAACATCCTGGTGGTCCTTGGTCTATTTCATGTCATCCATTAGTAACCAAGCATCACAGGACAGGTATATACAATCTCATTCATTTCAATTATAGTTATCAGTAAAATAGCAGAGATAGGTGACACCAAAGTGCTTCAAATAAGGATTTATCAATAAAAAAAAAATCAGTTAAATAGATAAGAAATTGAAATTACAACAAGTGACATAAGGAACCAAAGAGGCCACATAAAGGAAATTGATCCAATTTTGTGAAAGATATATAAATGTACTTCATACCTTGTAAGCAAAATTAAATTGTTTTGGTATAAAAACAGAAAAACATGCATTTGTTTGTTTAATTTGTTTTGCAATCTGTGCCATCAATTTAACAAAGCCTTCAAATTAACACAACAGGCAGACAATCAATACTCAAGAAACAGATTTAAATTGAAACAAAACTAATTTAATTTTTTGTTTATTTAATATGCATTGAGCAATAATGTAAACATTGAATTGTTACATGATTCATGACATTTCATACATATGAGATGAGATTTTAAAACATGAACTATTTACTTCAAACAATTCATAAACCAACTGAAAGAAAAATACACAAAATTTTATTCTGATCAATGTGTTGAATTATTTGTTTATTTATTCATTTATTGGGTTTATGGTCCCACCAACAGTATTTCAGTTATCTGGAGACAGTGTCCACTTGAAGCAGATATAGTGCTGCCTTCACTGTGTATAGCATGCCGTGAACACCTGGCATGATACCACACCCAGTCACATTATCCTGACACCGGGCCAACCAGTCGTGGAACTACCCTTATATTTGCTTAATCGTTAGCAAGGGAGCTATACCACTACCATTTTTAACGATTTTGGTATGTCGCGGCAACCCGGGTCTCCCGTACCTCGAGCCGTCGCTCTACCGATTGCGCTACCAGGTTCGGTAAATTATTTGTTCTAAATATCAATAAAACAGGAGCTCTAAAATGACATCAGAGACTTTATACTTTACAGACATATAGCAAAATGTACTTGATTTTTTTCTCTAGGAACAGTCTGATCAATGTCTATAAATTTTGTTGTCAAGTCCTTAGAAATAGGTTTAGTTATCTATGATTTCAGTAGTTAGGTAATACAATCTGTCCTGCTTATAAATACATGTACTATTTTGAAAGTTGACAGTTCCCTCCACTTTTATTCATTATTCAACGATAACGCCACTTTTCATTTATTAAACATTCATATCTAAAACATATTTGCAATGTCTTTTTATGACAATATGGACTCAATTAAAAATTGTAAACAAACTTATGCAAACAAGGTAAACCTTTTACCATGTGTTAATCAAATGAAAAATTGACTTTAAAAATAAATAAACCCTTGAAAATTTCTAGCAAATGAAAATGTTTACAACAGACAGATCAATAATCTAATCTAACTAGATGAAGTTCATTTTAAAACTGTTAGTCTTGGCCCAGTGGGACTTGATATTAACTTCAAACAACGCTGACTCCTTGGCCTTTCACCACCTGAGTTTATGCCTGGGTCAGGGCAAAATTACTTGCAGTGCGCCAGTGCTTCTACCCAGATATTTTTCTGGGGTCTTCCTTTATCAATACTATAGAGGACACGTTTCTAGAGCAACATCTTTTACCTGTACAGAATGCACATGTAGGGGATGTATTACCAAAGTTGTTGGCCAGTTAATGAAAAATATAAAAACAAAAGTTAAATTTTTCACTATTTTTATTTTAAAAAACAAGTATTTTATTAGTGAAGGCATGTGATATACTTAAATACATACAGATTTGTTTGTTTTTAAATACATTGCACTGACACAAAAATGGTCATATTGCCGACATCCAGCTAATTATAGGTCAAGGAAGATGCCTGACTTACGTCTGGGTAGAACTATCAGCGACATCAGGTTAACTGGAAAACTTTCCCATATGAAAGTTCTTCCACCTGCAGGGACTCCAACCCATAAGACGAGGGACTGAGGAGTTGCAAGTCGGTGACTGTTTAAACACAGGTACCCTACACGTGCTAAAGATATTAACAGTTGACAAAACCTCTCAAATCAAATGGTACATCTTATGAAGAGGTAGTGTTAATACCTTTGAGTTACTCTTATCATGCCAATCATGAATTGACAAAGCTTAACCAAACGGTGTGAATTCAGATCAGCATCAACCAGCACAGTGAGTCTGATCAAGATCTACACTTTTTGCTCATAAGTTTCTAAAGTAAAAATGAAAGCTTTACCTTTGTATAGCGTTTGTCAAATATACTACAATAAGTAATAATTATAAATGGCAATAGTGGAGTAGGGAACAATACCCCACTATATGAGGCTTCAACAATGGCCAGGTCCAACATAGCTTGATCAATGTCAACCAAATAGAATCACTAAGAGACAAGCAAAATATTTATCACCTCACTATCGTAAAAGGTCTAACCTAGCCGGTAGTCATTTAGCAAGGCCACGTTTTAAATGTATCAAACAAACCAAAGACGTAATGTAAATGGTCATGCTTTGGTTAAAATATAAAATATCAAATTACCTCAAGCAGGATGTATAGTTTTGAAAGGTGCAATATCTGATGTGTGCAATGAATTCTTGTTGTACAAATGTGTAAATTGAAACTTGCCATCAGTTTGATTTTCTACCTTACATATGCCAATTCTTGCAAGCCATGAATGGGGTAACAATATAGTACATGTCCATGTGAAGAAAATTAATATATATATATATATATATTATGAAACCATACGGTTAAGTTAATATAGCTATAGCTTTAGTTTAACAGCACACATTGAATATAAAGAAGATGTGCACAATGTTGTCTTTCACTAGACAATGAATTTGATTACAGTCACAAGTAAGTAAATGGGACATTTGTTTTTTTTTATAGTGTACAAGTTCTTTCAAGTATTTTTATCTTACTGAATTGTCCATATCCTGGGTAGCATAGAACAAGGAACAATCTAGGGTACATAGTCTGCCCATGGATTTACACTTTGTTGGTAGTTATGGGTTAAAACAGGTCAGTTGACAGCTACAACAGCTAGTTTAATCATGCCTTAGACAAGTCAGAGGACAGCTCCAACAGCTAGTTTAATCATGCCTTAGACAGGTCAGGGGTCAGCTCCAACAGCTAGTTTAATCATGCCTTAGACAGGTCAGAGGTCAGCTCCAACAGCTAGTTTAATCATGCCTTAGACAGGTTAGGGGTCAGCTCCAACAGCTAGTTTAATCATGCCTTAGACAGGTTAGGGGTCAGCTCCAACAGTTAGTTTAATCATGCCTTAGACAGGTCAGGGGTCAGCTCCAACAGCCAGTTTAATCATGCCTTAGACAGGTCAGGGGTCAGCTCCAACAGTTAGTTTAATCATGCCTTAGACAGGTCAGGGGCCAGCTCCAACAGCCAGTTTAATCATGCCTTAGACAGGTCAGAGGACAGCTCCAACAGCCAGTTTAATTATGCCTTAGACAGGTCAGGGGTCAGCTCTAACAGCCAGTTTAATCATGCCTTAGACAGGTCAGGGGTCAGCTCCAACAGTTAGTTTAATCATGCCTTAAACAGGTCAGGGGTCAGCTCAAATAGTTAGTTTAATCATGCCTTAGACTGGCCTGGGGTCAGCTCCAACAGCCAGTTTAATCATGCCTTAGACAGGTCAGGGGTCAGCTCTAACAGCCAGTTTCATCATGCCTTAGACAGGTCAGGGGTCAGCTCCAACAGTTAGTTTTATCATGCCTTAGACAGGTCAGGGGTCAGCTCCAACAGCTAGTTTAATCATGCCTTAGACAGGTCAGGGGTCAGCTCCAACAGCAAGTTTAATCATGTCTTAGACAGGTCAGGGGTCAGCTCTAACAGCCAGTTTCATCATGCCTTAGACAGGTCAGGGGTCAGCTCCAACAGCCAGTTTAATAATGCCTTAGACAGGTCAGGGGTCAGCTCCAACAGCCAGTTAATCATGCCTTAGACAGGTCAGGGGTCAGCTCCAACAGTTAGTTTAATCATGCCTTAGACAGGTCAGGGGTCAGCTCCAACAGCTAGTTTAATCATGCCTTAGACAGGTCAGGGGTCAGCTCCAACAGTTAGTTTTATCATGCCTTAGACAGGACAGGGGCCAGCTCCAACAGCCAGTTTAATCATGCCTTAGACAGGTCAGAGGACAGCTCCAACAGCCAGTTTAATTATGCCTTAGACAGGTCAGGGGTCAGCTCCAACAGTTAGTTTAATCATGCCTTAAACAGGTCAGGGGTCAGCTCCAATAGTTAGTTTTATCATGCCTTAGACAGGTCATGGGTCAGCTCCAACAGCCAGTTTAATCATGCCTTAGACAGGTTAGGGCTCAGCTCCAACAGCTAGTTTAATCATGCCTTAGACAGGTCAGGGGTCAGCTCCAACAGCTAGTTTAATCATGCCTTAGACAGGTCAGGGGTCAGCTCCAACAGCTAGTTTAATCATGCCTTAGATAGGTCAGGGGTCAGCTCCAACAGCCAGTTTAATCATGCCTTAGACAGGTCAGGGGTCAGCTCCAACAGCCAGTTTAATCATGCCTTAGACAGGTCAGGGGTCAGCTCCAACAGCTAGTTTAATCATGCCTTAGACAGGTCAGGGGTCAGCTCCAACAGCCAGTTTAATTATGCCTTAGACAGGTCAGGGGCCAGCTCTAACAGCTAGTTTAATCATGCCTTAGACAGGTCAGGGTCAGCTCCAACAGTTAGTTTAATCATGCCTTAGACAGGTCAGGGGTCAGCTCCAACAGTTAGTTTTATCATGCCTTAGACAGGTCAGGGGTCAGCTCCAACAGCCAGTTTAATCATGCCTTAGACAGGTCAGGGGTCAGCTCCAACAGCCAGTTTAATCATGCCTTAGACAGGTCAGGGGTCAGCTCCAACAGTTAGTTTAATCATGCCTTAGACAGGTCAGGGGCAGCTCCAACAGTTAGTTTTATCATGCCTTAGACAGGTCAGGGGTCAGTTCCAACAGCTAGTTTAATCATGCCTTAGACAGGTCAGAGGACAGCTCCAACAGCTAGTTTAATCATGCCTTAGACAGGTCAGGGGTCAGCTCCAACAGTTAGTATAATCATGCCTTAGACAGGTCAGGGGTCAGCTCCAACAGTTAGTTTAATCATGCCTTAGACCGGTCAGGGGTCAGCTTCAACAGCCAATTTAATCATGCCTTAGACAGGTCAGAGGTCAGCTCCAACAAACATTGAGCTGTCAGATGCATAAAAACATGAGAGTTTGTTCCACCACCTTGATAAACTTTTCATTGAATCATCTGTTTGATCAACAGAACAAATTCAGTATTTGCACACCTGCTTTTCTTCAAGGCATTCAAAAACTGTTATAAACACAATTCTTAAGCATATTTCTTTAAAAATGTGAAAAAAACTGCTCAAAATCTCTACTACCATCTTTTCATTTGTTTCAAAAGTAAACATGTGCCAAGGAATCATGCTTTTACTTTCAGGCTCTTGTGAAAAAGTATTTTGGGACCTAGTCGTAGATTGATCAATAAAAGTAGGCTATTATATTGCTCATCATCAGGCTTAGCATAAGAGGTGCTTTTCATGCAAGATTTACAAAAATATGATGTTAGGAAACCAACTGTAGAAACAGTTGCTTTAAATTTGCTAATATTGTACAGGTGTACGTACACATTTTTCTAATTGATTATTATAGTTTGGTGTGGTAAACCCAACTTTAAGATAACGTCATCACAATAGGAAAACCACTTCAAGGTGTTTGTTGAAGATAAACATTCAAAGTAACTTGGTCACATTTAAGCTCACTACAAGAGACAAAGTACCCCTCAATCTGCGCTTCATATTTATTCAAATGATTGCATGGCTATCAAGCCAAACAGCATTTTTTTTTTTGCGACAGACATATAATACCACATAAAAATATAAATGGGGAAAAAATCTAGCTGAAATGACAATTTTCTAAATATCAATATAAAACCGTTTCTGTGGAAACTCAATGCACTCTTCAAATGGTCATTTAAATAAAAAAGGAAACAAGCAAATAAAAATCATGCAAAAAAACACAGGTATAGGAGTCAACCAGCCTCACGACAGTGACACTAGAAACAAAGGCAAGATGTCTGCTGGTAAAAAATATTATTTGTTCATAATAAGTATGTCTGAATATCTTGACCATTTTGTTAAAATGTTCAATGAGTTACTTCAGTCAGTAACTAGCAAAGAAGGTTTCAGCAGTTAAAAGTATATATGAAAACTAAGTGGGGCCTACTTTGGAGAAAGACAAAAGTACATAATTACAAACTTTTATAGAACTTTATGCATCAATTTGTGAAATAAACAATCTTTTAAATTTAATTTCATCTAGGCAATTTGACTTAATGAGGAAGCATTCCCCTTCCACAAAGTTGAAGTCAAATGCCAAGAAGTCTTCTATCTGACCTGTGAATGGGTTCACTGGTTCTACCTGGACATTTGTCTATGATTTTCTCCACCAATTATACTTGGACATTGCCAATAAGACCCGAATAGGTGTTTTTCTTCTTAAGAAGAAAACCAATTCAAATTGTAAATTGGAATGCAATTTTGCAAAATCCGTATAGTTAACAAAAATACAAAATAACCCATGAGCACATTGCTTAAACAGTTGGACAAACAAAGACTACTTTGTATTTTATGTCCAGGAAACATAAATGATGATACCCTTTGTCAACAGATCAATATGCATGTGTAAATGGCAATGGACATGGGTGAATAACTGGGTCTTTATTCGCAACAACCTATAGGAATACATAGTAATTATAAGCCTACACAAATCTACCTGGACCTTGAAATGTACTGTCGCCTGCTATATTTGTTAACAGCTCATGCCATATTCTTAGTTATTTTCTCATAACTGCATGCAGGGGTTACTAGACCTATTGACAAAGACTTTGGCATCAAATTGTGCAAATCCTAATCAGAAAGCTTCCAGTCTGGAGCTGGCTGTGTGCATCTACACTGTTTGTCTAAACATGTCAATAATTATTTCAGACATGAAGACCTTAAGTCCAATTCACAACAATAGGCCTAGTGTTTACTCTTATCCTGCCGCAATAGTATGTATATAGTAATAACCCAGATTTATAATGTCTCAATTTATTTGTTACCAAATACATCAAAAGCTTACTATAATACTGCAATTTAAGAAAGAAATCATTAATCATGATCCACGCTGTTGAGTATTTGATGAGACACAATAGATTTGTGTTCAGCAGGATCAGACCTTCACTTGTGGCTTCGTCCTTTGCTTTATGAATGACTGACGTCATGTAAGCAGGGTAAAGAAATGGTGCTTTCAAAAGAAAGTTTATAAATAGTTTCATGAATACACACACAAGCATGTAATTGTATGAGTTGACTTATCACTATCAAAATAGGCTTTTACAGTGCTGGTATTAATACCAGGAGTTGTAAAAAGAAAATCATGTGATCCATTTTTGGGGAATATCTTAATAGAAAGGGCACCCAGTTCAAGTGGTAGAGTCTCCAATTGTAACTCCTCTGACAGCTCACTTATGGGTACGAGGCGAAGGATATAATGTAGCATGGACTTCCAGCTGACATATGTCTGGGGTCTTCCTTTACCAAAACAGCTGGACATCCCTATAATGACCATCATTGTATCCCAGCAAAGTATTTAAAAATCACAACAAAATTGATCTTAATAGATACCTCATCTTGTTTTAATACGAATAAAATTCTAAGTGATTTTTAAAACAAGGCAATTAAGACTGATTATTGGAAAAAACAAACAAACAATGGGCAAACATTATTAAACTGTTCAATTTATACAAAACTGTTAATTTTTAAAAAATGTGCTGAATTTTGTGCATGTATGTGTGAGAGATAGGTTTTTTCCACATTGTTTAGATATTGGTCTGTCATTTATTTATTTTTTTACACTTAATGTATAAAGACTGTTTTAAATCTCACACAAGTATAAAGGATATAACAGATCTGATAGGGTTTAATTTTCTTGGTAAAAGTTATCATGTTTGCAAATGAATAATACTTATTATTAAATTGGCTTCCTGAAAAATAAAGATAACCTCAACTTAAATACATCTTATACCAAATTGTGAAAAATATTTAATTACTTTCATCATAAAAATTGTGCAAAGGTAATTGTTTTCTACCTGCCATAAGTTATTGTAACCAAAATAGTTTAATATATTACAACAATGTTTTTGAAACATCATGTAAAATTGACAAGGAAATAAAATTGTAAAATTTGCCTGCTATGACTATTAATGCTTAGGATAAATAAAAAAATCAGGTAATTTTTCAATTAAAACACTAGCCCATTTCATTGAACTAATAGGATAAACAAAAAAATCAGGTAATTTTTCAATTAAAACACTAGCCCATTTCAATGAACTTATAGGATAAACAAACAAAAAATCAGGTAATTTTTTATTTAAAACACTAGCCCATTTCACTCAAAAAGTATAAACAAAAAAAATCAGGTAATTTTGTCTTTAAAACACTAGCCCATTTCACTGAACTTATAGGATAAACAAAAAAAATCAGGTAATTTTTCATTTAAAACACTAGCCCATTTCACTGAACTTAGAGGATAAAAAGAAAAAAATCAGGCAACTTTTCATTTAAAACCCTAGCCCATTTCACTGAACTTATATTTTTATGATAAACAAAAAATCAGGTAATTTTTCAATTAAAACACTAGCCCATTTCACTGAACTTATAGGATAAACAAAAAAAAATCAGGTATTTGTTCCTTTAAAACACTAGCCCATTTCACTGAACTTATAATTTTATGATAAACAAAAAATCAGGTAATTTTTCATTTAAAACACTAGCCCATTTCACTCAACTTATAGGATAAACAAAAAAAATCAGGTAATTTTTCATTTAAAACACTAGCCCATTTCACTGAACTTATAGGATAAACAAAAAAAAATCAGATAATTTTTCATTTAAAACACTAGCCCATTTTACTCAACTTTGAGGATAAACAAAAAAAATCAGGTAATTTTTCATTTAAAACACTAGCCCATTTCACTGAACTTAGAGGATAAAAAAAAATCAGGCAATTTTTCATTTAAAAACCCTAGCCCATTTCAATGAACTTATAATTTTATGATAAACAAAAAATCAGGTAATTTTTCATTTAAAACCCTTGCCCATTTCACTGAACTTATATGATAAACAAAAAAATCAGGTAATTTTTCAATTAAAACACTAGCCCATTTCACTCAACTTATAGGATAAACAAAAAAAATCAGGTAATTTTTCATTTAAAACACTAGCCCATTTCACTGAACTTATAATTTTATGATAAACAAAAAATCAGGTAATTTTTCATTTAAAACCCTTGCCCATTTCACTGAACTTATATGATAAACAAAAAAATCAGGTAATTTTTCAATTAAAACACTAGCCCATTTCACTGAACTTATAGGATAAACAAAAAAAATCAGGTATTTGTTCCTTTAAAACACTAGCCCATTTCACTGAACTTATAATTTTATGATAAACAAAAAATCAGGTAATTTTTCATTTAAAACACTAGCCCATTTCACTCAACTAATAGGATAAACAAAAAAATCAGGTAATTTTTCCTTTAAAACACAAGCCTATTTCATTGAACTAATAGGATAAACAAAAAAAATCAGGTAATTTTTCAATTAAAACACTAGCCCATTTCACTCAACTAATAGGATAAACAAAAAAAATCAGGTAATTTTTCAATTAAAACACTAGCCCATTTCACTGAACTTATAGGATAAACAAAAAAAATCAGGTATTTGTTCCTTTAAAACACTAGCCCATTTCACTGAACTTATAATTTTATGATAAACAAAAAATCAGGTAATTTTTCATTTAAAACACTAGCCCATTTCACTCAACTTATAGGATAAACAAAAAAAATCAGGTAATTTTTCATTTAAAACACTACCCCATTTCACTGAACTTATAGGATAAACAAAAAAAAATCAGATAATTTTTCATTTAAAACACTAGCCCATTTTACTCAACTTTGAGGATAAACAAAAAAAATCAGGTAATTTTTCATTTAAAACACTAGCCCATTTCACTGAACTTAGAGGATAAAAAAAAATCAGGCAATTTTTCATTTAAAAACCCTAGCCCATTTCAATGAACTTATAATTTTATGATAAACAAAAAATCAGGTAATTTTTCATTTAAAACCCTTGCCCATTTCACTGAACTTATATGATAAACAAAAAAATCAGGTAATTTTTCAATTAAAACACTAGCCCATTTCACTCAACTTATAGGATAAACAAAAAAAATCAGGTAATTTTTCATTTAAAACACTAGCCCATTTCACTGAACTTATAGGATAAACAAACAAAAAATCAGGTAATTTTTCCTTTAAGACACTAGCCCATTTCAATGAGCTCATTTCAAAAGGATAATGGTTTAATCCCCAGAAAATGCCACCTGATGATGCATTAGCCCACCTAGTAAGGATTTTCACCTGCATTTTATCAGCTATAAAATTAGATCTTTAAAAGTCATCAACAATATGAGTGCCATATTAAGACGGTGATAAGTGCATGTCAACTGTATCCTCAGGTAAGCTTATCTCAAAAGAGGTCCTTAGTCTAAAACTGAGACATCAATGTCAGTAACCTCAAAAATGTCTTTAAAAAAAAGAGGTGAAAATCAAGAAAATATAAGAACACAATATTCAAAACAAACTTCTAGCAAACAATTCATACCTAAATCAGACAGCTCCCTGTGGGAGGAGTATGATCACAGTCTACAATTTTTTTTTTTTTTTTTTAATACATCACAGCTACCAATTATGATCATTATAGCAATGTCCAGATATTTTGGTGAAGGAAGATCCTAGAAAAAAATGTCTCTGTAGAATCACCATCGCACTGCAGGTTAGCTGGAATACCTTTCCAAGTCCTTCGCTCCAAATGGGACTCGAACCCATGTGATGAGAGGGTAATAAGCAATCAGAGGAGTTACAAGTCAGCAACTCTACCATTATGCCATGTGTGCCTCACCTGCACTTTTTGCCAAGGCTCGGTCAACTCGTGCTCAGCATTGTAAGAGTTTAAGATTGTGAAAATGTGTACTTAATATGGCCTATCTTTGTGATAACAAATTATCTTAGATCTATGTGAAGAGGGGAGAGAAAGCATGGACCCATTCTGCATGTCTACAAGGTCTAAATATTCTGTTGATAAGCTAGCAAAACTGAGGACAGGATAAGAAAGGTGCATCACAATGGAAAACCATGTCATAGATATGTACAAAACTAGATTCAAACTGTACAGTTATAGATAACTGACTTCTTTGGCTCATGTACAAAAGAGTGTTAACAAATACGTTGCCTACTCAAATTTTGAGTTATATATTTAGTAAAAATATCCTCAGTTACTATTTCCACTAAAATTTTTTACTAAAATTTTTTAGTTTCCTAAAATTGGTACATATGAAACTGGGTTCTCATTAGGATTTCTAAAACAAGAGACCAAGGACCCCAAGTCTAGAAAAGTTGCAGTCCTCGCCATTCGCATGCACAGAGACCCAAACAATTATTTTTTTAATGTTACAATGTCTACATATTTTATATAGTAAATAACAATAATTACATAATATTTTTTTTGTAAATCATGAAATAAATATCATCACCAGTCTAAGTTACAAACAAGAAAAATAATAAATGAAATAAACTTGAGAAAAAATTTTTAGTTAGTAAAAGTTCTAATAACACATGAATAAAGGCCTGAAAATACAAGATGGACATATTACCTTCAACTCATTTAATAGTACTCTGACAGGGCTGGAAATAACAATAGTCATACTATCTGGTATAACCCGTTTTCTGGTCTGGACAATAGTCTGACTATCTGGTATAACCTGTTTTCTGGTCTGGACAATAGTCTGACTATCTGGTATAACCTGTTTTCTGGTCTGGACAATAGTCTGACTATCTGGTATAACCTGTTTTCTGGTCTGGACAATAGTCTTACTATCTGGTATAACCTGTTTTCTGGTCTGGACAATAGTCTTACTATCTGGTATAACCTGTTTTCTGGTCTGGACAATAGTCTGACTATCTGGTATAACCCATTTTCTGGTCTGGACAATAGTCTGACTATCTGGTATAACCTGTTTTCTGGTCTGGACAATAGTCTGACTATCTGGTATAACCCGTTTTCTGGTCTGGACAATAGTCTGACTATCTGGTATAACCCGTTTTCTGATCAGGACAATAGTCTGACTATCTGGTATAACCTGTTTTCTGGTCTGGACAATAGTCTGACTATCTGGTATAACCTGTTTTCTGGTCTGGACAATAGTCTGACTATCTGGTATAACCCGTTTTCTGATCAGGACAATAGTCTGACTATCTGGTATAACCTGTTTTCTGGTCTGGACAAAAGTCTGACTATCTGGTATAACCCGTTTTCTGGTCTGGACAATAGTCTGACTATCTGGTATAACCCGTTTTCTGATCAGGACAATAGTCTGACTATCTGGTATAACCTGTTTTCTGGTCTGGACAAAAGTCTGACTATCTGGTATAACCCGTTTTCTGATCAGGACAATAGTCTGACTATCTGGTATAACCTGTTTTCTGGTCTGGACAATAGTCTGACTATCTGGTATAACCTGTTTTCTGGTCTGGACAATAGTCTTACTATCTGGTATAACCTGTTTTCTGGTCTGGACAATAGTCTTACTATCTGGTATAACCTGTTTTCTGGTCTAAACAATAGTCTGACTATCTAGTATAACCCGTTTTCTGATCAGGACAATAGTCTGACTATCTGGTATAACCCATTTTCTGGTCTGGACAATAGTCTGACTATCTGGTATAACCTGTTTTCTGGTCTGACTATCTGGTATAACCTGTTTTCTGGTCAGGACAATAGTCTGACTATCTGGTATAACCTGTTTTCTGGTCTGGACAAGTCTGACTATCTGGTATAACCTGTTTCCTGGTCTGGACAATAGTCTGACTATCTGGTATAACCTGTTTTCTGGTCTGACTATCTGGTATAACCTGTTTTCTGGTCTGGACAATAGTCTGACTATCTGGTATAACCTGTTTTCTGGTCTGGACAAGTCTGACTATCTAGTATAACCTGTTTTCTGGTCTGGACAATAGTCTGACTATCTGGTATAACCCATTTTCTGGTCTGGACAATAGTCTGACTATCTGGTATAACCTGTTTTCTGGTCTGGACAAGTCTGACTATCTAGTATAACCTGTTTTCTGGTTTGGACAATAGTCTGACTATCTGGTATAACCTGTTTTCTGGTCTGGACAATAGTCTGACTATCTGGTATAACCCATTTTCTGGTCTGGACAATAGTCTGACTATCTGGTATAACCTGTTTTCTGGTCTGGACAAAAGTCTGACTATCTGGTATAACCTGTTTTCTGGTCTGGACAAAAGTCTGACTATCTGGTATAACCTGTTTTCTGGTCTGGACAAAAGTCTGACTATCTGGTATAACCTGTTTTCTGGTCTGGACAATAGTCTGACTATCTGGTATAACCTGTTTTCTGGTCTGGACAATAGTCTATCTGGTATAACCTGTTCTCTGGTCTGGACAATAGTCTGACTATCTGGTATAACCTGTTTTCTGATCTGGACAATAGTCTGACTATCTGGTATAACCTGTTTTCTGGTCTGGACAATAGTCTGACTATCTGGTATAACCTGTTTTCTGGTCTAAACAATAGTCTGACTATCTGGTATAACCTGTTTTCTGGTCTGGACAATAGTCTATCTGGTATAACCTGCTTTCTGTTCTGGGCAATAGTCTGACTATCTGGTATAACCTGTTTTCTGGTCGGGACAATAGTCCGACTATCTGGTATAACCCGTTTTCTGGTCTGGACAATAGTCTGACTATCTGGTATAACCCGTTTTCTGATCTGGACAATAGTCTGACTATCTGGTATAACCTGTTTTCTGGTCTGGACAATAGTCTGACTATCTGGTATAACCTGTTTTCTGGTCTAAACAATAGTCTGACTATCTGGTATAACCTGCTTTCTGGTGTGGACAATAGTCTGACTGGTATAACCTGTTTTCTAGTCTGGACAATAGTGTTTATTTATTTTAATTATGTTTGCTGGCATACCCAGTATATCTTGGCAATACTAAACCTATGCTCAATAACTGTCAACGGAAATTGTCAAACTTCAGAGATGGTCGTATGGAAATTAAATTGGTTCTTTGAATAATTTGTAAACCACTAACCATTTATAGAACCCAGCAAAAAATGCATGTCAAAGGTTGTTTATTGTTGCCTGCTTATAATTATACCCAGTATACGTAATTGTACAGCAATATTTCACTAATTATGAAAATAGGCTTAAGTGCCTTAAAGCCACATAGTTAATTATATTTCTTCTATTATGTTTAGTATTTAGACAAAGTGGAACAATTGGTCATAATGATTTTCCTGTGAATATAAGTTGAATTAACTGTTTTATTGATGAATAATGGATAATTAATTACAAATCAACATATCTTTAATCAACTGTAAACAAATGCATCTTAAACATTAATGACTCATAAACATATTTAGTTATGCTGGAGTCCTTAATTAGGTCAATGTCATTTTATATAATTACTTGAAATAAGAAAAACATGCATGTCACATAAAATATAGTAAAGAAAAAATGGTCAAGTTTGAAACAAAAAAAAGTGACAATTTAATTAGCTCCTGCCATTCATAGTTCATTGACTGCACAAAAACTCGAAAAAAAGGGGGAATAACTTTTACAAAATTTATTTTAGGATTACCTGCCCTTTTTTAAAATGCATTCCTCTTTTGATTGTGAACAAGTATTTGTGCGACATGAATATCACTGACGGTTTTCAAGAAACAGACATTAACAAAATGTTTATCAATACCTGTGTTTTATTTAGTACAAATCAGTAGCACGATTCAGTTGATTTTGTAAAGCTATGTTCATGCTAAATGGTAATGGTGGTTGTGACAATGATGATGATGAAGAAATGGTAAGTTAGTAGAAGTAGTGATGGTGATGGTGAAAGTGGTGATCATCACAATATCATAATCAAAAACATCATCATCAAGAGGCCACAATTTATCATCATCCCTATTAACAACAGTGCATGGTTGGTTCTTGTTGAGCTTGTATTGTTGCTGATGCTGTTTAAAAGACAACAGTTACAATGTATACTGCATTGCTGTCATTTATGATGATTTTGGTCAGTAAAATACCAAGTTGTTGTTACAGTCAATGACTGTCCTATTGTTTTATGCAGTTACTGCTCAGTTCTGCTGCTTGTTGCAGACAACAACATAAATATACATGGTTTGTAACGTTAGTATCAGGTGGTTGTTAGTAATTTAGGATGAGCTTCATAGCGTCGATTTACACAATATGTGAGATAGACCGAAGGTAAATTTCTTCTCCGAGTACAAATAGTAAATATATTAGAGAGAAATGTCCACCTTTCATACACTTGTAATGTTACCTATTATACGAGCCCTACACGAATATTGGCTTAAACGAAAATCTATTTCCCAATCATCAATTCCACACAGTAACGCAGAAGACATTGATTTCTTTGAGGCACGTTAGAACCTACCATAATTTGTATCTTCGTCTTCTACCTTTCCGCCGCACATGTTGATGCAATTAAATATAGATCCACCTGGCTTTGCGCACTGTCAATACGTCCTTTGGCTTTTCTGCGTAAAAGATATCCGTTCGAAAGTGGTAAAATGGTTCCGTTTGCGGGAGAGTTTCCGAAAGCTACCTTCCTTGATCATAAATTGTAATGTACAAAAAAACAACAATTCTCTGAAGACGCGGTTAACCAATCAGGTGTGTCGTAGAAGTCACGTGATGGCAGGTCCGGCTACAACCACGTGACTCGTAGCGTCATGTTTCTAAGGCGACAGAGTAACGCATGACTGATTACATTAACCTGAAGGAAATCCCGGCTTTAAATAGTAACACAGAGGCTCAGGTATCGCACGTGTACAGTGGAGCGTATAAGTGCACAATCGCGATAACAACTTCTTCCTAGTTGAAGTAATCATGAGTTTATGTATTACTTTGAGCTTAAATCATATTTTAAAAACAATTGGATTTTTTTCTAAGAAATTGAAGAATGAAATGGAAAGAAGCAGTAATAACTATTGTCATAATAAATTAAGACACATTATTATATAGACAATAAAAGTCGTTAATTCTGTGGATTGCTGTGTTCCTAAACACCTATAGAAGATTTTATTAATTAAAGGAAGTTGTTGGTGTAAAATTCAAAAATGAATTCTCAACGATACATCTAGTAACGACTTAAACTAGCTCATTGATTTTATTTTGCAAATAATTTGCATCCCATTTACTAGTTCGGTCTTTATGCATTTGTTCTATATGCTGGTACATATATGCTGGTAAGAGTCCTAAAGACATATCCACAAAATTGAAATTAGAAAGAGATCACCGATATGTGCGGACTCCTTTAGAAAGGATTTAATATATAAATATATATTTTTTAGAGATATATATTCTTAATATGACCCCATAATGATATGTAACTTAGGTTTAATTGTACATCTTTGTGTTTATGAACAAGCATGTTTAAAATAAATAAAATTGTATTTAGATACCAGTTTCGACATCAGTGAATTAAATATCATTTGTAAGGGAGATGACTCCTACCAATCCCATTACTCCTTAATCTACTTGCATCCCTTGAAAAAGAAAGCACCCTCACTTTTTGTATTTTTTTTAATGGCAGGGAAGGACATTTTAAAATCATTTACCCATATTGTTTCAGGGAGATTTTATTTTAGAAATTGGCTTATAGAATGAATAACAGTTGGCAACTGGCCAGGCAGTGAATGTTGAAGTCTTTCTGTTACAGCTTGTTAAAGAGTTTGTGGTTAACTTGAAAGGTGTTGGTTAAAGCTGCTTCTTTATAATAAAGATTTGTATAGGCCAAGTAACAACATAAGATACATGACTTCATTGTGGTTTATACCATCTCTACATAGCCATATGCAGTATAGTTACCAATGTTTAGAACTATCCACCAGGCATTTGGAACCCCTTGGCTACTAACAAATGGATAAAGCACTGTAACACCATTTTCCTGTATTTTTTTTTATAGTTTTGAGTATCAATAATTTAGCTATAAACTTTTGTAACTGAAATTAAGGTTTTCTATCATATTCAAAGTCTATATTTAGTGGTAACCAACCCTCACCTCCACTGTGTCTAAAACTAGAGATCATAATGATAAGTCAGATTGAAAGTTTTATTACATACACTATATTACATGGACTAACTTCTAACCTCATCCGATGCATTTCTTCTGGGAAATTGAGCCTGTATCAGTCCGCTCATATGTTACTACTGCAGCTATGTCATCACTTTTGTTTGTTTTTTTGTTACATCACACCAACTCAATTCTAGTCATATTGGCAAAGTCCAGCTATTTGTTAATGGAAGAAGACCCAAACCTGTGTATGGGAAGAACCACAGCAGACCTCAGGTTAGCTTGGCAGTCCCACACGGCGAGGAGTTACAAGTTGGTAATTCTAACTGCTTGGCCACAGGTGCCTCTAGTATGTCAGAAAAGCAAGACTGTACCTATGGTCAGTTATCATTCCCAAATACCCAGACAATAGTTCGCTCTGCATATATGTACAATGATGTATTCTACACAGGTAAAGCTTAGGATACCGCCATTAAAGCTTGTAATTGTGCTATGATGTTGTCAGTTTGTAAGAAGTACAAAGGGCAAGAATTCTGGACCTTACCTGTCTTTTTAATTGCACTCTGTTAACTTCACTTGTCCAAGACTTAACATTCTAAAAATGTGAGAAATTCACTCCGAACTTGGAATATTGTTTATGCAAAGACAAAGGACTGAGCCCAGGAACTAGTCATCTTTTAATAATCGGTATCTCCTTTAAAGGTGGAATCCATCAGGTTTGCCTACATCTAGTATATGCAACAATATCTGACCTCTGTTTGGGGTATTTGTGCATAATACTGTAGAAAAACCTTTAAAGGCGGTAACCAACAGATGGGACAGAGGATTTTTTCTCAGATATCCATATATATGATTGTTCACTGTAAAGCTCCAGCAAAATGCTGTTGATTGGTGCCACAGATCTGTGTAAAAAGCGAAGCATAAATGCCCACTTGTCACTGCAAATAGGTATTTCCTATCTGAGCCACACTGCTGAGATAGCTATTTTTAAACACCATGTGACATCTCACATTTGAGATCATGTTATAAGGTCATCATGCCATGTACAGATTTAGAAAGAATGAACATTTATAGTGATCATTTTTGCAATTTGTACTGTTTTACAACATAGGTAGTGTTCAAAATCATCTTTACTTAGACTAAAGTATGAGTTTATGCAGAAAGTATGCCTAAATTCCCCAAAACAGTGGAAAGATAGTAATGCAGAGACATGATATATGCCAAGTGTTGGCTATATCACCTTTAAACTGAAAAAAAATTCTGGCTTCAAATTTACCCATTTAATATAATTAAGTATAAACATATGTCTCCAATAATGCTGTTTTGGAGGATTTGAATAAAAAACCAAGCAAATCAAGTTTGTCTTAAATACTTTCTTCATTTATTCTTCATAATATTACTAAATTCCAAAATTGAACAAAAGCAAGGATGAGATGCAATGAATATAATGATAAAAAACACAACACCAGTGTGACAAAAAAATACGACTTATGTACAGGGAAATGAATAAATTATTGATTTGTACAAATGTATATGGAGAAGAAATGAGCTACAAGTATATGCAGTGAATAATGAAATGCTTTGCATTGACATGGGATACAGAGAACATGATTCTTTGTTAAATTTATCATCCCATCAACAGTATTTCAGTGATCTTAACAAAAGTCAGACAGATTTATAATTATGACTAAATGTGGTAGACTGCACAATCACCGACGAGAGGTTGTGGAGACAAACTTGAATACACTCAATCTGACATAAGTCGCCACAGCTCAATGTCAGTCCTGGAAATGGAGGAATAAGAAGCTGTGTCTAGTTGATCCCCAATATCTGAGTGGGACAATGACAAAATAATGTGTGTGTGTGTAGATAAAGACAGAGGAATATCTGGATTGGACCACAAAAATGCTGCTGGTCAGCTTCAGTAAATAACTTCAAAAGACAATTCCCCTATTCCCCTTGAATGCAAGCAATGAAGCACTTACTACCACTAATATTGTAATAACAATTAAAATATATCAAAACATGATTAAAAAAACAATTAAGTCTAACAAGCCAATTGTCAATGACAATATGTACATTGGTTCATAAACACATTCTGGTTTCAGCAAGATTTTTTTATTACTTTTTTCCAGTGGTCAAGGTTGACTAACAGAAGTAATTACGAAAAGAAATGACATTATTCAGAAGTAAAGAAAATAGGTAACTGGTTGAATGTGGAAATCAAAAGCTATTTCGGAATATTTCAACACTACATAGCTTGGCTATATAGATGCCTCTGCAAATATCAAGTGGAAATATACAAAAACACTCAGCTCAGCCCTAACTGTGTTAACAGCACAGCAATTACAGATGCACAGCAATTACAGATGCTGCTTAGACAAATTTAAAGCACAGCCAGTGCAGATGTCGCTTAGGCAAGTTTACTGCACTGCAAATATATGTCTCTTAGACAAGTTTACGGCACTGCAGGTAGAGATGTCCTTTAGACAAGTTTACTGCACTGCAGGTAGAGATGTCCTTTAGACAAGTTTACGGCACTGCAGGTAGAGATGTCCTTTAGACAAGTTTACTGCACTGCAAGTAGAGATGTCTCTTAGACAAGTTTACTGCTCTGTGGGTAGAGATTCAATTACCAGTAGATGAATTAACTCTACTGCAAATGAAGAGGCTCCCTAAGACAAGTAAACCCTTCCAGAATAGACAACCCTGCGTCAAGTTATTGTCAAGTTATCTGCACCAAAAGACTTAGATATATTAACTGCTCTGCAACAAGAGATGCCACTTAGAACTGGGCACCAAGTACTGATGCCTGCCTAGTTAAGTACCGGTACTAGAACTGGGCCGCAAGTACTGGTGCTCCTCTAGACAAGTACTGGTACTGCAATTACAGATGCTCCTTATCTGCAAAGGAGATAACATTGTAATGGCACCTTAAAAAGGGTACCAAATTTGACTCATAACTTGCAACCAGTCCATAATGGGTACACATTTATTAATGCTTGGCATTCAACACCATCAATGCCTACGATGACATTTTAACTTCCTGTCTTGTACAAAGAACCCAGTAAGTCAGGCACCATATCTGTTGACGTCAGCTTGAAGCCACAGCAAACAGAACCCTCTGGCAGGCTCTTCAGATCCTCTACAACCATCTGCAGGTCTCTCCAAGGACGTAATACAAGACACTTTCTTCCAGACACTTGATTCAGATTGAACATCAACTTTTTCTGAATGGCATACTTTTCCAGGGCAGCAAGTTCTTGATCCACAAGGCCATGTTCAAAGACCAGGTCATGCATCTGACTGCCTACCAGATAGGCATCCACGCAATTACAGGCAGCTTTTAATATGGATGAGTTCAATGGTCGAGGTGACTCAGTGGTAGATGGTCCCTGGCCACCTTCACACTTTCTGATCTCCTCAGCTGCCTTTAGGATTGTTGAGAAAGTAACCATGTCTGCAGATTCAAGCT
The DNA here is from genome assembly GCA_007844125.1 of Sinonovacula constricta. Classification (NCBI taxonomy): domain Eukaryota; kingdom Metazoa; phylum Mollusca; class Bivalvia; order Cardiida; family Solecurtidae; genus Sinonovacula; species Sinonovacula constricta. The sequence continues at coordinate 9,068,852 of CM017572.1, forward strand.
TGTTAACAACCTGTAAGAAATAAATAAATATATTTGAATAATGTTATGTTATGAAAGATAGACAGGAAGCCATCACACTGTTTTACACCACACACCCACACTCGTTTCCTTGCATTTATTCCAAATTGAATAGGATAAACATTTAAAATTTATATATCTTTCATAAAAGCATTTGATCTATGAAATTTATTAATATTACTAAAAATTTAAGGAAATTGTTTATCGCCCCTGGTTTTTAAATACTGGGGCAGGTGTACATGTGAGCAGAATAAATGGCAGATGTATCACTCTCTTACAATGTGGGTTTATTACATTGACCTCTGTCACAGGCTCCGAGTATGATTGGCCATGTGACTGTATGATGTCAGGTAAAGCGTAAGTTTGGAATTTGTAAATAGAAGTTTCAAATGGCTATACATCTAGCTTGTGAAAGGTAAGTGGGATAACGATAACTTATTTGAGTATTTTTAAAATAAATGCTGTCAGGAAGTAATTCATTTATTTTTGTATCTACATGTACATGTATGTTATAGACATACTGTGTTATCATTTTCATTTGCAGAGTTATCTGCATTGTGTAAAAGTTACAGAAGATTTCAGACCATAACAAACTACAGTAAAACCTCTCGAAGCGGCACCTCTAAGCAGCGGCTACCTCTAAGCAGCGGCAGTTAAATTTCCCCCCAGTAGTTTTCAGCGCATTTTAACCTCTTAGCAGCAACTCCTCCGCGAAGCGGTAAGCGGCCGCATAAATCTCTTCCCTGAGGCTAGTTTAACCTCTGCGTAGCAACACAAGTGCAGCTATTTTTAGAACAGTCTGTCGCGTACATCAGAAATGTCACGCTGTCGGCTGATCACTGCTTGTACCCTGTTGAGAAGGTGTTAATTGCAAACTGTCATTGTTTTAGGATGTCTGACAATATAAATTTTTAAATGGTAAATCAGTCTTTGCATGACTCAATACTGGAATACTGGTCATTTTGTCTTGAAATATCTTATAAAATGATTACCTTACATTAGAGCAGAGTGTTACTGCAATTAAGTTGTTAGAACTAGGAAGGTCAGCACAGTCTATTGCTACTGAGTTGGACTGCGGCAGAACTCAGATACAGGTCCGTTACTGGCGATATTGTTTTTGTAATAGACAAGCAAATGCTGATTGCCTAAAGTACACATTTTTTTCACGTCTCATTGAAACCTCTGAGCAGCAACACCTCTCAGCAGCAACACTTTTTCGTGCCTCCGCCAGATGTTGCTGTGGAGAGGTTTTACTGTATATTTAAACACTTAGTGCACAATATACACAAACCTCCAAAATGTAACAAACCCCTTTCTCTTATTTGCATCATGAATCTTGACAGTCATGGCTGTGAGCCTGTTGCAGAGCTATGTGTGAGAATAACTAACAATAATTCTGCACAGACAGATGCTAACTCTTAAGGCCCCAGAACTTCTTCCAGTGTGGGTTAAACCCAAGTCTAGAGTCTTTTCTATATAGTCATCTGACTTACCTTTGTTAAGTCAGGGGATATACCCAGACTTAAGTCTTCACTAACAGTGCTATCTATGATATAGTCATTTTGCCCTAGACATTATTGTGCATTATACAATAGTGCATATTCCAACAAGATTTTCTATGGCAATAGCGAGATATTGGCATTAGTCACTGTGTTCATGCTGGTTTTATTTATCCTTTAAATCAAATAAAAGTATGTCTTATTGGTTGTACATGCATAATTAAGGAAAAAAAGCACTACCTGAAGAGCAGGATTGGTTTCATACATCTTTACTAATCCATCCCAGCATGCTGTTGATCGCACCCGATTCTTCCCATAGCCATTAAACTCCCCAAATGGTAGTCCCCCTAGCCTTATCTTGCAGCTAGTAAAAACAAACATAAGTATGAAAATGCCATCAATGCACACAACTGAAAATAAGAGCTATTCGTAGACAGGGTGCTTCACTTTTCTCGGTGCTGAAAAGTACATGCATAATGAAATGTCTAAGCTGGAAGGGGGCATAACTCTGGCAAAATTAATTGTAGGGTTACCAGCCATTTTCAAATGGGGTCCTGTTGATCATGAACAAGTATTTCAAGTTTAAAGTAATAATCTTTGACAGTTTCAAGAATTTGACCTTTAAAAATGTCTATGTCGACGATAGATCAATCAATAGCTCCACCTTTTTTTCTTCGAAAAGTGGTGCTATGAAGGGAGACAGTTAGTTAATGTCAAACTCATTAAGATAACCTTGCAGTTAAAATACAAATGGTTCTGTCCCACAATCTGTATATAACTTGAACCCCTATGTATAGTTTGACAGTTTCTATTCATGGGGCGGATCCACAATCTATATATAACTTGAACCCCTATGTATAGTTTGACAGTTTCTTTTCATTGGGCGGTCCCACAAACTATATATAACTCCACCCCTATGGATAGTTTGACAGTTTCTATTCATCAGGTGGTTCCACAATCTATATATAACTCCACCCCTATGTATAGTTTGACAGTTTCTTTTCATTGGGCGGTCCCACAATCTATATATAACTCCACCCCTATGGATAGTTTGACAGTTTCTTTTCATTGGGCAGTTCCACAATCTATATATAACTCCACCCCTATGGATAGTTTGACAGTTTCTTTTCATTGGGTGGTCCCACAATCTATATATAACTCTACCCCTATGGATAGTTTGACAGTTTCTTTTCATTGGGCGGTCCCACAATCTATATATTACTCCACTCCTATGGATAGTTTGTCAGTGTCTTTTCATCGGGCGGTTCCACAATCTATATATAACTCGAACCCCTATGGATAGTTTGACAGTTTCTTTTTATTGGGCGGTCCCACAATCTGTATAACTTCATGCCTATAGATAGTGAAACAGTTTCTATTCATGGGGCAGTTCTACAATCTTTATATAACTTTAACCTCTATAGATAGTGTGACAGTTTCTATTCATCGGGCGGTTCCACAATCTTTATTTAACTTTAACCCCTATAGATAGTGTGACAGTTTCTTTTCATTGGGCGTTCCCACAATCTGTATAACTTCATGCCTATAGATAGTGTGACAGTTTCTTTTCATTGGGTGGTCCCACAATCTGTAGATCTTCATGCCTATAGATAGTGAGACAGTTTCTATTCATGGGGTGGGTCCACAATCTTTATATAACTTCAACCCCTAAGGATAGTTTGACAGTTTCTATTCACATCTATATAAAGTAATCACAAATAATATAAAAACTAGGAACACATGTTTTATGTAAGGTAGGTCAATTCTTCACCTTATACTTTACTCTTGCACTAATTGTAGGTTGATTTAAACATAGACTTTCATAGTTTAGACAACACATTTTTCAATAAATGTCTCAATCAACTTTCATAAAATAAGTTAAAATGTGTACTGTCAAAATCGAAAAAAAGCAGGACATTGACAATAATGACATGCTTTCTTTAACTTTGTCAAGGGCTTAACATGCAATTAGATTTTGTCCATAATAGAAATTTAAGCTTTTGTATCACATAAGAAAGTTTGAAAAAGCTGTTATCGGCCCCTTCCAAACTGAGATGTTCGCAGTAAGCTTAAAGTCAGAAAATAACTTAACATCTCATGATCTGCTTACTTGAAACTTGGCAGTGGTTTTGAATGCTGACTTGTTTAAACTACAACCAACAGCTTATGACAATGATCTCTCTTTCTTGAATTTTGTCAAAGGACTCTGAAAAACAAACAACATGACCTTGGAATAACAATCTTTTGGCCCAAATTACAGAAACATGTCTCAATTGAGATTTGCTCAAGCTCACATTTCGACTCCCAGAAGATTTTTTTGAACATACTGCTACAATTCTAATATGTTATACACCATTAACCTGGCAAGCTTAAAGTATCAATATATTACAATGAGGGGATTAAGATATCATATTATTTAATAGGGAGCAATCTGAGCACTTGAGCAAAATCTCAAATGAGAATAGATTCAGCAAATCCCCGCCATGGTACCTACTTGAACTTAGTCAAAGGTCTTGCCTGCTGAAATTTCAGGCGATTCTTCTCTGAGCCTCGCATGGTGTAGCTCCATTCTAGCAACACTCCATTACAGAGGGCACTGTATTGCAAGATAGTGAAAGCAAAAGATTTGCGATCTTGCATAAAATCGGATGGCTCCACAATCACAAAGTCCTTAAGGGAAGTGAGGGGTTTTGGAGTGATGTTGAATTTCTTCAGTTGCTGAAGGTTGGATTCTGGGCTTGGGTCTGTTGCCTTGACAATGTAATCAAGAACAATTGGAGCTGCAATTGAATTGTTCCAGATAAGACATTACTATGTCAATTATAATAAATATTATCATTACAGTTACAACATCTGACTTACTATTTTATGTCAATTTAAGTTTTGTAATGTTAAAATCTGATACAACAAAGTTATGTTTGTTTATTAGGTTTATCATTCCACCAACAGCATGTCAGTTATCTGGAGACGGTGTCTGCTTAAAGCAGATATGGTGCTGACTTCACTGTGCATAGCATGCTGTGAACACTTGGCATGATACCACACCCAATCACATTATTCTGATGCTGGGCCAACCAGTTGTGGAGCTACCCTTATATTTGCTTGAGTGTTAGCAAGGGAGCTATACGAATATTTTTAATGACTTTGGTATGTCGTGGCTCGGGATCGAACCAGGAGCCATCAGTACCTGACACCAAAGTCAATTGAGCAAAATAATTCATAAATTGTTAAAAAAATCTGGAAAAAATAAATAAATAACAAATATACGCTATTATGAATATTGCATAAAAGTGCATTTCCTAGAATTAAGGCTGCTATTTGTAACTGGATAATGACAGGGAATTTCAGATCTGAGAATGTCAGGGATTTTCCTGTCAAATTTTCAAAATATTTTCATAAAACATAATATTTTGGCGTATTTCTTTATAATGTAGTCATATAATGATTATTCTATGAAATGTTTTTTGTGTGTGTGAACATGTTTTATTTATGCTCCGACTTGCAGGTGTACCGTGTATCAACAATTTCTCTTTTTCATGCAAAACTGACAAAATAAATATTGATTCTTTAAGTATACAAAGAAATTAAAATATTTCAAACAAACTTATGACATATCCCTTTTTAGGCGTTCTGTTTTTTTTTTATATTACTGTGACAGGGTCGTTTAAACATGAAAAAAAATTGTACTATGATACACTGTCATCATACAATGTATTTATAAACAAAATGTGATCAGTTTCTTGCAAACTGTTTCTATGCTTACCATTCAGCTCCGCTGGGTCCAGTTTTAAATGATTGTTGAAGATATCTGTTACATTTACAGTTGTAAGGGTCATCATAGCACTGTTATATGCATTTATGCAGCATTCTGCCTTGGAGCTACCATAGCCTAAAAAACACAAGAAAAATAGTAACTTCTTTTTAAGTACATAATATCTATTGAAATCATAGAAACATGCCTTAAGACCATATCAGTACACATAAAGGTACTTGAGTGCTTTGGATACATTGCACATAATTTGGACCCAATTATGTAACAATGGCACAATATTATTCATTGAGGAAATTCATGACTTGTCTGGGCAGAATCAAATCTGCTCCAAAGGTGAGCTGGAAATGACCCGACACATAAAGATACACACCCTAACTGGGACTTGATCTATGCTGTGAGGGACTGAGGAGTTTGAAGCCAGGGACTCTAATGGTAAGCAACAGGAGCTAGTAACCACCTTAGACTATTCTTGTGATTATCAACAATATGGAGTCTGGAGCAGAAATGCAAGACAAAGCTTAAGACAGGATGTAGCTTGAGACAGGACTCAGCTAAGGACAGGCCTTAGTTTGGGATAGGACTTAGCTTAAGACAGGCCTTAGCTTGAAAGAGGACTAAGCTAGGGACAGGATTTAGATTGAGAAAGGACAAAGCTTGACACAGGACATAGCTTGAGACCAGATGTAGCTTGAGACAGGACTTAGCATAATACAGGACCTAGCTTAAGACAACACTTAACTTGCAACAGGACTTAGCTTCAAAAACAATTTTTTTTGAGACAGGCCTTACCATGTGATGTGGCTTAGCACAAGACACATCTTAGTTTTAGATAAAACTAAACTTAAGATGCAATTTAGCTTAAGATAGGTCCAACTTCATACTAAGCTTAAGACAGGACTTAGCTTGAGACAGAACAAAGCTTGAAACAGAACTTAGCTTGAGACATGACTTAGAATGAGAAAGGACACAGACTGGGACAGAACATGTGAAAATAAGACATGTCTTAGCTCGAGACAGGATTTACCTAAAGCCAGGTCTTTTCTTAAGACCGGAATAAGCATAGGACAGATTTTAGCTGGAGATAGAACTTATATAGAGAAAGGCATAAGTTTGAGACAGGAATTAGCATATGACATGATGTAGAATAAGACACATCTTAGCCTGAAACAGAACTTAATTTGCAGAGATATTAGCTTGAGACAGGATTTAGCATGTGACAAGACACATCTTAGCTTGAGACAAGACTAAGCTTACCATATGATTTTGCTCAGGATAGGTCTTTACTTAAGGCAAAACTTAGCTTAAGACTGGTTTTTGCTTGAGACAGAATTTAGCTTATGTCATAACTTAGCTTAAGACAGGTCTCAGCTTGAGGTAGGAATTAGCTAGAGATAAGATGTAGACTGAGACAGGACTTAGCATGAGACACGACTTAGCATACCACATGATTTAGCTTAAGATAGGTCTTAACTTAAGGCAGGACTTAGCTTAAGACTGGTCTTTGCTTGAGACAGCACTTAGCTTAAGACAGGTCTTAGAATGAGACAGGATTTAGCTTGAGACAGCACTTAGCTTAAGACAGGTCTTAGAATGAGACAGGATTTAGCTTGAGACATGACTTAGCTTAAGACAGGTCTTAGCTTGAGGTAGGATTTAGCTTGAGACAAGATGTAGCATGAGACAGGACTTAGCATGATACAGGAATTAGCATGAGGCAGGACTTAGCTTGGAAAGTACTCATTTTATCATGTTCTTTGCACTCAAATGTCAATGAATCAAACAATTTTTAGATATCCACTACGGACTTACACAATGAACCCTAAAGCATGACCATGACCTTTGCTCTACAATATTCTAAAGTCAGTGCATAAGCATCTTTACAATCAAGAGTCCTGTCATTTGGCAGGAATTTATGAAGACCCATTATTAACTTTCTGATGTAAAAGCAACAAGTGCTGTAACTATATTCCTGCTTAGACAAAATGAACTAACCAGTGCCAAGAAGTATATTATCAATGTAGACCTCGCAAGATGTACACAGTTGTGAGTTATATTCGGGTCTGCGGTAGACACAAGTGACTGAGAGATTGCAGTGCTTTGCAGTGTTGTCCATTAACTCAATGTTGATGTCCTTTATGTTGCTGTTTGTTAGCAATGACACCAGGGTTTGCCAGCGATCGGACGGTTCAGCATCTATGAGGGAAGAGTTGGTGATTGGTGGGACACCCTCCTGCAATAATCAACAGTAAGTCTGTTACTTATTTAATATGACATTTCTTTCGAAAAAAATTGACATTGAGATTAAATAGCAGTGCAACAAGTGCCAACCAGCAATGTGAAGACAAAGCTTAAATGAGAGAAGAGTTTGCAATCTGGGAAGGACATTAAAATAATTCAACACTCTTCAATCATAAAAATGAGCAAAGTTACATGTGCAATTTTTCAGACATTTCTTTTGAATGAATATTAATTTAGACACTTTTTCTACTGGTTTTGATATTTGGTAAATCAGCAGGGCTAGCAAAGATATTATGGCTCACTTCAAAGAGACTTAAATAAGTAACTAGGGCCACTGTTAAGGACATAGAGATAAATTGGATATAAATCAAGCCACATAGTTTTTTTTGGTCTTATTTTGTGGATATGCATATATAATTTGGATCAGATAGGAAACTTCTTTTCATTTTAAAGCGGCATGGTGCATTTTGAGAATATTTTGACTGGATTGGACTAGACAGTGAGTGGTTCTTCCTTCTGTATAAAATATATAGACATATTTTAAATAGACATATAAATACCTTCTTTACTGTTCTATAATTCATTGAAAAACAGCTCCAAAATCCCTTTATCTATTTCTTTTATGTTTTTTTTGTCTATTTAAAGTGTAAAAAGTGCAAATTATTAGTGGGTGCCAGTGGCGTAGTGGAAGAGTCACCGACTTGGAACTCCTCTGGCTCACTGCATGGGTTTGTCTACTGATTGGGGAGAAGGACTTAATGTGAGACAAACTTCTAGGTAATCTGGGTTGCGCAGGTGGTTCTACCCAGTTATATTTTTAAAAAATACAACCAAAAAAAAAACAAATAAAAAAATTACATTTTGATGTTAAGAGCAAGGAAGCATCAGACCACTTACAACAGTCAAAATCCCAGTGGTGGTTTCTGTGTTAATTTGACAAAACTTCAACATTTAGTCACTATAGTTAAAGAAGTGTTGTTCATTTTTTTTTTAAATATAATACTCCCTACCCCATCCAAAACAGGAAATCCAGCAGCCATAGCCTCATCATGAAAGTGTTTTAATTCTTCTTTAAACACAGCTTCAGGATCCTCAACAGGCACAATGAGCTCATGGATGGGTTTTGCCATTAAAGCTTCAAGGGCCCTTGTGTATGCCTCCAGCTCACATTCAGACTGGTTGGGAGTTTTCACTCTTGCAACACAGGTGTCCTCTGAAGTTATTAAAGATATGTTAAAATGATTCATGTAATGTTTATTATATGAACACCTTATAAATTCCTGTTAATTATAAAATATATAAAATATTACAAGCACACAATAACATCATGAGCTCTTCAGTTTATCCATGTTTTTACTACGCTTGTGTTAATGTTGTTTGCTATGCCCTTTTTTTTCAAAGAAATAAAACATTTGTATTACATTGTATTGTCTAGCATTGTATAATACAACTCAAATCAGAGCTTGGCAAGCAAATGTAATTCAAAGCTTAGCATTTGTTTAGAGCAAAAACTGATTATATTGTCATAATAATGTAAATAACATAATAAAGGTTTAATTATATTTATATCATTAACCTTCATATTGCCATTGCTTGCATAATTAACAGGTTCACGTGTAAACCTGGCCTGTTTCTAAACACACAACCGTTTACTTGTTTAGATATATTATAATTTGTTTTTTTTAGGGACATAGGCCCTAACATTAGAATGTATGTAGAGCTGGCCAACATGTATCAAGACTGTATAAAACAGAAAACACCCATCTATGTAGAGCTGGTCAACATGTATCAAAACTGTATAAACCAGATAACAACCATCTATGTAGAGCTGGCCAACATGTATCAAGACTGTATAAAACAGAAAACACCCATCTATGTAGAGCTGGCCAACATGTATCAAGACTGTATAAACCAGATAACAACTATCTATGTAGAGCTGGTCAACATGTATCAAAACTGTATAAACCAGATAACAACCATCTATGTAGAGCTGGCCAACATGTATCAAGACTGTATAAACCAGAAAACACCCATCTATGTAGAGCTGGTCAACATGTATCAAAACTGTATAAACCAGAAAACACCCATGTATGTAGAGCTGGCCAACATGTATCAAGACTGTATAAACCAGATAACAACTATCTATGTAGAGCTGGTCAACATGTATCAAAACTGTATAAACCAGATAACAACCATCTATGTAAACTGGCCAACATGTATCAAGACTGTATAAACAGATAACACCCATCTATGTAGAGCTGGTCAACATGTATCAAGACTGTATAAACCAGAAAACACCCATCTATGTAGAGCTGGCCAACATGTATCAAAACTGTATAAACCAGAAAACACCCATCTATGTAGAGCTGGCCAACATGTCTCAAGACTGAATAAACCAGATAACACCCATCTATGTAGAGCTGGCCAACATGTCTCAAGACTGTATAAACCAGAAAACACCCATCTATGTAGAGCTGGTCAACATGTATCAAGACTGTATAAACCAGATAACACCCATCTATGTAGAGCTGGCCAACATGTATCAAGACTGTATAAACCAGAAAACACCCATCTATGTAGAGCTGGCCAACATGTATCAAAACTGTATAAACCAGAAAACACCCATCTATGTAGAGCTGGCCAACATGTATCAAGACTGTATAAACCAGATAACACCCATCTATGTAGAGCTGGCCAACATGTATCAAAACTGTATAAACCAGAAAACACCCATCTATGTAGAGCTGGACAACATGTATCAAGACTGTATAAACCGGATAACACCCATGTATGTAGAGCTGGCCAACATGTATCAAGACTGTATAAACCAGAAAACACCCATGTATGTAGAGCTGGCCAACATGTATCAAGACTGTATAAACCAGATAACAACTATCTATGTAGAGCTGGTCAACATGTATCAAAACTGTATAAACCAGATAACACCCATGTATGTAGAGCTGGCCAACATGTATCAAGACTGTATAAACCAGAAAACACCCATGTATGTAGAGCTGGCCAACATGTATCAAGACTGTATAAACCAGATAACAACTATCTATGTAGAGCTGGCCAACATGTATCAAAACTGTATAAACCAGATAACACCCATGTATGTAGAGCTGGCCAACATGTATCAAGACTGTATAAAACAGAAAACACCCATCTATGTAGAGCTGGTCAACATGTATCAAAACTGTATAAACCAGATAACAACCATCTATGTAGAGCTGGCCAACATGTATCAAGACTGTATAAACCAGAAAACACCAATCTATGTAGAGCTGGTCAACATGTATCAAAACTGTATAAACCAGATAACAACCATCTATGTAGAGCTGGCCAACATGTATCAAGACTGTATAAACCAGAAAACACCCATCTATGTAGAGCTGGTCAACATGTATCAAAACTGTATAAACCAGAAAACACCCATCTATGTAGAGCTGGCCAACATGTATCAAGACTGTATAAACCAGATAACAACTATCTATGTAGAGCTGGTCAACATGTATCAAAACTGTATAAACCAGATAACAACCATCTATGTAAACTGGCCAACATGTATCAAGACTGTATAAACAGATAACACCCATCTATGTAGAGCTGGTCAACATGTATCAAGACTGTATAAACCAGAAAACACCCATCTATGTAGAGCTGGCCAACATGTATCAAAACTGTATAAACCAGAAAACACCCATCTATGTAGAGCTGGCCAACATGTATCAAGACTGTATAAACCAGATAACACCCATCTATGTAGAGCTGGTCAACATGTATCAAAACTGTATAAACCAGAAAACACCCATCTATGTAGAGCTGGCCAACATGTATCAAGACTGTATAAACCAGATAACAACTATCTATGTAGAGCTGGTCAACATGTATCAAAACTGTATAAACCAGATAACAACTATCTATGTAGAGCTGGTCAACATGTATCAAAACTGTATAAACCGGATAACACCCATGTATGTAGAGCTGGCCAACATGTATCAAGACTGTATAAACCAGAAAACACCCATGTATGTAGAGCTGGCCAACATGTATCAAGACTGTATAAACCAGATAACAACTATCTATGTAGAGCTGGTCAACATGTATCAAAACTGTATAAACCAGATAACACCCATGTATGTAGAGCTGGCCAACATGTATCAAGACTGTATAAACCAGAAAACACCCATGTATGTAGAGCTGGCCAAAATGTATCAAGACTGTATAAACCAGATAACAACTATCTATGTAGAGCTGGCCAACATGTATCAAAACTGTATAAACCAGATAACACCCATGTATGAAGAGCTGGCCAACATGTATCAAGACTGTATAAACCAGATAACAACTATCTATGTAGAGCTGGCCAACATGTATCAAGACTGTATAAACCAGATAACACCCATCTATGAAGAGCTGGCCAACATGTATCAAGACTGTATAAACCAGATAACACCCTTCTATGTAGAGCTGGTCAACATGCATCAAGACTGTATAAACCAGATAACAACTATCTATGTAGAGCTGGCCAACATGTATCAAGACTGTATAAACCAGAAAACACCCATCTATGTAGAGCTGGTCAACATGTCTCAAGACTGTATAAACCAGATAACAACTATCTATGTAGAGCTGGCCAACATGTATCAAGACTGTATAAACCAGAAAACACCAATCTATGTAGAGTTGGTCAACATGTATCAAGACTGTATAAACCAGATAACAACCTTCTATGTAGAGCTGGTCAACATGTATCAAGACTGTATAAACCAGAAAACACCAATCTATGTAGAGCTGGTCAACATGTATCAAAACTGTATAAACCAGATAACAACCATCTATGTAGAGCTGGTCAACATGTATCAAGACTGTATAAACCAGAAAACACCAATCTATGTAGAGCTGGTCAACATGTATCAAAACTGTATAAACCAGATAACAACCATCTATGTAGAGCTGGCCAACATGTATCAAGACTGTATAAACCAGAAAACACCAATCTATGTAGAGCTGGTCAACATTTATCAAGACTGTATAAACCAGATAACAACCTTCTATGTAGAGCTGGTCAACATGTATCAAGACTGTATAAACCAGATAACACCCATCTATGTAGAGCTGGTCAACATGTATAAAGACTGTATAAACCAGAAAACACCCATGTATGTAGAGCTGATCAACATGTATCAAGACTGTATAAACTATCTATCAGGGTTCCCACAATTTTTTGCTGGTAAAATTCCAGACTTTTTCCAAACTTTTTCAAGTTTTTTTGGCTTAAATTCCAGGTTTTTCCTGCAAAGGATATCCATACATTATTTATACAATTTTCAGGCAGATAAAGGCTAAATGTTCCATATTCTAAAGTCAGGCTGTGCAAATGAGTTGGGTACTGAGGCCTGGCTAGATGGCTATAGATAACATTCACATCTATTGTTGACAGTGTATTTACATTAAATCTCAGCAAACTGATGCCAATTCCGGGACAAAGACGGCTTCACAAAAATGCAGCAGACATCAAGAAACATGATCAAGTAAATGCTTGCAATACGGTCCCATTTTTTTTACACATCATGATAATAAATTGCTGATTTCGTACCCAAATCGGTTAGTACATTTCCCGAGTTTTTTCCAACTTTGAACGGATAAAATCACAGCATTTTTACCTCAGGGAACAGAATTTTCAAAATATCCAAGTTTTCCCTGTTTCCCTGGTAAGGAAGGAACCACGTTTATGTACAGCTCACTAACATATTTTAGAACTTTATATGCCAGAAAATACTCACCCATGTACAGCTCACCAACATATTTTAGAACTTTATATGCCAGAAAATACTCACCTATGTACAGCTCACCAACATATTTTAGAACTTTATATGCCAGAAAATACTCACCTATGTACAGCTCACCAACATGTATTTTCGCCCCTTCCTTGTCAATAACCTTAAATGAGTGTTTTAGCCCGCAGTTTGACAGTGTTATTGCCTGTCCCAGCTTGTCAACAGGATCCTCTGGCAGAGTGGATGTTCTCTAAAATACAACATAGTATGCCACTTTTCTACACCGCTTACTTGAAACCTATTTGTTTATTTAAACAGAGTAACTTCTATATTGTCCCAATATTTCCCAGTACCATCTACTTATACCCTAAATAACCCCTATAATTGTCACAATAATGTGAACTTTGCTAAACCATAAGCTAGAGCTTCTGGTCATTTACAAGCCACTTATTAGACATAGTACTATAACTCATAGTAACAACAAGAATGATTCATATTAGAGGGTGCAATAAATGTAACAAACGAAACCAACTAAAACTAATCAAGATCAAAATAGTTTGGTTTCTTGTTCAGATAAATCAGGTACTAGTAAGTGACACAACTTTGGACTTTATGGCAATGTCCAGTTATTTTGGTGGCGGCAGATCACTGACAGATGTATGGTTAGAACCACCAGCACACCACAGGTCAGCTGGAAGTCCTTCACCCCAAATAAGACTTGAACACATGCAGCAACACAATTTTGGACCTTATGGCAACTATCAATTTATTTTGTAAGAAGACCTCATACAAATTTATTGGTAGAACCACTGGCACACTACAGGTCTGCTTGTAGACCTTCTCACCTGCAGTTCATTTCCCGTGACACATAATGTCAATAAGGTTTTGGTAATGACAGTTTATACATGAAATCAGCTTTGGTTTACCATTAATATATACAGCATCCTTATAATAATGGTCATTATATGAACATACAGCTATAATTGGTGAAAGAAACCCTGACTGATACCTGGGTTAAAGTAGTGACACAACATGGACCAGCTGGAAGATCACCCTATATAAACATCTAATTGTACAAACAGGGACATTAACCTATCTGCTAATGGGCCAAAGTATCAGAAGTGTTCCAAGTCAGTGATTTTACCCACTCGGCAACACAATGAGATTTGATAACCATATGCTTCTGTTACCTCTATCATATGGATGGATGGCAGATCAGATGGAAGATGTTCTAGTTTGAATATTTGTCTCCACTGTCCCATTCTGAGAGTCTCAAGTGAAAGCTAAAATCAGCTTGAGTATGTTTACAATAGAAAACATGAAAGAAGAAGTCTTTCAGCTAACCAGTTCTGTGCCAGATATTTGTCCGATGTCTTATGCTGCAAATAATAGCCCAATGTAAACAATATGGCCATAACTGTGTTGGTGTCATGAATAAAAAATCATATCAATCCATTAGCATTACCATTTATTACTACATAAACAAACTTACAGTTCCTCTTACCTTGATATAGGCTATTAATTTTTCAAGCCCATCTTTCAGGTGAATGACAGCATCCAAACTGTTGGTAATCTCGTTTGTGATGTCCACAATTGTCTTGAATGTCATCGGAACACCTGATCCTTCTGGTACTGTCGCCGAAGGATTTACTTTGCTCAGGCAACGCTCTACACATGACCTGAAACATTAATGTGGTCCGATTATAGTTTATTTATGAACATGATGTAAAAAAACACGCTATTTACATGTCATTTTTCATTTTAAAATATATTACAAAGCACCAAAACATTTATGGTCATAGCGATGTCAAGCTAATTAATGGTGGTGGAAGACTCCAGACTTATGAATGGGTAGAACCACTGTCACACTGTAGGTCAGCTGGAGGACCCTCCCACATTAAATTTCTCAACTTGACTGCAACTCAATCAAATGGATGAGGGGCTGAGAAAATATAACTCTATCAAGCCAATCAGTGTATTTTCTTTTGATCTACAAGTGAATGAGAACAAACCTGCATGGACAGTTCAGATATATATGATCTAAGTTACTGAGTAAATAGCCATAAAAAGTTGATTACTGGCTGAATACTTGATTCTCCCAACATTGACTTATCATATTATTTTAATGAAATATGGTTAAGCAACATGCTTTTATTTGTTTTTAAAGTACCAGCACTAGGCAGTGACACAATTATGGTCATTATAACAGTGTCCAAGATGTAATAATTTAGTGTTTCAAAAACATAACCTGAGGGATTATCAAATTTTAAAGTGTTTTTTCCTTTCTTGGTATAATAATGGGGACTTGGAAATGAAAGTGGTTGTTGACAACTAGCCTAAAACTAAACTATTTTACCAGACAATGTCAACTCCACAATCTTTGAGGTTGTTAATGTCCTCGATACTTTGAGTCTGCAGAATATCCAGGGCTTTCTGGAAGACCTCATGCTTTAACTGCTTCTTGTTACCGCTCACACATCTGGCTAGGTAAATACCATTGATTCGTAGACTGCCTGTGAATAACACCCTGTCAACAGAAAATATAACTCTTGTCATGTTCAAGGATACAACAAGATGCTTGCAATAGACCACTAAGTGAAGGCAAGGATAACGGGTCCGATAACCCAAAAGCAATTCATCATAATCATAAAACAATATATAAAATGAATTCCCTTATTTCCATTGTGTTCCATATGGCTTACTACCAGAGTATAATAAATACTTAGACTACCTGGTGCAATGGTGCGTGAAAACTGATGCTGATGAGCTAACATCTTGTGTCTAGTGTATGGGGGTTTGCATTCAGGACCATGATGTAGGTAATTTATCAAAAAAATATGTGCGGACAGTTAGAAAACTGTACAAGAATAAATAATGCATTGACAAATATAAATAATACATATCTACATCATTGCCGAGAATGGAAATGTTGATTGTGTTAACTTCATTAGAACCTGTTTATATATGCATGATTTTTTTTCTCTTTGTATGATATGAATTTTAGTGTTTGCTATTACTTTGTTCACATGAAAGTTTCTGTCTCCCACCAAGCACACAGGGTGATGATATGACTGTACACTCACCAAGCCTATATAAATCATAGATATTTGTTTTGTTTTAACAGGGTAAGATTGGTTTATGTTAAATAAAGTTTTCAGCAGAAAAGTATTGTTTGTAGTGGTGTTGCTAGAAAAGAAAATACTTGTTTGGCTCACCCTGAGTTAACAACATAAAGAGCAAAAAATAAATATTCTAATAAATACATAAATATTAAAAATTCAAATAAAATATATTCCCTCAAAGACGTATTTTAAAAGATATGTGAATGTGATATTACAATAATGGACATGAGAAGGTAATTATGTAAAGAACAATACTATGATATGTTGTGCATGGTAGTGCAAGGTTAAATAATAAAACATGGAGTACCTGTTAATTACTGAGCAGTGTTCATTTGTGGACACAAGCTTTAAAACATTGATAATCCTTTCAATTTTAAGATTATAAATTATATTAATCTTTGTGAAACAAAATTAAATTGAAATATATTGCTTTGTATTTTTTTTTATTGTTTTAAAATTAAATATATTGATAACTGATAAACTGAAAAATATCGACAATGCACTACTGATGTTGTCTGATTCGATTGCAGGCCCACATCCCATGTTGGTGGATCTCACCTACTCATAACCCGGGGCAGTTCCTCCACCCTGTAATCACACTTCAGGTGCAGGTTAGTGGCAGTGCACGCATTTTCAATAGACTGGATAGCGTTCAAACGATACCCATCCTTTCGCAGGAAAGCACAGAACTTCTCAAACTGGAAAAAACAAAACAATTTTTTAATAAAGATGACATAATTAATGAGACAAGAATAAAAGGAAGTAAAAGACAGTTTTCCTTTATCAAATGAATGTCACAATATCTTACCATGTTTTTGGTGAAAGTGTGCATAATTTCTGCATTAACTCATACACTACTAACCTATACTTAAATGGACCATACAAATACAAATATTCTGCCTACCGAAGCTTCTGAAAAAGTTTGGACCAGTGGTTTCAAAACAGATGTTATTTTAAACAGTGTCTTTACATTGGATGTGTTATACTTGGTGATTGTAAATGCTTAGATAACCTAAAAATGAAGGATTTGGCTTAAAGTTCCAGGTCATTCGTGAAAAAAGCCATTGTGTGAATAGAAATCTGGCCAGGTAAAAATGATGATACAGTAATTATGCAATTAGACTCAAGTGTATGAGGATCAGCAAAAATGTGTATTATTATTATAGCAACAATATTACTTTTTTATGTAGTAATACATACTAAGCTTTAAGATAAACTGGGACTATATCTTTGAATGATTTATTAGGTATTTTCATCAACAAGAATAAATCACTTACTTTCTGTACAAGAGACAATTTGGAATTTGCTGCAAAAAAAACAACAACAGAATATAAATGCAAACATAGATTTTCTACTGTTTTTAATATGAAAATTACAAGTCCTGTGTTTGAAACAGGGAGTTCTGTGACAGGAGCTGTTGCCTTACCTATTGCCCTCCATGCTACTCATATTTTAATATTTTTGTAAAATAAGCTTAGCCCTTAATGTCCTAGCCTTTTTTTTACCTGGCTTTGGTAAATAGTACATATTAAAACCAGCCAGCTCCAGCTAGTTGTCTCATTAAATTCCACACTAATTGCTGTTTTTACACCCAGATGCAGGATATCAATAAAAACTATTTCATTGGCCCTTTTTAGGTAACATTAATTTGGTTGATGGACAAAAAAAAATTAAGTTCCAAACTGCCAGGCACCACTTTAAAAGTCAATCCTGGAACTTGCAGATAAAATTTCTCTTGAACATATCAGCATATGAGATCTGAGCTAGCTTTTATTGGTGCAAGAACATCTAAGCTAACTCAATCAGTCATCACAATGGTAATCACGTCAACAGTAAATGTTTTGATTTTTGTAGACCTCAAAAGGCAAGATACAATAAAAAAAAGGATGTATCAATAAAATGTATCATTTGTAGTCTTAGAGAGGTAAAATTAACAAATAAATGATGATGATTTTATATGTTATTATAAATGATTTGTATTGTTCTGATTCAGAACATTTTTTCCTTATAAACTAAATAGTATTTTTTCCAACTTACCACCAATGTCTCCACCCTTTCGTCCTTTGGCTCCTCCTCTTCCTCCACCCCTGTTAGTGTTGCCTGCCCATGGAGCTTTGTCTCCAGTGTAACCTACTCCCCGTCCCTTTCCACCTCCTCTCCAGCTGACTCCGCCTCCTTGTCCATGAGCTCCACCCCTGAATGCCTCAACAGTACTGCCTCCTGCAATATTCCTACCCCTGTTATTACTACCACCACCTCTGCCACCACCAAAACCAAAACCCTTACCCCAATTCCCAGATTGGTTACTACCTCCTCCTCTACCTCTTCCACCTCCCCTTTTCTGCTGTTTGCCCCTCCCACCCCTGCCCCTTGCTCCACCTCCCATATAGTCTCCTCCTCCATGGCTACTTTTCCACTTTCCACCATCATAGCCATAACTGTCATCTGCATGGTAACGCTTTGCTGGATTGGCATCTTGTGATTCATTCTGACGTTTAAATGTCCCTCTCTCGAAGTGTTCAGCTTCTTGCTCTCCCAAAAAATTGCCATCAACACCAAACATGTTGCCCCAGCTCATGATGAGACCAACCTACAATTCATAGGGGAAGAGATTCAGACAAAAGATAATTAGCACAAAGCTACATGTGTCAATTTTCACGTAACCTTGTCTTCTAGTTAGCCGTCCAGGCTACACTTACAGAAAGATTTTGTCATTGTGATTTGATCAAGCACAAATTTTGAGTCCAAGAGTACCTCGTATAGGGACATAACTAACGATACAATTAATATTTCATACAACTTTACAGTGCTACTTTTTATCATTCTGCAATTAAGTTTTAAAGACACTCTTACTATTCCAAGCATAAAGTGTAACCTCCCTACTGGGTAGGAATTAACATGACCCCAGCCATGGATAAGCAACTATCCAATCAGAGAGTTAGCTAATGTTTATCAGCTACCTGCTGCTGTTGACCAGAATCACAGATATTTTTACCTATCCAGGTCTTATAACAGTGCATGTTAAGATGATAAAATGTTGAAATTAGATCAATGTAATCATGGTTAAACGTTGTCAGTAGAGTGTGTGTTATTCAGACAATTGATATGCAGATATAATTAGTAGTAGTGTATGGTTAATTCCTTTTTGGCATCCAAAAAACAAAATTGGAAACATGTCTAACAGTGATCAAAACAAGCAGGCAGCCTTATAAGCAGCTGAATATAACTTAAATAGATGGGAACTAAAATATGTTTGTTTGCACTAAGTTTATACAAATTCATCTTAAGACACTGGGACAGCTATTATTAAGTTGCTTATGTTATCATTTTTACTGAGGACTTCCTGTATATGCCCAATCACGGGATATTCGAAAGGTCAACACTTTCACAACTCATACTAAGAAAGCAACAACTTCTCTATAATATTAATCACAGCTATACTCTCATTTTGATTAACTTCATTGAACTATTGCCTGCTACCATGATTTAAACACCTTCAGATACATATAGATGGCATACCACAATAAGGATTTCTTATGTCCAGATAGAATCACCGGCGCACCGCAGGTTAGCTGGAAAACCTCCCCACATGAAAGTCTTGACATTTAATTGAGCATGGTCATTACAAACATGTTTAATTCATGTATATACTTTCTACTCAGCTCCATGCCAAATTAATGAGATACTGATATTGAACCATAATTACATTTTATTGCACAATGGGGTTTATTGGGACTATATTAATATAATAGTTAATAAAATCCTTTTAGCAAACAGTGTGTGTGGTGTTTCATTTTCTCACTACAAACGACACTGTTACCTTTCCAGAGTGTTCTGTCAATGATTTCATCACAGACATTTACAGAAGAAAAGAAAAGTATTCTTCATTGGCAAACTTCTTCTTGAGCTAAACTATGTTTGTTTTGTAAAAATTGTTTGCCAAAGTTACTTCGTAGAACAGTCAAAAAACATGATTACACCATTTTGGTTATGTTCAATGTTGGAGGTTAGCACGGTGCTTGGACAAGTGACCCAAGGGGGCAGTGCTTTTTGGAATTCGGTGTCATGTCAATTTGATGACCTATTATGGTAGAAAAGAAATTCTACCTTTTTTTTAATCTTTTGAGATCACTTCAGACTACAACATGCACATATAGGAATGGTACTTAAGCATTATGATTTGAAGAAGATCAATTAAACATAAAATTTAGAATATTTCTTAAATACAGTATTTGAAAATACTGACTCACAAGGGAGATAAAAAATATGCTATTTTTCTTTTCCAAAATGAATATCCATATGAAAAGTTTACCTTTTCTGTATCCACTAAACTGCAGAAATTTCTTTAGGACTGCCTGAAATATGAAATTATTAGAAGCATTATCATTATTTATTGAACCTACTAGCATTCAGCAGTATATTCACTATTTCACAAACTTACTAATGAGATTTCCTAAAATCACAACCTTTTTATGGCAGTTGTTGACCTTATATTTTAACAATTTATAATCAGATTTAAATAAATCTTCAATCTTAATTTCTTTTTTCAGTTTATGAGAAGGCTTACTTTAACAATTAAAATGACCAAGAACACGGCTTTATTTTCTATGTGGATACATGCAGATATTTGATATATAGTTTCTTTTCGAAACATTAAAATAATGAATATTAGAATTTTTCAGCTTTTGTATTTATTACGAATGCTTTCATGTGCCATCATGCATATAAAATATTATTTTGTGAAAAAGAGAATGAAAGCAAATAAGCAATATGATAAAGAGGAAAACAACAACACAAATAAAAAGATAATTATTTTTACATGAAAAATAAAGGAAATCATTTATATGATATTTCAATTCCAAAATAGGGAATTTAATTCTATTAATCATTCTAACAGTGGTTAAGACATCAATGAGTTTTAGATCATCTTAACGATACAATGTATGAAAAAAATTTTTTATCTGAAGGTTCTTTAAAGTCTAAAAAAAATCATAGTAGACAGAAACAACAACATTCATGTGCACTGACTGAAAAAAATGGTTAATTTGATAGGGATCATAACATAATTGGAGAATGTGTAATGTAACATTAAAGGTGAAGACAGTTAGTTACAAATGTTATTAAAAGACTTACATGCCATCTTACTGTACAAAAAGAGCTTTACACATGTGTGTAAAAGTCAATGCTGCACATAATAATACAGAGTCAATTACAATGTTTTTGACCGATGTCAATCGAGGTCACATCGATTTGTTTACCTTCGTCTAGAGTCAGGTAGTTGCCTTTCAAACCAAGCAGCTCAACTTTTTATAAGGATCCTCTGATAAAAAGCAGAGATCTGACTTGGTTTCTTCAGTCATATACTCAGAACGTGATGTTTTGTAAACAAGAATCACAAAGCCTACAAAAGAATGCATATATAAAAATTAAATTAGCATAGATATTATAACTTACTATAACCTTACTAGAGCAGTCTCAGATTTTGAAACCTTATTGATTTCATTGAAGTTTAAGCTTTTAAGCTGTTGTATTTGTCAAAAAAAAATTAATTTAGAGTTCAAGATAATGGGTCTTTATCTGGCTTTTTATGAAGCAATATATAATTATCATTTCCAAACAGTTAATTGGGCAGTCCGATAACTAAGTTGTCTGCCCTTGAGTACTCTCCGAATGCGCATGCGCACTTGCGCCGATTAAAACGTCCGGGGTTTAAGTAGAAATTTTACCAGCGTGTATAACAAGAACATCGAGTGGAAAGTTAATTAAAGAAAGAAACAAAACCAAAATGGAAATCGCCGAAATATTGCTGAATATGTAAAGGTGTTTATAGCCGGAAGGTGGTCGAAAACAGCTGTTTCATTGCATCGATATCCTCAAAAAAAACGACTGCAAAGCGTTTGGATGGTATTATAACACTTCGCCCTCCCTTAACTGGTTACAGTTCGCCCGTAATCGGTAACAGCTCACCCTAGATAGGTAACAGTTCGCCCTTGATTTATAACATGTCGCCTTCGGATATAAGTATATACATCAAGAAAAAAAAGTAAATTTGTTAATTTATTTATAACCATTCACATTGTATTTGTTTTCTTCGTTTTCATATACAATATGAGCTCTTCTGATATAAGTGTAAACGCCACCCTTCGCCCTTAAAATCTTTAAGAAATTAAGTAAAAAAAAAATGTAAACTTGTTATTTTATTTTTTATTATTTTGACACCATTCACATTAAATTTATTCTTCTTTGGTCTTCTTATTCTTTATTGTTATTAACATCGTATTATTAGCATCGTAAATTATTATATTTTTATTTTTCATATTTTAAAATTGTTTTAACCAAAGAAAAAAATCTGATCCTCCCAGTACAATATACGAACTGTCACTTTTCCTTGATTTAAATGCAATGTTGCTTCCTAAAATATGATAATTATACTGGTTTATTTATTTCATATTTAAATAAAATTCCGCTGTTGCAAGGATTTTAATGTTACTTAGTTGCATACATATTTTGTTGCAAATACTTTAATAAGGTTGTCACACTCAAAATGACTTGAGTATGCAGTTATAATTGCACATAAAAGCGTGAACGTTAATTGATGTTTGCCTACAGTCATTATTGTGATGATACCATTCGCACTAATCTTGATTGATAATTAGTCAGTGTGATCTTGATTAATGTTTACCGACATAGACGTATGTAAAAATTAAAATTAATAAATTGGTCAGTGTGTGATCGTTAATTGCTTTTTGCCTAGTCATTATTGTGATGATAGCATCAGCACTAATCTTGATTGATAATTAGTCACCATGATCTTGATCGATGCTTGCCGTCATAGACGTATATAAGTGCTTGCAATTAATAGACTAGTCAGTGATTCAATCTTGCAACGTACGCTAGCTTTATCACAATACAGTATAGTATAAAGTCGACTAAGACGGCAACCAACTAATTGTGTTTGTATGCATATCTTATAAAATATTATATATATTATACACTATATAACAAAATAAATCAAGTATATACTTTACTTGACATCATTTTCCCCCCTTCATTTAACGCGTGGAAATGGTACACTTATATCCGAAGTACTCATAATGCATATGAAGCCGATGGAAACAAATACAAATTGATGTGAATCGGGTCGAAATTATTATAAATAGGTTAACAAGTATACATTTTTGCTTGACGTATACACTTATATCCGACGGCTACATGTTACTGATCAAGGGCGAACTACCGATCAAGGGCGACCTGTTACCAGTTAAGGGAGGGTGAAGTGTTACTAAATCTTCTCGAGTTGGTCTCTCCTTTTCAATTCATAATTGCCAGTAATATCTAGCTTGTGAGCATCGATAATTCGCTCGGTAAGCTGATATTCCCTTTTAGGATCCAGTCAAACGACTATTCACCAGGTACTTCTTTAAATCTGTTAGCTTGAAATGGTCTAGTTCTTAGTTGTTTACACAAGCTTCGTTGATTTCTTTGTCCTTGTCCGCCATCTTTTTTTTACTTAGTCCCCAGAGGCTCGGCGGCGAGTAGCCTCCCTTTGAATTCAAGGAAGT
Source organism: Sinonovacula constricta (assembly GCA_007844125.1). NCBI lineage: Eukaryota > Metazoa > Mollusca > Bivalvia > Cardiida > Solecurtidae > Sinonovacula > Sinonovacula constricta. The sequence goes on from CM017572.1 coordinate 9,092,843, forward strand.
AACCGAGTTATCGGACTGCCCAATTGAAAAATTGATTCTTATAATTCCAGATATAACGGATTAAAATGGAAAATACTGAATTAAGCTTAAAAAATACTCATCCCAACTAGATTTCTGCTAATTCTCTTTATTTTCATGAACAGGTTCACAACGTTTAATATTGCACCAGATATAGCAACACATTCTATTGATCCTGATGAGACATTTACACTACATAGGCTTGATAAATTTTTGCACTGCATGTCAAGAGATTGTTCAATTATTTCAACAAATGAATATAACCATTTTTAACCTTTACCATACTTCTGAATCTCAATAACTTAAATGTAGTAACAGCATTTCTTGCTTCTAAACCGCTAACCATCTGCTTTAATATACAGTACTACAATGAATATTGAGTTGTAAATTAATAATTGAGTTGTATATTAATAATTTAGTGTATATTAATAAGTCTTGACAGCTTAATTGAACTTGTTTTCTGAGTCTCAAACTGTGAATATAGTACATGGTTATCCAGAGCATAATGTGCTAATTAATGTCACTAAAAGTAAAACACGACTCCCAAAAAGAAAAGCAATTTACTGTTGTGATCAGACTGTAAATATTTTAGCATAAACATTTAAGTGTTTCCAGTCCCCTCCCCTCCTCTGTAGTATTGCAACTGTAGTATTGTATATGGTTGTAGTCCTCATTGTTTTATGTTTGTTAATTATTGAGTTACAAAGTTAAATGCAGTTATTTTGAGAGTGGACTCAGCTGGACATTTAGAAATAAAAATATAATAATTGCATATTACACAAAGTGGCATTAGTTTAGTACACCTCTGACTTTGAAACTTAACATAAATAGAACAGTTTATACCATTTCCAATGGTAAGATTAACTGGGAGTCAGCTTAATGATTAATTTACTCAAATAGATGTTCTCTAAAGCAGAATGAGATGGATTGAGCATATATATGGGCAAGATGGATTAGGCATATGGGCAAACATTTATGACCAGAAAAATAAATTTGAAATCAGTAAATAGTGAATATGATCTTTACTAATAAAGTCTACCTGTGTAGCTCATTTAGTAGAGCAACATACCCAGAAGCATGAGGTAGTGGGTTCGATTTTTCAAGCTAAGATCACTTTTTATACTTCTCAGTTGAGATTTAACATAGCTAGCATATAGTTCCATTCCTTCATTGTGAAATATTTTAGAACGTTTTGACATTGTGGGAAACACACATATTTGCCTTTTTTGATGTAAAATTTGTTAATATTGGCCACACACACAAAAAACACAACAAAAACATGAAACGAAGAGAAAAATACAAGTTACAGAAAAAAATGAAATTTTGATGCTCATTCTGACATTCGTTGTAATGATTAGTACTGTATACTTTTGATATGGACTAACTGTGACATTCACATCAACTTATATTTCTTTTTTTATATAAACATGACTTACCATGTATCTTTCCTTACTCTGAAATTGAGACAGGTTAGAATACTAAAAATGTTCGACGTTTATGTTCGGTTTGTTTTCTGTTCTTTTTCCTTTTCAATCTCTGTCGGAAGGGGAACTACTCTAAGAACCAAATTCTGAAATCGCAACTCCTTGAAAATAGTTAATACAAGAGAGTTAACAGGGGAAATCCGATACCGTTTTGCTAGTTCGGACCAATTCATTTTCGTACAAAGCTTTTTTGACCACACAGTCTATTTCGTTTTATCCATTGATACATTGATCTATATATCTCTCTTTTATGTAAAACCCCTTTTTGTACACCGACTGCTTTGGTTTTTATTAGGGGAAAACATTTTAATTTACTGTTTAAACGTTTGTGGTCTAATGGTTACTTTTGGGAAGTTGGGCTCAGAAGTTGTGCGTTTTTTGTTTGTGTGCTAGTATGAGCTTAATTTCTAAAGTCCATGTTATTGTTGCCTTTTTATGTCAGTATGTACTTTTATTTCCGCATGAATCGACATATTCTTTCCAGTTTTATTCGAATTTCCCGTCAGCAGTCATGACAGAAAAATGCGACCTGACTAAAGAAAGACACTAGCAAATCTATTCTTAAACGCCACTGAATTGTTGCACGCTTTGACGAAACGTACAAATCCATACAGAAAACGGCTTCAGATCTGCAGTCATCGGAACATTACGATAGTGAAGAGGCTTTGAAATCTGCTGTCAACGGAAGAAAGTATCTGCTGGATAAGGTTCTGAAGGAATACGACCCTCCTGGAGTTACGGTTAAGAAAGGAAAGACAGCTACCACCGAAGACAAAAAGTAAACTGCAGCGTGCGAATCGATGGAATGAAAGTGAACTAAGACGACTGCATAACCAACCTGACATACAATACATTTAAAAAGTTGACATTTAAGAACAATTTAAAGAAAACTAAAACACGATAGTGTGTGGTTATAAAGACCTTTGATGCTGATTTGTACACAGTTCTTGCTTATTTCTCACTGGATTAAAAGTGTTTTATAAAAATAAGATCGTTGTTTTACATATATGTCTTCCTTTCCTTAATGTATACGTTCTGAGTCAGTCTACGACACCAACGACAGGACTCCTGGGAAGTGGGAACTAATGCTGACATACTCGTAATCACTGTCACCTTTACCGCCATCGTATCATTAACAAACGTTTGTATCTGTGATACTTGCACGAGGAGGGTAAAGCAAAAAAGTCAGACATAAGAATGACGAAAGTTAAAGACGAAAGTTAAACACATTGGTTGCGACAAAATAAATAATGATATAAATAATTTCTAAATAAAGCCGCAATAGCTCAGATGGTAGAGCGTCGGCTTGCGGATCGGGATGTCGTGGGTTCGAACCCCGGCCGGGTCATACCAAAGACTTTAAAGTTGGTAGTAGTGGCTTCCCTCCTAACGCTCGGGGCTACGGGGACAGCTTTACGCCTGACTCGTCGGTGTCAGTATAATGGACCGGCCGGGTTCAGTCCCTGGGCACCTCATAAGTGCCCATGTGCTGTAATGATAGAAATGTCGCTGCGCAGTATCGGCAAAAATGCCGGCTAATCCCAATCCCTAAATAAAGCAATATCAGCGATGTCCAATACGCATTCGAGATTATCTCATAGTAGAGAAATAATTTTAATCCAGGTATCTGCTATAAATCCTTCCTCTTTTTTAATTTTGATATGATGATAAATTGTATTAAAGACTCGTATACATGATAAATACATTTCCCCAGCAGCTGCAGCTCGTTGCCGACTTTTCACTTCCCTAGCAGCTGCCGCTCGTTGTCGACTTTTTACTTCCCTAGCAGCTGCAGCTCGTTGCCGACTTTTCACTTTCCTAGCAGCTGCCGATCGTTGCCGACTTTTCACTTCCCTAGCAGCTGCAGCTCATTGCCGACCTTTCACTTCCCTAGCAGCAGCCGCTCGTTGCCGACTTTTCACTTCCCTAGCAGCTGCCGCTCGTTGCCGACTTTTCACTTCCCCAGCAGCTGCCGCTCGTTGCCGACTTTTCACTTCCCTAGCAGCTGCAGGTCGTTGCCGACTTTTCACTTCCCTAGCAGCTGCAGCTCGTTGCCGACTTTTCACTTCCCTAGCAGCTGCAGCTCGTTGCCGACTTTTCACTTCCCTAGCAGCTGCCGCTTGTTGCCGACTTTTCACTTCCCTAGCAGCTGCAGTTCATTGCCGACTTTTCACTTCCCTAGCAGCTGCAGCTCGTTGCCGATTTTTCAATACCCTAGCAGCTGCCGTTCGTTGCCGATTTTTTTTACTTCCCTAGCAGCTGCCGCTCGTTGCCGACTTTTTACTTCCCTAGCAGCTTCCGCTCATTGCCGACTTTTCACTTCCCTAGCAGCTTCCGCTCATTGCCGACTTTTTACTACCCTAGCAGCTACAGCTCATTGCCGACTTTTCACTTCCCTAGCAGCTGCCGCTCGTTGACGACTTTTCACTTCCCTAGCAGCTGCAGCTCATTGCCGACTTTTTACTACCCTAGCAGCTGCCGCTCATTGATGACTAATCACGACCCAAAGTTTGAAGCATCGTAATATACTTTAATTTACAGTAAAACTCAGAAAAAAAGTTCATATCTTTAAACTATAATCATTTGTGGTACGAATTGTGTTTAAAAGTATATACTTTTTCCTTACGAAAGTACACTTATTTGCGTTTTAATAATGTCAGGTCTGCGTTTCATAAGCTTCTTGGCACTGGAAACTTCCACTGTAAGGGGATCAGAATTATGGACAATTTCTACATTTCTTGGTAACAAGACGCAAAATCACTCTAAGAATGTAAGAGTTTCCACTGATGACACAATAAGGGCTCTTTGATTTCTAAGGGTCATTTTCGGGTGCTGGTTGCAAGCCTCCTGTGAACAACGGTAGATCATCGTTACCATGAATGTAGTAGAACTGTACAAACTAGATCGATCTATGTCTTACACACTTGTATGTGTGTAAAAATAACACAGTAAAATGAAGCTTAACGCTGCGAGGGATGGGGAAATCTACTGCTTAAACTTCGCAAACTGTCCACATTAAAAGAGAAGAGAAAGGACGTAAATCTCAAACCCAAACATGCACGTCATTAACATAAAAAGGGAGCCAACACTAGCTGTCCTGTCGTACACTGTAAATCCGAACTAAAAATATAAAAAAAAAACAATAAAAAAACTACTTGGGTGGTGTGATTCTTAACTCGAATTGGCGTACTAGTTTTACACTGATTTAAACAATGTACATGTACATCAACTATACAATAAGACTAGGAGTTGGAAAGTGCCACTTTTTCTTCTGCGGGTCGACGTGTTCACACTTCAAAGCTGTGATCATGACGCCTGATTATCTTCTTTTTCGTTGTCTGACGCGGTAATGGTTAAGAAACACGTGACTTTCTGAAATAAGATAACGCGCGGGTCTATATGTCAACAAGGAAGCAGATGGAATTAGCGAGGGTCATAAATTACCAGTGATCACTGTTCTCTCTGCGGAAGGTTAACATAGTATGATCTCTGGCGACCACACCTCCAGGTTTGGACCGTATTAAAAAGTAAATCACAAATATTCGTTTCATTTGTCTTTATAACTGACGAGAAATTGATTGTCGATTTTTACAAACAATGCCGTTATGTTTGATCGTTTTCGGAAACGATTCCGAGCCCAATTTGTCTGACATAGTCCGAATGCGAGCACGAGAGAATGAGGGAGCAGCTTTTCTATTCTTTCCATTTCTTAAACATGTCAACTAAGATCATATTATTTAACCTAGTTTAAAAATTTAAACAATTGAATGTAACTAAATCATCTTACCTCTCATATTTACCTAAAAATGAGAGTTCTAACATTACCAGAATAAGTATCTTACTGAAATGCTTGTTACCTCTACAATTATGTAGATTATGGGAACTATCTTTGGAAAAGTCATTCAGAACTCTTATTTCCCTTTTTATTACTCCAGAACCATTAAGTTGCATTTTAATATGAAATCTTAAATAAAGATTAACAGAACAGAACAGAACATATTTTATTGATCAGATTTGTACACAACGTACCTCATCTTGTCAAATTCACTATACACATATAATTGTTCCACGTGGTTTGCAAAAGTTGTAACATATCGATATAACTTTTTATATTGGAATATACTTTCTATTTAATGATTGTATATACGCATATATTCACATAATGTGTTTTGTACAAGACTTGTCTACATATTCTATGCATATACATTGTATACCATTATATAAACTTTTTTATATTTATTGACTAACTAATTGTTATTACCCTTTTCATAGAATAACAAATAGTACAAATTATTAGTAATACTTCATATCAACAAAACGTTGCATATATTGGTAAGGGGAATGGACATCAGTATATTTTATGTTTTCTTATGTGAACTAGCATCAAAATAAAGTCACAATGTTCATTTCACACTCCATACAGGCATATTATTGAACACAAATGCACATTAAATACATCACAAGAAGATATAGTTTTCATAGATATAAGGAAATATCAATGGAACAAGATTAATGCATTATAGTATCAATGCATTGTCCTACAGACAAAGGTGCCTGTATATAATTAGACAATCGTAGCATAACTTTCTTATTCAGTGAGCTTAATAGTTTAAAAATTTAAACATAGATGGTCTTTTAAAATAATAACTACATATATATTTTGATCTTAGATCACAATAGCATGGGCAAATCAAAGCAAAATGGTACTCATCTTCCAGATCATTCGAGTTACAGCATAAACAAAATCTCTGTTTCCTTTCTGTATAATTTCTGTTATATCTACCAATTTGCATTCTTACAGGTAAAACAGATAGTCTAAGTCTACTTATATATTTTCTAGCTGTAGGCGTCAAATTGTTAAGATATGGCTCATATTGTAGATTATATTTTATATTATTTATAATTTATAAGGACAGAGTTGTTTGTAATGTTTGCTTGCCACTCTTGGGTATAAATATCAATGATCCTTTGTTTAAATGCCTTAATAAACTGCTTGCTATTGACGCTACATGTATTTGTGTTTATAAAAACGTGACCAAAACCATGGTCAAGTAATAGTAGTTTTGCGTTATATACCCAGTTCTTACATCCCCTACTGCAGAGTTTCAAGCTTTCTTTATATGTCTCTCTAATAAATGAATTATCTGTTTGTATTACTTTAAGCCAATACTTAATTATTCAAACATATCTATTTACAAAGATCGGATATCTACCCAGCTCACAGTATACTCCCGCTGAACTAGTGTTTAGTTTAACATGTAATATACGTTTACAGAATTTCATGTGTATATGTTCCAAATCTTTAGACTTGGTATATCCCAAAATCAGTCAGAAAGTTCCCGGACTGGTCCTTTTAAACACATTATTGACGTCGGATCGTCATAAATTTACCATGCATGTATTTCTATTTAAATCTAATATCAACTAAAATAGAACCAACGAAGGCATCAAATAATTCAAGCTTAGTTTTAGGAGATATATCAAAATTTCTACCATTGTTCCAAAACATATTCATGACTTTAGCTGCCTTTCTTGCCAAACACTCTTAGTTTAAAATAAAATTACATGTATAATTAAGAATTGAACCTATATAATTAAAAATATTTACGACTTTCAGTGGTTCAGTATTATATGTCCACTTTTCGTGATTTAGTACACTTCCTCTTTTGCTAAATACTACAATTTTTGTCTTATCTGTATTAACGCTGAAACCACAAGTATTACAGTAATCATATAGCCGGTCCAGACTATTCTGCAATTCTTCAGGAGTATTTGCAATAACAACCATATCATCAGCAAACAGGAGAAGTTTAACCAATATATCTTTAACTTTTATTCCTTTGTAACGATCATTCTTCAGATAGTTCTCAAGATCTTCAACAAAAAGTGAAAACATGATCGGTGATAACACTTCCCCTTGACGTAAACCGATTGCGTATTAAAAGAACTCTGAATACTCATTACGCAATTTGACATAAGACTGAACCTTCCCATACATAGCTCTGACAACATTTAGGAATTTACCTTGTATCCCCAAGTTGAACAATTTTAGCCATAAGACATTTCTATTGATAGAGTCATAACACTTTTTCAGGTCCACAAATACTGCATATAACCTTTTATTTTCAAAGATATACTTTTGGATCACCGATATAAGTATAAACATAGCAATAATAGTCGATAGGCCTTTACGAAACCCAAACTGTGAATCTGGTATAAGTTTTTATTCATCATAGACTTTACTTATTTTCTTATTAAGTATGATGTAAACAGCTTAGAAAAACAACTGACTAATGTTATGCTTCTATAATTTTCCATACTAGATTTATCCCCCTTTTTATGCACAGGGGCTATGACTCCTTTATTCAATGACTCAGGAAAATTTCCAGATTTTAAGACAGCGTTTAATACATCAGCAATTTGTGAGGATAAAATATTAATATATCAATACATTCAATAAAATACTCATTGAGTAGATAGTTTCCATGCGCTTTTCCTCGTTTCAAACATTTAACTGCAGATGATATTTCCTTTACTGTGATTGATTCATCTAGTGATGGAAAGACTTGATCATCGCTCCTAAAGGTGTGCATATTTATAAAACTGTCAGCGTCAGAGTTGCCAAGAATATCACTATTTAAATTTTGAAAATAGCTCTTAAAATCATTTAATGAAATGTCTGTTTGTTGTTTGTAAGCCATTTTAAAGTTCTTCCAGAATTGTTTAGGATTAGACTTTTCTTTTGCTTTTCTACATCCTTTGCTTTTTGTAATTTATATTTTTCTTCTTAACAATTTTCTTTATTTTTTACTTTTTTTCTCACAAAATAGAAGTCTGCTTTCAGTATCTTTGTATCTATTATATATGTATTATGCATCCATATATCTTTTCCTAGCTATTATACATTCATTATCATACCACACTTTGTCGTTTTATTTCTATCATTAAAATGTATAGTGTTATGTATATATTATTCATTTTAAAAACAGAGGATTTGCAACATCACATAAAACGCCTTCAAAGTTTGTGATTGCAGTATTTACATCTTCCCTTCTAAATTCAGATTCTAAGGATATCTTAAACAAACGTAGTGTCAGCTATCACCAATTATCGCCTAAATACCCAGTTTGGTCTGTGGTGCAAGGGGTGCAAAGACAGCCTGCCACCTGTGCACTGCAGGACAGTAAATGAAGGTCTGCACTGCTGCCTCTCAGTAACTAGGTCTCTGAGCAGCAAAGGTTTAAGATCATATATTTATACTGACGTTATTTAACTGAAATCCTTACATGCGGACAAGTATTCTATTTAAGTTTCCATTAAGTATCTACTAAAATAAACATTATATACATTTATTTTTACTGCAACTTTTAGCTAATTTCAAATTTCTACACACTAGTTGGTTCATAAAGTGATATAAACCACCTGATGGAAAACTTGGACTCTGTTCAATGTCGTGGTAAAAATAATAAACTCATAATCACAAGAAGCCTGTAACATGATTGCCATAGTGTTCGTGGGGGTGGAATCGAAAACGCATCGAAAACGTCATGGTTGGAACACAGGTCGATATAAACATATAGTTTATTGTCAGCATATGAACGCACGTACATGACAGTTTACTCTTTTAAAAGATCTTATAACATCAACAGACACACCTACTTGAAACTTGTAAGCCAAGTTCGTAAATGATGCATCAGATTTCTCCAATTTATAAAAATTCAATCGCATTTAACGCAACGGTACATATTAAGAACAATAGGTCGCGGTTCATCGAAGAAAAACAGCAACAGCACAAAACCCCTGAATCAAAACAAACAATACCCTCGATTACACTTTCTTATATTTTTATTATATTTTTATTATACTACGCTATAAAACTTTAAGCGTCAGTACTTTATACATCCGTTACGGCTTTAGTAGTAAACATCGCGCATCATTGACATCGATTTGACATAAAAGTGTTGTTTTCTTCTGTTTTTTGTCCATTGAAAGTGACGTAAGTGGGTTTGTTCCCCAAGCGACGCGCGCAACCTGAAAAGTTTGATGATTCTTGTGCACTGCAATTTGTATGCACTTCATGATTTTGCCGTTATCAAAGCTATTAACTTGAAACTTTAGGTGAATAGATCTAATTGAGATGGGGTATACTGCACAAGAACCATCACACTGCATATCATGATTTCGTATTGCATATTATTCTAGATGCAAAAAAAGTGGTTCCAAAATCTTCAAATGGTACACCACAAGAACTCATTATTCCAAATGGTGCGCCAACAGAGTTAATTATACCAAATGGTACTCCACAAGAGGTCATTATACCAAATGGTGCTCCACAAGAGGTCATTATACCAAATGGTGCGCCAACAGAGCTCATTATACCAAATGGTGCTCCAACAGAGCTAATTATACCAAATGGTGCGCCAACAGAGCTCATTTTACCAAATGGTGCGCCAACAGAGCTTATTATACCAAATGGTGCGCCAACAGAGCTCATTATACCAAATGGGGCTCCACATGAGGTCATTATACCAAATGGTGCTCCACAAGAGGTCATTATACCAAATGGTACTCCACAAGAGGTCATTATACCAAATGGTGCGCCAACAGAGCTCATTATACCAAATGGTGCGCTAACAGAGCTCATTATACCAAATGGTGCGCCAACAGAGCTCATTATACCAAATGGTGCTCCACATGAGGTCATTATACCAAATGGTGCTCTACAAGAGGTCATTAAAACAAATGATACTCCACAAGAGGTCATTATACCAAATGGTGCGCCAACAGAGCTCATTATACCAAATGGTGCTCCACAAGAGGTCATTATACCAAATGGTACTCCACAAGAGGTCATTATACCAAATGGTGCTCCACAAGAGGTCATTATACAAAATGGTGCTTCACAAGAGGTCATTATACAAAATGGTGCTTCACAAGAGGTCATTATACCAAATGGTGTTCCACAAAAGGCCATTATACCAAATGGTGCTCCACATGAGGTCATTATACCAAATGGTGCTCCACAAGAGGTCATCATTATACTAAATGGTACTCCACAAGAGGTCATTATACCAAATGGTGCGCCAACAGATCTTATTATACCAAATGGTGCTCCACAAGAGGTCATTATACAAAATGGTGCTCCACAGGAGGTCATTATACCAAATGGTGCTCCACAAGAGGTCATTATACAAAATGGTGCTCCACAAGAGGTCATTATACCAAATGGTGCGCCAACAGATCTTATTATACCAAAATTATGCTCCACAAGAGGTCATTATACTAAATGGTGCGCCAACAGATCTTATTATACCAAATGGTGCTCCACAAGAAGTCATTATACAAAATGGTGCGCCAACATAGCTCATTATACCAAATGGTGCTCCACAAGAGGTCATTATACCAAATGGTACTCCACAAGAGGTCATTATACCAAATGGTGCTCCACATGAGGTCATTATACAAAATGGTGCTTCACAAGAGGTCATTATACCAAATGGTGCTTCACAAGAGGTCATTATACCAAATGGTGCTCCACAAAAGGTCATTATACCAAATGGTGCTCCACAAGAGGTCATTATACCAAATGGTGCTCCACATGAGGTCATTATACCAAATGGGGCTCCACAAGAGGTCATCATTATACCAAATGGTACTCCACAAGAGGTCATTATACCAAATGGTGCGCCAACAGATCTTATTATACCAAATGGTGCTCCACAAGAGGTCATTATACCAAATGGTGCTCCACAAGAGGTCATTATACAAAATGGTGCTCCACAAGAGGTCATTATACCAAATGGTGCGCCAACAGATCTTATTATACCAAATGGTGCTCCACAAGAGGTCATTATACAAAATGGTGGTCCACAAGAGGTCATTATATAAAATGGTGCTTCACAAGAGGTCATTATACAAAATGGTGCTCCACAAGAGGTCATTATACCAAATGGTGCTCCACAAAAGGTCATTATACCAAATGGTGCTCCACAAGAGGTCATTATACAAAATGGTACTCCACAAGAGGTCATTATACAAAATGGTGCTCCAGAAGAGCTCATTTTTCCGAATGAGGCGCCACAAGAGCTCATTAAACCAAATAATATGCCAAAAAAGCTCATTATACCAAATGGTGCTGCACAAGAGCTCCGTATTCCAAATGGTGCTCCATACGAGCACATTATACTAAATGCTCAAAAGTTAAGATGGAGATCACTATTTTAACCACTACAACAAATTCTACTTTTTACAGAGATTTAATGATTCCATAAGAAGAACAATTAGAAACTTGCTATAAACGGTACAGTTGTTTTAACGACAAATGAAAGGTTATTCTTTGAACGAAGAGTCTAACTGATTCAAGAAAATTAAAGAAATACGTGAATGAATACATGAACCCTGAAAAGTTCCGTTTCTACAATAGGGATACATAATAGTTCCAGGCATATGTTAATATAAATTAGCAAGTGAGGCAGATCTTGTTAGGCTTGTAACTTAACGAACTGCCTTAAGTTGTAATTGTCGATTTCAGAATACTAGATATCGTATTCCACACAAGAGTATTATTAAAGGTTATCTTTGGCAACTTGTCAGAATGACTAGATGGCAGGAAAACTGCATTGTGCGTGTGTCAGAATCACTAAATGACAAGAAAATGCTTTTGTGTGTGTCAGAGTCACTAGATGACAGTAAAACTGTTTAAGTGTGTGTAATGCTTTTGTGTGTGTTAGGATCACTAGATGACAGGAAAACTGCTTTTGTGTGTGTCAAAATCACTAGATGACCGGGAAATTGTTTTTGTTTGTGACATAATCACAAGATGGCAGGAAAACTGCTTTTATGCATATGTCAGAATGACTAAAAAGCAGGAAAAATCCTTTTGTTTGTTTGTGTGGATTGATTTTACACATTTTGCCCATTCGATTAACTTAAGGCGATCATGATTAATACTATTTTTACTTTCAACGGAAGTAGTCAAGGAGCTTTGCCATTAGAGTTATTGTCATTAAAACGTATTATTACGGTTGAGTAATTAAGGTGTCAATAGCCCAAATTCAGCATCGGCAAATAATGCAAAGCACAAATCGTCTGGAAAATGAACACATACTGATTAATTTCAAGTTGCAGTACCGGTCAGATTGTCCGTACTGAGTATAATAAATTAAGTAAGATTTAAACGAATGTAAGCTTTAAACAAATAATAAATATTCAATGAAGCAATTTCTATAATAAGTTGGTAGGCGTGTAACTTACACACGTATACACGATATCTGACCCTATTTGTTGGGATGAAATAGTTCTACCTCAAAAAGCACGTCGTTGTTCTGTACACATCTTAGATTCTTATCACAGCTATAAGTCTGCTTCTTGTGCGTCTTAAATTACAATTTATTTTGTAATTTTAATATTGATTTAGACAGAATAGTATAAATCTTGCATGCGAAAAATATGGGGTCGTTTGGTGTATCTATATGCTTACAATCTGCTGGTAAAACAGAATTAATATTGTCATGTATTTCTTACTACACATGCATTTCAATGGCAACTTCCAATTTCACTGATTGACGCTAAGGATAAAGGTAATCCAGGCCCATCCAAATGCATGTTAAAATCATGCCTGTCGGTCAATAGAGTTATAGAATTTTATATGGACTGCAGTTGTGTAAACCCAGTTTTATTTAAATATTTAACACTGAAACTTTTACAGAATGTGATGAACTCAAACATCGCTGTAATATTCTAGGCCCGTAACACTTTATGTTCACATAAGCAGTGATTTTCATTTGCATGTAAATTCAGGTTTCACTGCCAGTCGTGGCAAGATGAAACCTACATCAGTAAAGAAAGCCTCCCTCATATGTCATCTGAAGATAATAGCGAAGGTGTGCTTCGCCAATAAATGGTCTCAATGAAACTGTATATTCTTTGTTGTATAGATACCTTATACAACAAATAATGTGCATGTTAACTTATTCGGAACCTTTGTTGTTTGATATTGATAAAGTCCTGTTGTTACTCTGATAACGGCAACAATATATTATATTGTTGGAGAATGTAAACCTCTGTATTAACTGGTAAAACATTAAGGTTCTTGTAAACCTCTGTATTAACTGGTAAAACATTAAGGTTCTTGTACAAATGTAAGCAAATGGTTGTTCTGTCAGTAACTGGTACCACATTGAGTCATTCCTAAGCTAGATATAATTAACACAATGAGTTATTGTGTAAGCAATTTACATAAGGTTTAATTAAGTTTTCCAAGAACCCACCTAGCTTTATGATATGTTATGCAGAGTTAATGAACTAGAGCCAGGTCTGATGGTGGCAGCTTTTCAGTCGTTGTATAAATATTGGTTTTCCTTTGTCTAATCTTCTTTCTAATAACCTTAAGAAACAGACTTAATAAATGATGTGAAGAAGCGGGTACACTGAATAAATTTAATTTAGAGATAACGAACGTACCTCTGATGCTATTCTACTGGCTCAAGGTATAAGTCAAATGACTTTGTATTTATAGATATAAACACGGTTTTGACACTTATGACACGCATACATCTGCAAATAAAAATTATGATAGGAAAGCCTACCAATTGTACTTTGTTCTTATGAACTCGTCATGGACACGTTATATTAATTCAATACTAATCATACAGTTTAATGCAATTTAAGGATGACTGTTTATTACCAATTAATTTTATTATATTCCTGTATTACGAGCCAGACTGAGAGAACATTACAGTCAAAAGCGGGATTATTCTGTAACTTCATTTGGATTTTATTTTTGTATTCACCGAGTTATTTCAGTGTATCAAAAAGTGAAAACTTTTCCAAAATCCTTGAAAACACTAGTGCCTGCAGCACTTTGATTGGTTGTTTTTTATGTTTGTATCTATAATTCCCCATGTTTTATACACTGTATAGATAAAAGAAATACTGTTTATATCTGTTGTGTTTTGTTTATATGTAATTGTTATATTTAAATTTTAGACAATAATTTATGTTATGATTTCTACTTTTATATATTATATGATTCTGATGGGAAGCGGCCCAATATTTCTAACATATTTCTAGTCTTGTAATTAAGCCAAATAAGCCAGGTTATGTCAATGGTAAGAACACTTATTATGAAATAAGCCATGTTATGACGAACAGTTATGTTTAAGAAACAATACCTTATAAATATTTTTCTAACATCTATTTTTTAAGAACAATTTTTGCTTGGACTTTTGAACATTTTTTTACTTCGATAGATACAAAAACTTATTGAATATTTTTATGTTGTTGAACAGTTATTAAAATTCATTAACAAAGTAGTCTAGTATAAACATATTATACTTTTAAAACACAACACACGCAAACAAAAAATAAAACACATAATAAATTAAATGACAAACCACAAATTAAATTAAAAATCCATTTCTAGGTAATATACAACGACCGAATCTAACATTTCAACCCACGACTGGTCCATTTCTGAAAATAACAAAATTAAAACATACCATGATAAAGAGAATTGAAGTAGCCTATTCAAGAAATTATTATTTCTTTGTGTGTCTTGGTCGTTCTATTTGGGAGTAAAGACAGTTAACAATTCCAATTAAACCCGATTTAGATAAAAGCTTGGCTAAAGATTAAAACTACAAATCAATCTGCCGTTCTTAAAGGAATTATAACCCTCAACCTTCCGCTCGAGGTGGGAGATGTAGTAGCTATTGGCGGGTAATAAACATTAAAAGCTACCCTGTCAGATTTGACTGTAGAAAATTCATTGAAATCTGACATCTAAGAAAATCGTTAAAATTAACATTAAAAGCTTCAAGTACTGTTCGTTTGAACTTCATTAATTTGTTACTTCTATTTTATCAGCTATTCTATGTCATTGATTTTGTCATATTGGTTATTTGCAATCTAATACTATCGCATACTTTTGGTGTAATACAAACAAATAATTATATTTGAACTTCTTTTGCTAAATACTCTAGAGGCACTTTAAAAATTCCCACTCCTGCAGGCTCTATATTTATATGAATTCGATGAGTCGGTGGTACTTACTCTGTTTTGCAAATGAAATAATCTAGATTTTCACACGGCTGGTCATTCCACTGGTAACCATGGTGATCATGGCCCCAAAGAGCAACACAGTCCTCAGTTCTGGAAAGGAGCAGCATAATAAGCACAGTTCATTGTCTTTGTCATCATCATCACCACCACCATCACCATCGACATCAACATTTTCATCCTGATCATCATTATCATCGTCAATATTCTTATCATTACCCTCCTCATTATCGTCAACATCGTCTTTACCATCGCCATCATTAGCAGCAGCACAAATACCATTATTCACGGTAATATCCGACAGGTAACCAACACAAAATGCTTGTGACAATATTTTTCCTCGGTTTCTTGGCATGTATGCATTTTTTTCTGCATAAATTTATACTTTAATCTGATTAAAGACGATTATGAACATTACCTATATGTGATACAGTACACATTGCGAAAAAAATAACTCTTTAAATGTTCATTATTTTCAAATCTTTTAATAAACACAAAAGTGATCTATGCTTAAAATAGATACGGACGTCAGCGTGGACTATCCGGATGACGATAGAACACGATCTCAAAAGTAAGTTGTCGCGTGGTTTTCTTAATTTAAAAATAGCTATGCTAATCTACACCATCAAATGAGCAGCTTTTTGCAAGAGCTTTTCAGGAAAAAAACTTTTTTGGTTATTTGAGAAAAGAAGTTTGGTCCGAATTATCGGATACCACCTATAAAGCATGAATACATAAAGATAAACTGAAGAAAAATGTTAGGAGAAAATCCGACTGACATTATTATTGGCAACGCGCTTGAGCTCGACACCTATATATGGTATGCTCACTTAAAGTGGCACAATGGGAAAGTCTGTTTTGCGGTCTTTCATATAACGGCGTTCTTTTGTTTATTTTTGTATATTTCTATATTTATTTTTGTGTGACACAAACATAGCAGAAAACGACTGATTTTGGTGTATTTCTTTTATCATTAAAAGGTCTAAACCGTGAACGTAACTGTACACGGCTACTCGGTGCACACTTACATATACATACTTTCGTAAGTAGCTAGGAATGCTTCTCGGTACGTCATTCGATGTTCGGACTGCATGTTAAGAAAGTGATATCTATCAGCAAGGAAACGTCCATAGCCAAAAATAGCTTGTGATATGGAAGGCTACGAAATTTCAAACCCTAGACCAGTTAAGATTTCAAACAGATCATATTCGATTAGGATGATCATTAATAAACGTCCAACACACGAAGAAAGCTTTTTTAACATACTTGAAGTATTCTGGTTAAAAGGTTAAAGATATGGAATCGGGATCGGAGGGTTCTGGGTTCAAACCTAAGACACGACATGAGATTTTAATCCTTGCCCAATTTTTTTTTTTTTACGAATATTTTGCAAAAATCACAATATGTTCAAATTAATTATTACTTTCGTGATCACTGCCTTAGATGTATTAAACAGCAGTATCCATCTTGGATAATATTAAAAACTTGCTTTTCATAATAAATCATTTAATATTTTGTAGTATTTCGGTCTTATATTGAATGACACACTACATTTCCCTTGACAGAAACTTTTTTAAAGTTATATTTTAACGTCAGGTAAGTGTATTATTATTAACTAAATTAGCACATAACTATATAACAACTTAGCTTTGTAACAACATTATTTCGATCGGGATCAAAGACATGCCAGGTCGTTCTGTGTATCGTTTCTCTCAGGTTTTGTCTTTATCTTTTCCACTTTAAAATACATTCTGAAGCACTCATCTTTTATCTCTGTATACATAATCCAATTACAAACATGCTTCCATGCAAAACAACTTTAATAATAAACAATAAGATACTGAACAAGTAAAAAGAAACATACCATTTTTCTGAAAAATACTACCTGTACAATAATGATTTGTGTAATGTAAGGCTGCTGCACACGTGCATTCTGCTTGTACATCTTAGGTTAATAGTTTATTTTAAATAACTTCGTCATTTTTTCTGGGCTACATATGTAACATATTCCTATTACTAATATACTAATGTATTATATACATTATACGTACCTTTTTCAGGCGATTTAGAGTTACTGAAAACTATCAAATAAAAACCATGACTTGTCAAATATGCCACTTACTTTCACCAAAATTGCTTTAACTTGTTGACCTGTTCCATTTTTGAGTCGCCGTTGATGCTTCCCATCAATGCCTTTTTCTTTTTGATAACTTTGTAAAAAGACAAATAAATCGGGAGGACTAGTTCCCGCACTTACCCATGACTATACCAACTGTTATTGGGTTCTCCAGGGAACCAGTCGCTGTAGGTGACCTTCGTGTCTGAGGGGAATCCCCAGACCCACGTACCCTCCCTCACCAAGTCGTTGGCGCTGATCCAGTAACCAATTGTCTGTGGGTCTGGTAATACAAAAGCAAATAGTTAACCTTTAGTCTAGAGTGGCATATTTAATTCTTTGCAAAATTATTGTTTGAGCACAATGAATAATGATTTAAATATGCTAAACTAAGTGCGTACATGCTTTCCTTTGCAAATTGTGTCTTAATGTAAAGCAAGTGTAATAGAAAATATATAGAATTTAAAATTTAACACAACGGATTAGTTGTATACGTTAATGTAGATGTATATGCCAATTTCCTTCTTAATCTGGAAGAGTGATGCAGATATAATTGTTAAAGTAAAGCAGTCGAAAGAAAAAAAGTTTACTATTCGTGGTCATATGCCCATTCGAACCCGCAACCCTCAGTTTTGAAGCATTTTAACCCCTTTGATATTCTTAATTGGAGTTGCAGCATAACATTTTCTCTACCTTAGGGTTGAAAAGTCAAATGAGTCGCGACGGCTTTCACTGTGGATACTTAAAATCTTGTTTATCTTCATAACGCATGCGTTTACATAATCTAACTTCCCGTATAAACACCAGGGATACACAGTTTACTGATTGGCTCACATGTGGAACAAAAAATGAAATAAATAAGGTCTTTATACCTAAAAGTCATAATCTTTTTTTCAAAATGCAAGCTTTAGACAAATGGACAATGTGCTATCCGATACTTGTGACTGGAGTAAAACTATTGTAAGCCAATCGTCTACGAACAGGGTGATCTCCCTTGGATAGTTCATGGACCATAGGCAATAATCTCCCTTGAACTGTCAACTATCTACGCAAAAACTCCTGTTCCCATCTATTCGTTGAGTTTGTAACCTATGCTAAAAGGTGTTGGTTGATGTCACAGAGCGTGGGTGTTTTTACAGTGGGTAAATTCTATCGATTCATACACAATGTTTTTTTCGCTGTTAGACTCAGCTTGTGTATACATAGTGTAACATGACACAAACACAAGAGAAAAGTTGTCTTGTTATTAGAATTATTTAAAAACAAAACTGAATTAATTTAAATAATTATAAAAGGTTTACAGGATTTTACGTCAAAAGAATAAACACATAAGTTGTATCGATTTCTAAAAGAATTCATCGCGACATGTAAATATATTTTTAGAAAACAGAAAGAAAAATCACGTTGAATATTACAAAATCACCGAAAACAAAACATATTTGCTATAAAAACATCATTGAAGCTCTTGTAAACCACACGTATGTATTTGACAAGGGGACCATGTTTGGTACTTTGATAATAAACTTTTAAGTCCTTACTTAGTTACATGTCGGGGTCAATCTGGATGTACTGATGATCCTTAAATAAACCAATTTATAAGTAAGTTAGTAACTAAACTAGTACAGTATATGTATTCTATTTAAGTATTGTCTGGAAATTGTGTTGCGAGGTGCGGTTGCCCTTCACAGTCCGCCATCTTTTCAATAATTAAATACCTACTGTGGGCGGCATGTTTCTGTCTAATAGTTGTCTTAAGGAAACTTTCCTCGGCTGGAGACACTACATCAGCAAGCCAGCCCCCAAGATGTATACACTCTTGCTGAAAAGGAAAAGAAACTGGAATGTTCTCGCTTAATACCAGGCATAATCAACTAGCTTGGTAATAGTCTCTTATGGAACAAAGTTATGCCCCTTTAGTTGACGATGGAGCCACGCAATTATCTTCTTTCACTTGCTAAAGGAGTCTCTTTGCTACAGAAGTCTCTTTACATAGCTAAATGAGCCACACCGTACAAAGTTATCTCCATTGAATTCTTAAAAGGTTCGCCTTAAGTAAAGGTGGTATCCGACAGTTTGGACCAAAATATTTTTATCAAATAACCAAATAAGTCATTGTTACCTGAGAAGGTCATGCAAAATGTCTTTCATTGATGACCTAGATCTGTGTAAACAATGAAGCATTACATCCCAATTGCCATTATTATAATTAGGTATTTCCTTTCTGAGCAACACTGCAGAGATAGCTATTTTTAAACTAAGAAAAACACGTGACACCTTACTTTGAGATCGTGGTACATCGTCATCCGGGTAGTCTGCGCTGACGTCAGTATCTATTTTTAGCAGCTATCACTTTCGTGCTTATTTACAGATTTGGAAATAGTGACCACTTAAGAGTTTGTAGGGTGTCCTTTTTACAATGTGTACTGTCTCACATATACGTACTAAAATCTTCTCTACTCAGACTAAGGTATACATTTTTGCAGAAATTATGCACAAATTAACAAAAGCCGGTGAAAAATATTGGTACATGCATTTGTACAGGTAAAGTGTTGGATACCACCTTTACCGAGCTGCACAATAACCTTCGACAACTTGTTTACGGTCCCTCACAATGACCTCCAATAATGTGGAAAGTCATAGTGAGTTTGCATCATACTGTTCAACTGATGACAACAAGTAACACAATATTGTGCGCAAGTTTAAGACCATGCTAGCTTCTGGTTGGTCAACACTTTGTTCCAAATGCCAATATGTATATACACAAATTGAGTAACAATAATTTGATTGGTCAAATATTAGTAACACACGTCTTCTAACACGACATGATTAGTCTGAGTTGGGTAACAATTTAATCCCAACCAATCAGGTTCACAATATGGGCGTGAGTTAACCTTACCACTGCAGTAAACCACGTGACTTTGGTGTCATTGAGGAGATAACAGGTGTCAGCAAACATGATCCAGTCGTTAGTTGGACAGCCTTGGACCGCTGAAATGGTAATATATTGTAGAATTTGTTAATAATCAAAAAGAAAATAAGGTGATACATCAATTTATCATAAATTCACTAAATCTAGGTACGAAGCACCTAAATCTACCAAATCTATGTGCGAAATTCCAAAATCCTCTAAATCCAGAAACATACCACCCAAATCCACAAACTTCAGACAAGGAATGCCCAAATCCCCAAATTCCAGTTACGAAACACCTAAAATAAAAATCACGAAATATAGGTATGAAACGCACAAATCCAACAAATTAAGGTACAACCTCCCCAGCCCCGACTGCCCCCGAGATCCATGAGCACAAGATACGAAACACCCACCTGCCATCAGAGCCAGGCATCAATACAAAGTCCAGGTTAAACACGTTCGTTATGTAATATAATACGCATATTTTACATGATTAAAATTTAAAAAAATGAAACTGAGTCAGCGATATCAGAACAATAACTGTGTAGATAGCCAAAATGTCATTGTCAAAAACCACGTGCGGTGGTATACTGCATCAAGCAGTATTAGCTATTAAAACACCTTGACACACACCCTCAGGCTAAGCGGACTTTAGATCACGTGCCTCAATATGACGCTGGGTGAAGTATTGGTAAAAAAATGAAAACTGAAATTGCCATTGGTCCACACACTAAGCTTGTGAAATATAAATTGGGTGAAGATGAATTATTTAATATAAATAAATTATATTGTGTTAGTTTTATAATCAATTTAGTTTTGAATCTTTGCGTATGTGTCTGCCTTGCGTAAGAAGTTAAGGAAATAATTCCATAATACAGAACAAAACAAAATATAATTGATTTGGACACCAAGTGTAAAATAATCATAAACCTCACAACAATTAACAGACCTTTTTATTTTTGTTACGTCAAGAACCTTGACATTGATGGCCGTTAGCCTGTTGCAAGGACATTTGTGAGAGTAACGAACGATAACTTAGCACAGACGGCGTCTACACACAGTTGGATCTGTGTAATGTAAAGACTAAAAAAACTTATAATTGTAAACTGACAAACACTTGAAAACCAGAATTTCTCCCCTATTCTAAAATAGAATACCGCTGTTATGCTAAAAAGACACTTCCTTTCAGTGACATAGAACCTAAATGATTTAACTATTCAGTTTCTGCAGATTAGATTATTTTTGTATCTTAAGAGTGTCGTAATACGCATTTTCGGCTACTTTCCTATTTGTTTAGGAGTAATTTAAGTTGTTGGTTAGCGCTGATGTAGCCGATCAGTTGATTGATACATTTTTCAGATGTAACTGTCCGAGTTATATAATAATGCGCACACATAAGGACATAATGTTACATGAACTAATTATAAGTCTAACTAACATGACAAGGTTACAGGGAAGTATTCAAGATACTACAGGTAAATAAAGAGTAGTAAACCATGCCCTTAAGCTAAAGCAAAACCTTAATTGAGAAAAGACTCTGCAAGAGGGACCCGATAGTATTCAATTTTGAGGCGAAAGTTAAAACGAATTCTGATTAGCTGAATTTTAATAGGATTTAAAAAACTGGCTAATGGTATGCTTGAGGAGGATTTTAGTCTCTGGCTCAAGGTTTAATAACCACCCAGGTAAGCCGATTATACATCACTGTTACAAAATACAAATATTGTCATCACTATAGAAGCAATTCCCAGAGCTGTAGAAATGTCATGATGTTAACAACACACAAAACACTTACCGAAAAACGCAGATATCAAAACAAGGCTGGTGTATACGTGCCACATGGTTAGAACTGTGCTCGCTGTTGAAAGTTCGAAGAGTAAATACGCAGAACTGTTACTAAAAGATAAAAAGATAAAATAAAACCAGGTCATTTCCGCTCAAGGTTAGTGATACATTTCTGCGTCATCGTTTTGTGTCTTAAAGGACTACAATTATTTGAAATCATTCGACCATTGCGTTCTGAAAGGTACGTGACCTCTGAATTGGACACTGCCACACCGCGGCCATTTCGACGCATCGACGCAATTTCTATGGATAAAACGACCGCAATTTATAACTTAGCGTAATAAGTAATGTGCCGCAAAGATAATACAACCTTCTGACCTCCATTCATACATTACTGATAGAATCACCGAGGGTCAAATACAGGAGATAATATGGACATAGCGTCTTAAATACATTTATGGTCAGAACAAAAGCAGCCTCTAATTGCTATATTTTGTAAAACTCGTGACCAAGAATTTCTGTAATACACACTACGCACATAACATGGAATCTAGGGTTTTGTTTAGTGAGACATCTTTCTATGCATTATGTATGCTAAATGTTTGTTTCACAATTCTGCTCTTGATTTCTCAAATGTCGGATCTGCTTTCTGGACCGAAAATGATAGAAATAAACTATGTACCAAACAAACGAGTTAAATACTAAGTTTATATGTTGTGCACTTTCCACTAAGAATGGCATGGACCGAGTCCATCCTGTCTTATATAAGATAGTCGCAAAAAAGTGCACATTCCTAATGGGTGGCATAGGCCGAGTCCACCCTGTCTTATATAAAATTGCCGCCAAAAATAAGTGCTTATTACCAATGGGTGGCATGGGCCTAGCCCACCCTGTCTTATATAAGATAGCCGACAAAAATAAGTGCACATTCCTAATGGGTGGCATGGGCCTAGCCCACCCTGTCTTATATAAGATAGCCGACAAAAATAAGTGCACATTCCTAATGGGTGGCATGGGCCTAGCCCACCCTGTCTTATATAAGATAGCCGACAAAAATAAGTGCACATTCCTAATGGGTGGCATGGGCCTAGCCCACCCTGTCTTATATAAGATAGCCGCCAAAAATAAGTGCACATTGCTAATGGGTGGCATGGGCCTAGCCCACCCTGTCTTATATAAGATAGTCGCCAAAGATAAGTGCACATTGCTAATGGGTGGCATGGGCCTAGCCCAACCCTGTCTTATATAAGATAGCCGCCAAAAATAAGTGCACATTGCTAATCACTTTATTTACATCTTAACTATCTAGTGTATCAAGCACATGAAGTTTTGTTATATGGATAATATAAGCTTCAATCTAATGTGTTATGGTAGTATAAAAAGAATATGTGAGTGCTCGAACACATTTTATTATAACATTTGACCAAGCTAAGCGACCTAGTTGTCGAAAGATTTAAGATTGTTACATTAAAACAAATCTAAAGTGCAAGATACAGACAAATATTCTTAAAAAGAGCAAGACATTTAAATATTATACCACACTTTTTCGAAATTTCCACATGAGAAATTCACACATCGAGCATAGCCTGTGAGAATTTCAATTGATACAGATCGCATAGCCTAAAAAGATTAAAGTGGTATTTATTTCACACGTTTATAAAATTTAATAAACCAAACGATTTTATTGATTAAAGTGTGAAATGGAAAACCCCCATCTGGTACACTTTTCTTTATTTAAAAATTAGGGCAGGCCTGACAGCAAGGCGTGACCCTGACAGCAAGGCGTGACCCTGACAGCAAGGCGAGACCCTTGCAGTAGTACCATTAGGGTAGGCGTGACCCTAAAAGCAAGGCGTGACCCTGACAGCAAGACGTGACCCTGACAGCAAGACGTGACCCTGACAGCAAGACGTGACCCTGACAGCAAGACGTGACCCTGACAGCAAGACCATTACGGTAGGCATAACCATCAGGGTAGGCGTGACCCTGACAGCAGCACCATTAGGATAGGCAAGAATTTAAAGGTTGGCTTTGGCCTGACAGCAAGACCATTATTGTAGGTGTGACCCGGACAGCAAGGCGAGATCCAGCCAGCAAGACCATTACAGCAAGACCAGGTAGGGTAGGGTAGGCGTGACCCTGATTAACAAGACCATTAGGGTAGGGTGGGCGTGACCCTGATTAACAAGACCATTAGGGTAGGGTAGGCGTGACCCTGATTAACAAGACCATTTGGGTAGGGTAGGCGTGACCCTGATTAACAAGACCATTTGGGTAGGGTAGGCGTGACCCTGATTAACAAGACCATTTGGGTAGGGTAGGCGTGACCCTGATTAACAAGACCATTAGGGTAGACATGGTCCTAACAGCAAGGCGTGGCGCTGACAGCAAGGCGTGGTCCTGACAGCAAGACTTTAAGGGTAGGCCAGACCCTGACAGCAAGACCTAGTTTTTTTATAATATAATATTATCTACCATATCAATGTAGCCTCGAAAATGTGAATGCAGTAAAAATAAATAATTATATTAAAACATTTGATATACTCAGTTTGTCATGCTATTTTATATTACTAAAATGATATTACGATAAAGATGTTAAGACAGTGATATTTCGATTGTTATATATTTTGTTCGATGCCCCAATGTCGAGCCTTGCATATATATATAAAACATATAGTGTTCATACTTATTTTGGTTACATTTCATTGATAATTGGCTGAAAAGATATAAAAACTATTTCCTTATCAGATGACTTGCAAATATGGTATTCGATGTCAGAATGTCGATTGTGTATGTATAATAAACATACTTATACTCAATTTGGTGTGTTTAAATTTATTATATGCTTAAAATATGTTCTGATCATTTGTAAATAGTCAGATGGGTTGCAAATATTGTATTCGATGTCCGAATGTCGAATTTATTTCAAAGTATTTCCTTATTGTATGTATATTATGTATACTTACTTCAGTCTGTTATTGTTTAATCGATTGTTTAGCTGAAGGTATTATAATTGTTGGCACATGGTTTGACCATTTATGGACATCATATAATCGATCTATACTACTGCTGGCTATGTAAGGCTTATATTTTTATCTATGTGTCATTCTTGTTAGTTGTATAAAATACTAAAAACAACAACAACATGCCAACAGGAAATTATCAATGACGTTATGCTTTGTATGTAGCCTTGGCTTAATCTGGCAAATGCAAAGGTATCTAGTTTACTAAATAATAGTGCTATTGACAAAAGCAGTCAAAGTAAGAAACACAAAAGAAACATTTTTTTTTTGTTGTTGTTGTTGTTGTTTTTGTTGTTGTTGTTTTTCATTTGAAGCTACAATCATTGCAATAACATACGACGAATACAAGTAAAGAAAATATAAAACACACGATAAAATTAAAATGTTTAGAAAGGTCTTTATTAGAAAAGCTAGTTTAATTCTAGACTCTGACTACAGGACTTTGATTACGCTGTATCGTTAACACCATTTCTCGATAATTGACGCCCGCATACATGCATAGGTTAATATGTTATTACGAAATATTTTCTGTGTTTGGGTATTTAACAATTTAATGTTTGGAAACATTTTCTGTCAACAAAGTATTCAGGAGTTGAATAACGACATGTATCGCTTATTGTAAAAGTAAATACAATCCCAATAAAACTACAATAAAGTTTATTTATCCAGGCAATGTGCCTTGTCCTGTAACGCTTTTAGAATCATTTATTTGCTGTTTCTCAAATGATCTTCATAGCTACAAAAACAACAACAACTAAACAATAACGATGTTATCAGCCATTTAAGACGTTTTGTACTTAGTGTCATGGTATCTTGTCACATCACACGTCAAATTATGTATACAGTAACAAGTGTTATTGATTTGTTGTTATCAGGTTTTAACATCAACACCCACAAAAATGGATGGCCACTTTAAAATCGTTGATAACCGCGATGGTTACTTGTTGGAAACAACAGAAAGCGTGTCCTCGACCAGTTAAAAGAAATGATGAATTTTCAAATATATAGAAAGCCAAGTCAGTCACATGATTCGTATTAAAGACTATGTTGTGGTGGATCACTGGACCGATAACGTTATGACAGCACCGGGCATGATAATAAATGATGGTTAAATGGCACAACCGCAACAAACAAAATGACTAAATTGGTGTATTGGTGACTCAAAACAGAAATCAGTAATGTTTAGAATTTCTGGTTTATTTCTCTCTTATTATCGATTGCGATCAATTATAGTGAATTGTGTGATGACAACCGAAATCGTATGGTGGCTTATGTTGGTAAAAATTAACGACCGTTCCACAACTTCTTTCTCTAGTCATAAAACGGGAATGAAGAGGAAAAGAGTTGAGGAAATGACATAAATAATAAAAGACGTCATTTTAATTTTGTTGCGAAATTTTGGATGCGCGAATAAATACGCTTTGGTTCTTTATAAGTTATCGTTTGTTGAACATTACAGAGCCGATAGGCCCGTTAGGGGCCAGGAATCCACAAACCTTTGAATATGTATTTTGCTTATCACGCCTTACGATGTTATCAACGCAGTCTAAATACAATAAAATGGGAGTGAGAAAAGCATAGAGGAACATTGGCCGCATCTGTAGTGTGTTATTGTGCTACAGTAAGTCAGCTGTGCTTGAATCATGATAAAACACCAAAGCAAATCGTAATAACAGAACAACTACCTTTGATAAAGCTTTATTTTCATAGAATTAGCTCATAACATTCATAAACATATCACAAAACTATAATTAGAGACCTAAGTGACAAATATTCGCAATCCTTATCATGTATCCAGCAACTGAATTGAACTATTCTATACCTACAATAAACCTGCACTTGGAGCTAAGCATATTAAAATAAACAAATTTAAGAGTCCTGTGTAAAAATTGGACGTGATCGGTCGTAGATTCGTGAATTTTACAACGAACATCTACAAAAACATAAACAGTCATAGTGATTAAACAACAACAAGAAGAACACAACAACAAGCATCCTCCTAAATACAAATATGTTGTTATTGTCCACATAACTGATTAAACATCTTTGAACAGAGAAGAACTTTATGAAAAATAACTGAAACACAACCAAGAATAATGATTACTTCATTTGGCAACAAGCAAATCAAATGTAGTCATTTTTACATGCTATTTGTCATGAGGTGTTAAACTAGTCTTATTATCGTTTATTTTATTGTGATACTGAGACTAAGCGACACTCAGACGACGAGCAAAAGAATGTTCACTAACAAAAACAAAAAGAAACAAAAAAAAAACAACAACAAAAAACACAACAACAAACAACAACAAATAGTTTCCGCATTGGAACGGTTAATTGGCAAAAAGACCAACTGGGGTGCTAGAATGGTTTATAGAGCTATAAACCCGCACTTCCTTCTTGAGGCTATTCTAGAATACAGAGGAAAAAAACCCCAAAAACAACAACATCGAAATATATATATTTCCCTTAAACGCCCACACTCAGATATTCGGCTAATTGCCCTTTTCCAGAGTTAAACATAAACCATTGCTCTCTTAACATATTTGAAAATGTAAATGGACTCAGACATATAAGGAACATATTCGTTACCATATCATATAGATTAAACACAATAGTAGTGTTATAAACACTTAACTCACAAGACAGTGTAAAAAGTACCAATCTGGTATCAACAAATCGCCTTGATAAGTGGAAACAACATCAACAAATCTTCTGAGACGATAATAGAAACTTCTATAAATAGTGTTGTATGATCTATGGAGACAAAGTCATCTAGAACGGCCCTCTGCCACAACCTCAAGACGTATGTCTGGATCCATTGGCCATTAGTTAAGTGTCGTCTTTATCCTACGTCTGATCACAGAACAATGTTGCACACTGTGTGTGGACGCACTGAGCTGTAATTGTGAAAATGCCATTTTTTTATTCACTTGTATTCATTCCATTTAAAATTGGTAAATAATCTTCGAAAAGAAAATATAATAATGATTACTTTATTTATAATTAATTCATAAACATGATGTATGAAAATAACTTATATTGTAAGTTACTCTTTTCTATTTATGGAGCTTTATGTTTCTGTTTTGTTGGTTGACCACACCATTGTGATAGCCCGACAATCTAAGAGGTCACTTAAACTTTGTAACTATTATGTATAGTACGAGTTGATAAGAAGCACGACCTTACAGTTGGTAGGAACTTTAACATCATCATGAATTGATAATCTTATATTATAATATAGCTACCGTCGCAAGAATGCTTATCGATGGGTTCCTAGTAGCCTCTCACGAAATCAGTGAGGGAGTCTCGGCATTAACCCTTACGACCATCTTAAGGACACAGTGTACAATCGGTTAAGTCGCTAAAACAACATGAGAAGGTAAGATGCCCGTAATAATTTGATTTTTGATGATCACGTGGTAAAACCTTTCTGCTTATAATCAACTGTTGTCACTTATGTTAATCCATCTCCGCTTTCCACATGTTCGATTGGATAATACCAACATGGGTGAGTTCATGTAATTGCACAAGGCAGTAAATAGTCTGGTCAAAGGCTTTATATGTCGTAGCTGATTTGAGCTAGATCAATGAGAACTTAAGATCTAGACCCCAGGGCCTTTCATACTGTTAATGATAACAGAGGCTCGTCACATCATGACATCTGTTGAAAATGTGCGGAAAATTGTAAATTTCATGATAATCTAGAAGAATACTGTCATATATTCTACAGTTGCAAATGCGTTACAAAAGAACATTTAGCAGTTGTAGCCACTGTT
This sequence comes from Sinonovacula constricta, assembly GCA_007844125.1. Classification (NCBI taxonomy): domain Eukaryota; kingdom Metazoa; phylum Mollusca; class Bivalvia; order Cardiida; family Solecurtidae; genus Sinonovacula; species Sinonovacula constricta. Next base: position 9,122,014 of record CM017572.1, read on the forward strand.
TTAGTATGACATTTAATATAGTATGTATAGAACATATAGTCTTATTTAAACAGTACAATTGTCGCAAAAATGACAATTTCATCTTAGGAGTCCGTTTATTCCACCTTCTTGGCTTTTTCTGCAAAAGCCGTGAGTCGCGTGTGAATTGCTCTGTTATAGCTGATTTAATCACCCTTTTAACTATTTTATAATTATAGTTCTTAAAATGTTGTTTTTAAAAATGAAAAAAATAAGACAGATTCTTTAAAGGCTGTTCTCTAAGTGTTCGAGCGGTATTTCATAATGTTCTGTCCTTTTAGCCGACTATTTCACCATTTTCCAAGTCGCTTCTTGAAGATCTTGCCGGTCCTGACTTGTAAGCCGAAGTCAGGGATGAAAAGCCATCGGAAATTAATTGTCAGCTCCCAACACATAAGGATTATCTTCCAACGTTATTTTGAGACTTTTCTAAAGGTGACTATATTTTCCCCAGTCAAACGTTTAAAAATTCGAAATTTATTTACGACAATTCCAGTACCCAAAAACCTCAAACAAGAAACATTTTATTTGTAAGATAAGTGTATTTTTAAATTTTGTAAATAAACCCAACTCTACAATGCGCATTAATATAATGTTCAGACTTTCGTGTGAGAATTTTTGTTTTGTGTCCTATTTCTCTTTTTCAGTGCTCCTTAGATTTTTCTTTCTATCTTTTTATCCATTCTAAAATGCTCAAGGGAGACATACACTGTTTTATTGTTTTATTTTTCATTTACTTACAATGGAATAAACAATGAAAAATACATATGCCAAATCCTATAACGAATTAAACATTTTCTTAAATTTGTAAGCAAGTATTCGAACCTTTGAAGCATTGTTCTTTTTATTCTTGTTTGTCATCATATAAAGGCTGTATTCAGTTATTTAATGTGCTACAAAGAAAATATCTTAAATATTGTTTTGCTCAACCTGCCATTTTTCGAATGAAAACAACAACAACAACAAACAACAGCAACGTAGTTTTTTTTCTTTTAAAAGCTATGCTCCAGTTACGAGTTTTAATATGGACGTGCGGGAATTAAAAACAACATAATCCGCCTGCTTCTATAAATACTTTGGTAAAATGGGCGTAAAAAGTATACAAAGCAAAGCAAAGCAAGCAATATTTTGTACTGTATTTTTTCTGTTAGCTCAAGTCATATTTGAAAAGAAATGGTTTATGACACAATGTTTAATATGGTGAAAGGACAATATTAATGTACAGGTGCTTGAGTAACTGCATGTTTTGTTTTAAATGTACACCAAGTTTATGCGTATATCTAGATGATTGGTTGTATATTTATGCATTTACATTTCTTAGACATAAATTATCCATCCGCAGTTTGATCAAAGCATCGATTGTCAAAAACTCATGTTCGTACCAAGTTTCTCATAATTCACAGTAAGTTTTTTATTGAAATTCTCTATTATACAATATATACAAAAAAACAAACTGGTATTTAAATAATTTTTATACATGAACCACTAAGTTCAATAATACTTAAATTGGCGGCCTCTTCAAAGAAGCTTCCCTGCACTTTTTACGGCGGATTTTCTGTTTTAATAAATGATAATCATTCCGTCAGAAATATACGAATTGTAATTTGGTATACAAAACAGATGAGGTGGGTTGAAATTGCAATCGAAAGATCTCTAACTGAAACCAGCCATGTACCAAATGTTATTTATTCTACGCTGACTGGCTATTGTTTTGTTTGTTGTTGCCTTGTTGTTGTTGTTTTGTTGTTTTTGTTGTTGTTGTTGTTTTGTTTTTGTTGTTTTGTTTTGTTTTTGCTTTTTTTCGTTTTGTTTTATTTGTTTGCGTGGGTTGGGGAGTCATCACAAAGGTTGACTAACTATATTTCACTCCCAAGAGTGGCGCCAATAAGTCGATATGTCAATACTAGCACATTTAATGACAAAGTTGAGATTCGCAATTTTCTGAAAAAGAAATTGCTCGTACTAACATTTCTTATGATATTGTAAAAATATTTCGTGAACTCTGGTAGTTTTTTACGAATTTGTAAAAAAAATATTTATTGATACTTACAGTCTCTGTGATATTGTAAGGAAATCATTTGTTAAAATTGCGATTTTATAAAGAACGAAAAGCTTTATTTATACTTAAATTTTTCATATTGTAGACAAATAATTGGATTAAACTTACTATGCTTATGATAATACCTGATATTAAGAAATACTGTGTTAATACTCTCGCAATAAAAAGAAACTTAAGTTTAATGTTACTGATTAAGAATGCGTAAATTATACGGGGCCTTAGCAGGTCATCTTAACGTCGATTGATTACTGTGTAGATTTTTTTCATAAGAGTGTAAATGTTTGTAATAATATTAGTTGTAAAGGAACAATGACATTCTTCACGCAATCGCTAGCAGTCTTCATTGACCGTATTCTCCTGCAAATTAGCGCTGACAGGGAAAGGAAACAGCCCTTCTTGTCCTTCATTTTAACAGTATAAATGCTGGTTTATAATATTGACGTTTGTATTTCAAAAGAAGAAATCTTCGTTTTAAAATTAAATGCTATCCTAAAATCATAAATATATCGCCGATTGTGTATTAAGTAAGGCTGGCAATGTAAATTATGGTCAGAAATAAAATAATCTACAATTAACGTAATTAAAAATTATGTTAGCATGTGCCACTATGATATAAATTTGTTCCGAATAATCGAATATGATTCGAATACACTTAACGAATATTCGAACATCGTTTGACGATTCGATTTACATTCCTAAGAAGAAACAGCTACCAAGAAAGGTCAACAGATACATCAAGGAAGTGGAGACACACGCCACTATTGAAAGAGACAAACTGTAAGAGGCTACTAAATAGGAGATGAACGTTGATCTCGAGAAGAGGCTCCAGGGGCCAGACGTAGTCAAAACACGACTCAGACCAGATACTGTATTGTAGTCCAAGTCTGGTGGAGTTACCAGCACCGTGTGAAGAACACACAGAGGAAGCCTATGAGAGGAAGCGCCTGAAGTATGTGGAGCTTGCAGACTCCCGCAGAAGCAAAGACTTAAAAACAAGTGTATTCCATGTCGAGGTAAGCTGTAGAGGTTTCCCAGCATATTCAGTAGCGAAGATGTTCGGGGCCATCGGAATAAAGGGCAATACAAGAAAGTTTGCTGTTCAAAGCCTCGACCAGTAGTAACTGAGCCCTACTGCTGCCCCTCAACCTGGAGGGTTACCGTGCAACAAACGGACAATCGCGCTGAGGATGTTTGGGTTCAGCAGTACAACAGTACTGTATTCCTATAGTGATAAATGAATTAAATAATGTGAAGGATTACACAAAATCACCTGTTTCCCCTACAGTTTGTGAATCAATTACTTTGATACTTTATTTAATTGATAAAGATCAGACCAAATGCTTCTTTATGAAGAAAACATTGCCGTACCTATTGCATTGACAACATCAAACATATATTTTCCAATATAAGCACATAAAAAAGACGTGTGATTTGCAACGAAGTTATAAGGAGAGTTCTTCGTGGTGAGCAAGCTATTATGAAAAATCAGCAGAATATATGTAACAAATAATCTTAAAATGCATTGACATTTACTACATGTATTAGTTAAATGGGCAGCTTTTGACCCTGACCCCAACACACCATATGGGGATTTCTTGTGTCGTGAAATTGCCATGACATTATGCACAGTGCAGAAATATATATCACATATATACACAGCAAGGTCATAACAGAAATTAGTAAATGTAGAATAAAAAAATTAAAAAAACAACAAAAAAACAAACATGGTAGAATGCATGGTTACTTGCATCCCCAATTGCATTGACATTACGAATAGCAAGGTTCACCCTTGGAACAAATTGTTTTGAGACTACGATTACCTGCTTGGCATTACCTGTTACGACAATGTCATTTCTAGATAATGACGGAACAGACCCAATCCAATGACCATTAGTTGATTGCTTGCCTAATCCATGACAGTCGGATCTGAGTATGTCACAGTACATGTATGTACTGAGGAGCAGAGAAGATGAGACAGAGTGATTCTTTTGTTGTATTTTTGTAACATGTTGGAAAAAATGTGCAGCCAGTCCGGGACTCCACCCTGGACCATTTGCTATTAAGGCGAATGCTCTACCGACTGAGCTAACCGGACCGCGAATCCATTTTCTCTCAATCACCCGGCTTCATTTTTCTGATCATATACATTTATACATCAATATTTATATATTTTAAAATCATTTATTTAAAAACTTACCTTAATATATCTCCGCTATTGCCTTGAAATCTTGGGGTATTAGGCTTTGGCAAAGTTTGGGAATGAGTTTACTTTAAATCAGGTACGCGTGTTTGATGTTTTCAGAAGCGGTGAGGTTCATTTTTTTGCACATGGTTCTCTTCGTTTTCTTGTCTGTTTTTTTTCTTCGTTGGAGTCAGCTAAATGTTGGCAAATAAGTCTGATTATTATATGAATGTCGATATTTAACATCAACAGCAATATGTGTATAACGCGAGCACATAGTTGATAAACTCGAATACATGTACTTTGCAGCTATTTCTCTCAAACCTTCTAAACTCAACGACGTATCGCCGCCGTTAAGGACAACGCACCAAAAACGGTCCTGAAGATTAACGAACCAAAACCGTTTCCAATTGGAACAGTTCACCAATGACGGGATTAGGGATTAGCCGGCATTTTTGCCGATACTGCGCAGCGACATTTCTATCATTATAGCACAGGGGCACTTATGAGGTGCCCAGGGACTGAACCCGGCCGGTCCATTATACTGACACCGACGAGTCAGGCGTAATGCTGTCCCCTTAGCCCCGAGCGTTAGGATGGAAGCCACTACTACCAACTTTAAAGTCTTTGGTTAGACCCGGCCGGGGTTAGAACCCACGACCTCCCGATCCGCAAGCCGACGCTCTACCACCTGAGCTATTGCGGCCGTGTTCACTGATTTGGGATATTGTTACTTTCTGCTTTCATTCGGGGTTTTCTTTTCCGACAATTCTTCCTTTGAATCGATACCTTTGATTTTAATAAAAGTATAAACTCGTACAACAACAGCTGCAATGAAATCATTCTTGAAAGTCCTAGGATGAACTAGAACTCGCATAATTATATCCGTTTGTTTTCAGCACAAATAAAGTAGCTATGGTAATGAATTGTACTTGTAAACTAGCATCTTATTGATTTATGAGGCTAAATAATTGCGATCTTAAAATAAGTTACTGCCAAAAACAAAAAAAAAAGGGAATCATAAGTGTTATTACATGAATTTTAGTAATCGCTAAAACAGACGTACCAAGTTTTGCATTTTTTATAAGTTAGTGCCGAAACAGAAAAAGGGAAACCATATGTTTTTATTTTATGAATTATACAAATCAGCGCAACATGTGCACCAAGTGGTAAAATTCTGGAACTTGGGGAGAAAAATGTGCAGCTAGTTCCGAATTTGAAACATGAACCCTTACCTTATAGAGCGAATGCTCTACAAACTGAGCTAATTGGACCACTTACACATTATCTCCCTGTCATCCGTCTACATACAGCCCGGGAAACTTGAAAAACGTCTTAGACTTTCCACAGACCATGTGCACTAAATGCAACTCACAGCCTCGTCGTAGGCACTTGTAACGTAAAGACAGTGCCATAATAACTTATGGAGAAAAAAGAAGTCCAGGACTCGAACCCTGGACCTTTCGCTTACAGTGCGAATGCTCTACCGAGCTAAGTGGATCACTTACACATTCTCATCCAACCACCCTTCAATTCACTCATCTACAACTTAAAGTAGAATTTGTCAGTAATCAACCGCTGCCTTGCATTTGTGAAAAAGTCGACATAAAAATGGCAATTTATAATTCAGCTACAGCCACAATGATTCTTACGAACGATGTGTCCGTTGTAACTATATTTGAATCTTTACATTTCCTACAAGATCTTTGATATTCGTGGAGTTGGGCATAATTAAACGGCCTTCTTACCACATCTGCACGACTGACGTTCAATGCAACAGAACTATATGTGAAAAAAAGAGGCTCGATCCAAATAACTGTTTTGATTATCTAATAATCTAACCTGAAACTTGAATCTCTGTATACAAATGTAATTTTAATGACCGTAAAGACTATGTCTCCACTTTCCACGTAAGGTATCTTTTGGCTTCATACGGCGTTCTTAAGAATGATAACCATGAAAAGCTTAACATGTTTTATTGCGATACGCATACAGGCTACCAGAGAAATTAGGTTATCTCAACCTTCGCGCTTTGTCCTCAAAGAATTCATACGGCGAGATGTTTCATTTTGGAGTTTAACAAAAAATAAGACAATAAATCGCAGTATTCGAAGCGATTCATAAGGATCATGTAGGCATTGCTTGATTGGTCGCTGACTACAAAGGTGACATTTTATGCAGATTCGGTTTTAAATTATAACGATGCAACTTTAGGTAGGGATTTAAACATGTTTCGAATATAGGCTAAATTACTTATTGCATTCTATCTGCTATATACATGCTATATATATGCTGTATATCAAAAATCTTAGTTATTTTTGCCTTGCAATGTCTCAAGTAATAACCTTTTAATTTCCATTTTATTTATTTATTATAATTCAAATACTTTAAACATTTAGTTTTCAATTTTTGCGACGGTTTACACATACCAAACAGACCAACTGTGTATCTTTCCGTTTAAAAGTGTCAAAACATTAACAGACATAACGAAAAGAATATGTTTTTACGCCGTTTCCTGGTGATCTTGCCTGTCCTGACTTGTAAGCCGACAGTTAGGGATAGAGAGCAACCGGAAATAAAATGTCAACTCCAACCACACTGGGATTACCATCTAAAGATATTTTGAGACTTTTCGAATTTGCCTTTCGTGTCATAGCCGACACTGCAAAACGCAAACAACTCTGTCTGCAATTCTGGGAGCCGAGTACTTTACAGAAAATAATGTATGTGCACGTTCAGTGTATGATTTAAATTCTTTCAATTTCCCGTTTAAACTGTTTTCTTGAAACCTGCAGTATGATTTATAACTAAAACAATATTCCTTTACCACATCGATAGCCATTCAACACATCCGTAGTATTTACCTACAGTAATACAGCTTGTTAAACAAATTGATTAGCAAGCTATATTCATGCTGTAAATGTGTAAACAAATCAGGTAAGAATGGGTTATTACTAGGACAGATGAAGAGTCAGTGTCAGTTAAAAGGGAATTTAATCATTTCATTTCACATTACAGTAACAATTAACTTACAGACTATAGTTCATTCATCAGAATGTATGAGTTGTATGTATAGAACAGAATGGTGTAACTAATATTGCCTTTAAACAAACATGTACTCTTCCGAAGTCAACTTGAAGCTTTAACAAATCGGCAACAAAACACATCCAACCTATACAGCACTAAAATGTCTTGTGTAACTCACTTCTCACCAACAACCAAATCACGACGACTTGATTTAAAACACACAGAAATCGCCAACACAACAATAAGATCACTGTTGATTTCAGCGACATGTTTTCTCGAAAGGTTTTCCTAGAAAGTCACCTAATCAGTCATAAAAGTCATTTCGTCATGTGGTTATTACTTTACTGAATAGTTGGTCAGGCGCGTAGCTGCCTAGACGCCGACTACGTTTCCAAAGAATCAAACCATTAAAAACTGCAATCAAAATCTTGCACTTATAGGGGTAAGGTGTATATTTAATGCAATCATCTTGTACCTCTGTAAGCACAACGAGAAATCGCTAATGGATTTAGTAACTTTTCTGTAACTCCTGGTATATGACAAGTTATGTTCTCTTCTATTTCAAATCAGAACTTCTCAGATTATTGCATCTTCCGGCACAATTACACATTATATTTAAGTAAACATGTAGTAATATCTTGATATCGAAACCTCCCCAGAAGCAACCGTGTACGATCTAGAAAAAAAAATCAGGGGAGAGCATGCACCCGAACCCACTCTAGCGGTCCAAACTCCGCACAGGGTTAACGACATCGCTACGCTCGCTTAAAACCACTGCCATCATACAAAATCACGTGACGATAGTCAGATCCATTGATTGTTTACATTGAACCGGTGTAACACTGAAATTTCGCCCTAGGTGAAAGGACGGAAATGGCCGAGTTGTTACGATTGTAGTGATAAATACATTCTTTTTTTTTTCTTTATCGTTAGAATTTGTTTTTTCATCCATTATTAGTCGTTTTTCTAACATTCACATTCATTCCGATTGTCATTTTACTGAACAAAAATTAAAAGTAAAAAAATCAAATCCTTTCAGATCTGTAAGGACTTCTGTGTGGTAGCAGAGATTCTCCTTACTGAAAGGGGGAGATAACTGCGTTGGAGATTGCTAGCGGTCATGCGTACGCATCATATTATGCCTAGCTACGCTCCTGTATGTTATTCTAAGCATCTAGCGTACGACATTGTTTAATATAATTACGATGGCCAGACATATAAATGTCAAATTGTGGAACTATGTTTAAATATTAAATTGAAAATTTAAGAACATAACATGGTACTATTTTACACGCAACAATGCAAGTCATGATGCGGTTTTGGTTTGATGACGTCATCAGAATTAAATTTTTCTAATGCCACTTTTGAACCCAAGATTGTTGTAAAAATTTCAAGAAAAGACAAATCTTAAGTTTAAAATCAGGGGTCAGACACTGGTTGCAATTTAAATTCCAAATTTAATAAACTCGTCCAGGAAGAATGACAGAAAGCTCGTCAGGGACTCGTTTACTACGATGTTTCCTAAACGCACTATATAAATATTGGTTGCATATGACAACTCGCTTCAAATCCTCTTTTCCTATCACAATTTCTATCTTTTCTATTACACGCAAGAAGATCCACTTAAACGATCATTGTATATGCAATATTGTGCTGCTCTTATCCTTTTAGCTACGTAGGAACGTAATCTAAAAAAATGGAAATGCATATTAAAATCCAAACCATTGATGTGCTTTGAGCCCTATATCTACATTATTTGCTGCTTCGTCACTGACAAAGATATTATCGCTATTATATGCTAATAACTAACACGTGTTTATGAGTCTACACAAATAGCAGCATAAGTTTCAGAGTAGTGTTTCTCTTAAAAAACCAAAATACATTTGCGTGTAATGTTTTACTGTTGCACTGTTTACTTATTTGGGCTTGGTTAGTGACATCAAAAGTGGTGAAAGGCAATGCTTATTGTCTACCAAGAGCCTAAGTTGTCCACAATGAGCTTAACTGAAGTGCTCTAATTGCTTCGGTATGAGCATTGTTCGATCTGCCCTTTATCTCTCAATCACACGTTGTTAAAATCAAGACTACGCTGGCAAATTTGTGTCAGCACAAAGTAACAACTGTTTCTATAAAAATGTTACACGCACTTGATATTTTAGGGTGCCACAAAAAAGAAGCATAAAACACAGTAACTAATTACTTCAATAACAATACTTTTTCACGATTTTTAAACTTCTTTGCCACTACTTATTGGTGACATCAGACACTCTAACATACTAACAGGTATGTGGTGGCAGTATCTATTTAAATTGCGAAATATAAATTGGTTCTTTGAGTAACACATCATATACTAACATTTACCCTGCAGAGACCATGTGCTGTAAACAAAAAGATGTCTACCCTGCAGACTGAACACGTTAGTTATACTGTCGGTTCATTAGATGAATATTTTAGAGTAACGAACCGTAACTCGGATGGGAATTAGACAATCTGCTACTTTGTTGCGTTCCTTGTTGTCTGTTACATCTGTAATTACAAGCTGCATTTCTTACGTTCTCGGTTCTTTCGCTAAACAAGACCTCGCCAAACGGCTGCGAATTCCTATCAATGTCTGCTACGTTTTTATAATTGCAAGCTAAGATTTATTTTTGCAAGCTACACTGTAAAAGAAACCCGGAACACTCGGTTCTTTTCTCTGAAAAGAGCCTCAAAGAACAACTGCGACATTGTGTTATTGCCAGCTACACTTACGTCCCTATAAAAATCCATAAGATGTACCGCAAGATCGGCACCAATAAAGCACTGGACATGGTATTACAGTGTCAGTTTAATGAACAAGCGACAAACAATTATGTGACGAGTGTCACGTGACATTACACTAAATAAAAAAAAAATACGTTACCGTCTTATAAACAGCCAGTTGGTAAAATAACCAGTAGAGTGCTGAAACCGATTTACATAGCTCTCGCCTTAAACACAATCTGGCCAAAATTCCGGAAATCCCCGTAAAGATATTTTTATCAAGGGTGCTCGTTTTTTCAAGTACAATAAATAATGAGAGAAACCGAAACGTTGTTAGAAACTTTCTTTATTAAGTGTTTTCGAACAAATGACAATACATGGAAGGGTCCAATAAGCATTACAACACAAATTAAAATTTTAAAATTTAACTAAGCTCGGGGTACAGGACATTGCTCAAGTCTCTTCCCACCCTTGCTCGTGTTGAATCCGACGCAATAATAAGTGAAAAATGAAACAGAACATGCATTTAGCTTGTCAATACACCAAATTAGTTGTTTTGTTTGCAATTTTTATATTTTGTTATCTTTTTTATCTTGTTCGGTGCAGACAAATGTTTACCATCAAATTATTGAAGCCAAATCACATGACTGGGTTGGTTTTTCCACCCTTTTAAACACGTATCATTCGTTGTTGTTGTTTTTTAAACTGGAATGGTTCACGCCTACTTATACTTGACAAGTTACTGACACAATTATCAAATATTCTAAAGTGGTTCTCATTTTCGTGGGTGTTGATGCTAAAGCCTAATAATACGAGTCAATAACGATTGTAACGGTATACATAACCTGACGTGTGATGTGACAAGATAACATTGCAGTGAGACATGGCGGTTAAATCCGAGGACATCCCACTTTTTATTGTGTTATTCTTTTATTTGTAGCTATGAAGAGTAAATGGAAATGACCAACAATATATTGATGTTCTTAAATGCGTAACAGGGTATTCGTTTTTCTTGTTCTTCTTGTTCTTGTTGTTGTTGTTCTTTTTCTTCTTCTTAATCTCATTATTTTTACCATTATTATTATTATTATTATTATTATTATTATTACTTTATTCACATTTAACTTTGTATTCGGCGCCGTATGACCTGTTAAGTGTCGGTGTGCCGTAAAACCCAAATAAAAAAATATTATTATTATTATTATTATTATTATTATTATTATTATTATTATTATTATTATTATTATTACACAAGTGCCATGCGGGCAACTCTAAGCTGTCAATACAACATTTTTCCATACCAAATATTAGAATGTAGAAAACTGCCGTACATTTTGCTAAGAGTCAGAGTAAAAAAAAACCCACCTGAACTCTTCATTTAATAAAAAAGTTCTCCTCCTATGCGCTGAGTATTGTTACATTGTTCATAACACCGACCTACAATGATAAACATGCGGACAAGATAAAGGTAATAAATCTCTATAAAACTTGTCGTGTTCGTTATATACGTCCGTCAAGTCAATAAAGGGAAAAACAAGCACAATTTAATACAAATATATATACAACATCGATAGTAGAATTATAAATAACAAGCAAAGTTAATTAGTATAACTAATAGTTATAATTATAGTAATTTAGTAATTATGTAGTCTAAAATAAAATATATGAAGATTATTTGACTCCCTTAGCTTTAAGCTGATACTGTAAATTTCTTTCCGTAAAAAATCAAGATAACATAACATGACAATAATATATTTGTAGAACATGTATATTATTATAAATATAACCGCGACATTCGGACAATCTGACTGACTAGACTGATTTCCAGTATTATTACCAGTATAATTTCAGTATAATAATACGAACACACCATCGATCTATATAGACAGGCCATCGAACTTGACATAATAAGGTACTCTTAAAGTGCCATAAATGGCCAACTAAACCTAAACTATCTCCGCACACTATTTATTTTTCAATCACTTCATGATTTGAACATTGCCATACTTGTCGTCGGAACCACCACATACATAAATGTACATTACCTCCCTATACTGACAGTGGTCAAACAGTCAGTCGATGCTCTACAAGTCCATTAAGCACCGAGCAATTGCCCAGTGGCCCGCCTTTTTGTCCCTATTGTCATTTGTATACAATAGCACAAGCAAAAAGTTATTAATTATCAATAAACAAGTTCATTGTCAATAATAGCATCGCTCTTTGGGAGTGCTAAGCAAGTCCCACAAAAACACTGTGACCGCTAATCCCTTCGTTTCCGCCTGTTAATACTCTTTACGATTTTTTTGTTGATTTTTTTTGCTTCCCCTAGCTTCCTCCCCAGTGAGCTGATTGGTTGATGACGTCACTTGCGTGCAAAGATCACATGACTGTTACGGCGCATGCGAATGCGAATGTCGTGAAGTAAGCATAAAAGCGGCTGATATTCGGATAACTTCCATTTAAGTAATTGAAGACCACCAGAACAAGTGGATACCATTGCAGGGAATATCTAAGGTGAGAGAAAATTAAATTGCATATTGTACTGTTCTTAGTCATGATTTGCAGTTATGTTTATTTAATGAATATCATCCGCAAACTTTGAATTTAATGTTGTCATTTTGGTTTTTGTTGTGTGAATGTTTTACTTTTCGAAGTTATGATTAAAAGTCATATTTAATAAAATATGTAATAATCATACACATCACTAACTCTTTTTAATTGGCTCATATATATACATTTATTTATTTTGAATATTTTATATTTCTTATGCAAGATTTAATCATATTTTAAAAATTAATTTTCAATTATTTAGCAATTCCAACTGCTTTATACTTTGACACAATACATAATCTTGTTTTATGCTGTTTTCTTTTTCTATTTTCCTTAATGAGTTTATTAAAAATAAATACCACCAAACATTTAACTAACGATATCGGCTTATCTCTTGCCCATAACGCGCGTGTTATTATAAAGTTATGAATGTTTCGTTTTTCTCTTAACGTTATACCGCCTATTGTAATCATTGTTCATTCAATGTTTTAACTGTAGTTTGAAAATATTAAATTACCGAAAATCGAACAGAACGAACACAAAACATTCGCAACGGAATTAAATAAAAAAAACTAAACATTATCTTATTTCATTTGTACACTTGCCTTCCCATAGGCTATATCGTGTTTCAACTTAAGATCCAGGATCAAGAATAAAGTATGTCTACGAGAGAAACGTAAATTGATTTAATAGTTTAGTAAATGAGAACAACGTTCTATCGCGATTAAACGTTGTTGCATGCCTATCAATTTTAATTGAATTTATCTTATAGCCTATACTTACGAACAAAGCAGTGATTTTGTTGTAATTTCTTTCTTCAAAATTCAATTTTCTAGTTTTCTTAGCTGCTTTTTAAAACAATAGACAAATCAGGACTTTATATTGTTTCTACACTGTTCATATATCCTCTACACAAACCAATACATTTACAATTATAGATATAACAATTGTGCTTAATTAATGAGTTGTTTTTCTTATAAGAAGATAGAAATAAGGGAATGATCTATTAGAACGTGAATGTATAATTTTTAAAATTTAATGGTTCTGCTGTTAGTTGTAAATGAAATATTCTGTTTATTTTGTGTTGTTGTTGTTGTTGCTATCATCATTGTTGGGATACATCAAGTAAGTATTGTCCTATAATGCGTATTCCATGAATGACACTTGTGATCTTCATTTATATGTGTTTTCAAGTACAATATAGTACACGACAGTAAACACATACAATCGTGAGTTGCTTTGGCGATTAATACACATTGCTGTAATTAAACGAACACTGTGTTTAATTTTTTTCCCACTTATTATAACAAATCGAAATGAGTTACTTCCTTCAGCATCAATCATAAACATTAAAAATTAACTAATATAAAAATTAAATTTTAAAATGAAATCCTTTACTTCTTTTGAATAAATACAATGGTTTCTCCTAGTATCAAATTCTAACCTCGGCGGAACTTTTAATGTAAGAATGTCTTCAATATATCCTACTTTATGTAAGAATGCCTTCCAAATATCGTACTTTATAAAGGAATGTCTTCCAGAAATCATACTTAATGTAAGAGAATTAACGCCTGACAAGTTGGTGTCAATATAATGGACCGGCCGGGTTCAGTCCCTGAGCACCTCATAAGTGCCCCTGTGCTACAATGATAGAAATGTCGCTGCACAGTATCGGCAAAAATGCCGGCTAATCCCATCCCATCCCAGAAATCCTAGGATGCGCCATTGCTGCTACGCGTCATTGGATTCTATTAATGTATTTGAATTCGGTCCATTTTGAGGCGGAGACTTAATTTCATATCAAACAAACACAAAATACGGGATTTTTTGCGGGATAAAAAAAGGAAACTATAAAGTAGTCACAGTTTCTTGTTCTCTTCGGCATTAAAACCACGCTCGTTGGCTTTGGCTTCTTAATACCAAAGAGAGCAAGTACCCTCTAACTGTTACTTTCTAACGCCATGGTAACTATACCTATTTAGATTAAACACAGTATTGCAGTGTCTTTTTCACGTTCCATGTACAATGAGAATAGAGACCTCGTAGCCGCGTGGTAGAGTCATGGACTTTCAACTCCTCTGATGACAAGTCTTTCATCGTGAATCTCCGTGGGAGAGAATGATTTAAATTAATGTGTGAAAGTTTTCCAGCTGACCTGCGGTTTTCTGGTGGTTCTACCTCGACATTTGTCTAGTGCGTTGCTTTGCCAAAATCGCTGCTCATCACTATAATGATGATAACTGCGTCGCTGCAGCGCTATAAAGAACAAGTCAAACAATAACAATCAAAAGAAAGATGTGCCTATCAAGTGACACTTTCTTACATTGAGGTTAAACTCTATTGGTGTATACACGCGTCTGTTAATCGCTTAATGTTTACCAAAATGAATCACCTTGACTTTTGCTGTATTAAATGAAAGTATAACATATTGTTGAGATTTCTGTCCATAATAACCGATGAAATACTGCCTCATGACTCCGATTATTGAGTGTAGAAACAATGAAACAAAAGAGACAATGAAGATTTAATCGCCCGTTTACTTCTATTCCTTTACATTTCCGGATTTCATGGAACACCTATTAAGAGCATTGCTGAGAAATTTGTTCATTCTCTCGATTAACGTTTGCTCTTCTGATATATCACGATGTTGTACAGAAGTGTTATCAACATATTGGATGTTCGCTTTCAACGTAGATAAACATTCAATTTCAACCTATTTTAGTTTGATTAAATGTTTGGAGAATGGTTGCTCTAAATAGAAATTGCGCTTGGATTAGATGTAGAATTGAAATTGAATCGATACAACAATGATTATGTTATTTAACGTAAGTTTAAAGGCACGTAAGCACTATATTTACTGATTTAATGTTTCATGTATTGTTTAAGTGTCACAAAACGCGCAAAAGTGTTCATCTTGCTCTACAGTTGCTCAAGATGGGAACTTTCAGGCGTGGGGGCGTAGGCTTTGTATTTTATTGATTACGCTTGACGATCTATTAATACAAAACACATAAACACAAGATGCATATTTTCCGTACAAGTGATATAAGAGACCGTAATATGGTCATTCAGTTTCTTTTTAGAAATAGCATAATTAAACTTCAAACCGATTTTAATTATCATTCCGAAGTGTTAATGAGAACAACCGCTGATTTGGCTTTTGTGCAATATTTATACCATTAGATTAAGACTGTACAGAAATTGAAACGATTTTATTTAAAAGACGGGTGGAAAGACGCCTAAAACAATATTTCTGAAACACAGTTAAGCCCCAACGTAAAGTCAAAATAATGAGATGCAGCTAAGTGTCAACTAATGTCTGGTAGGACGGCCATATTAAGGGTAAACGGTGTGTATGCGACGCAAAAATGCAATATTATTATCAGCAATAAAGGTCAAATAAATACTATATCAAGAGCCTGTTTTATGGTGAACGTAATGCAAAAAATGAACATGGTGCTTGGAAAAGCTAGACAATTTTACTATGAAATTAGTTTGTAAAGTCTTATAAATTATAATAAAAATAATCAATTTCCAGTTGACGCTGTTTATCATAAAGAAAAAAAATCAGTAAACGGACACTTTAGACTGCATATCCTGCCTATCCCTTGTGCAATCTCTGTTGAACCAATAAAAATGGGGTATTGGAGTGACTGGGTCGTAGTTTTGTGTAGGAACATGTCACTTAAATCCACGACTCGCACGTAGATACATGTCACTTAAATCCACTTGACCCGCACGTACATGTAGGTACATGACACATAAATCCACATGACCCGCACGTAGGTACACATTACTTAAATTCGCACGAACCGCACGTAGGTACATTCACTTAAATCCACATGACCCGCGCGTACATGTAGGTACATTCACTTAAATCCACATGACCCACGCGTACATGTAGGTACATGTAACTTAAATCCACATGACTCGCACGTATGTACATGTCACTTACATTCACATGACTCGCACGTAGGAACATGTCACTTAAATCCACATGACCCGCACGTATGTACATGTCACTTAAATCCACATGACCCGCACGTATGTACATGTCACTTAAATCCACATGACTCGCACGTATGTACATGTCACTTAAATCCACATGACTCGCACGTATGTACATGTCACTTAAATCCACATGACTCGCACGTATGTACATGTCACTTAAATCCACATGACTCGCACGTATGTACATGTCACTTAAATCCACATGACTCGCACGTATGTACATGTCACTTAAATCCACATGACTCGCACGTATGTACATGTCACTTAAATCCACATGACTCGCACGTATGTACATGTCACTTAAATCCACATGACTCGCACGTATGTACATGTCACTTAAATCCACATGACTCGCACGTATGTACATGTCACTTAAATCCACATGACTCGCACGTAGGAACATGTCACTTAAATCCACATGACCCGCACGTATGTACATGTCACTTACATTCACATGACTCGCACGTAGGAACATGTCACTTAAATCCACATGACCCGCACGTATGTACATGTCACTTAAATCCACATGAACCGCACGTATTAAATTAACGCGTCACGATGAAGCTAATAATTACATTAAGATTCTCGTATATACAGAATTTTACAATTATAATTAATAATAATTATATACAATTAATTAATTATACGGAAGCGTATAATTCGTGTAATTTTCGGAAATGTACAGGTTGTTAAGCTAAAAGAGACTAAAATAGTTAAAAGCATCGTTTAATCATTTCTACGGGTTTACAGCAGTATTCCAAAACGTTTCCACCAAACTCAATCTCGATCAAACTTAAATTTTGACTTTGGCAGGTACTCGTATGTCGGTATATTGTATTCACATGTTATCATTTGACAAAACACAAACATATTGTTAATTATGTTATTTTTTGTGTTTTTTATACCTACAAAAACTCGTAACCCTTATCATGTTCCAAATATTTCAAGCAGTATAAAATCTAAATTGTTTGTTAACAATTTCAATAAAAGATAACATGACATAGTGCTGAGAACCCAGCAACGTATAGTGCAGATCCTGACCAGACAACTCCCGCCGGAAGTTTCACTGATTGTCTAAACTCTGTCAGTTCGTGCTTTGCCTGTTAAAGTACGTTGTCGTTTGAGCTTTATAAAGTATAATTACGTATCTATAAAACGTTTTTGTCACGAAGTATAAAATTGTTTGCGATGTTAAAAACATTAAATGTTAAAAACTGTTGTCATCTATTTGACGTATGAGCATAGATAATTTGAACTGAACAAGGTTGTATTGTTAACATGTCCTTCTGTTTCCGCAAATATAAACATTCAATCAGCTAACCGTTGCTATAATCTTGATAAAGCAGTCAAATATATATATTAATACCGCGCGTGCGTCTGTTCTAAGGGGCGGAGCTTAATTTTGTTACCGACCTTTTTCTATGAATAAACGCAATAACAACAAACGGATGGCTAATGCAACAATCAATATAAACATCTTGCGAATCTGAAGCAGACGGTCAATTATTTGATACATTATTAATAAAATACAGAATTTGTGTTTAGTATCGCTTTCGTAATATACAAAGTATCCAAAGAAGCGACAAAACACGTACCGGTCTTTAGGCCCTATTTAGGGTTATTTCATTACTCCTGTTTAATCGTTGTCTGCCTAATTCTCAAAAAGCACGCAGGCTCTCTTGCACCTGGTTCAAGCATTATTTTTGTTACATAACTCGATATATCCGGGTTTTGATTATAGTTCGTCCAACTTCTGCACCTCTAACATCCAATTCAACGAAGAGTTACTGCCAAAAACCATCTTAAACTGTATAAAAACTAAAACACTTTCTCGTGTCAAAGTCAACAGCAAAGATTAATAAATATGTGATAATGAAATAGTCATCTGATACTGCAAACCAAATATTAAGTAACTAATTATATATTCAAACGTAGCGCTCTTTTAACGGCCAAAACAAACGTCTAAACTCAAAAACCGCAACAGCTATCGGTTTAATTAATAAAGATACCAAAGATTATAACAAATGCTAACAAGTAGTGTCATCAAAGATGCTGAATATGCTCGGATATTGCTTTGTAACAGTAATTGTAATCATGTCAGATGTAAGTGGTGATATTCAATTCAGGTTTTATTCAACTCAAGCAAATGGTTCGCAAGAAATATCGCAAAATATTAAATGATATATTTACTGATGATATGTTAGAATAATGACTCAATTAAGTATAAACCGAACATGTCATGCCATAGATATGCTCTCTAGCATTGTCACTTATAAATTATAAGACATGTAAAGTTCAATGAAAATAAACCAATAGTAGCTGAGACAAGTAACGGACAAATACCTTCAGTAAATATAACAATAAGCAATAACCTATTTTATAGTAAAGCCTGCCATAACTGGTCAAATGACATGCGCAACTAGGCTCGGTACTTATAAATATTATAAGGTTAAATCACCTCCATCTAATGGTAGCTTAAAAATCGTGCGGGCACAATTCATTCAGTATATCTAATAGAGGGTCCTGCCTCAATTAAAATCAAGCCAACGTGTCAACATTATATGCGTTAAGGTTTGATTCTTTCCTGTTCTGCAAAGTTTCGTCAAAACCCGACAAACCAGAAGTATCGCTGATAAATCTCGCCTACAGACGGACAGCCCGAGCGAGTACATGACGCCAATCAATGTCATATGTTCCTCGTATGTAGGGGTATTATGAAAATATTAAGTGTTTGACTAGCTTATCGTTAATTGGACCAATTATGAAACGTGTTTGTGTAAGCTTTGTACAATGTTGAAACAAGCGTAGATTTCTATTCATAAAGTTCTACAGATCCAACATTTGTATATAAAGGTCCCTATATTACCACACCACCTTATAACGTTTAATGAAACTATCTACATTTGACTCAACTTAATTCATGCCAATAATCACTGTTTCTAAGTAAATTAATCTACCACTGTGTTCATTACAGAACTGAATAGCGTTTCTTGCCGACTCCAAATAAATAGAATCTATCTCGGATTGGCTTTTAATTACTGTGACTTAGAGCAAGACGTTTCACAAAACATTAAGGTTAAATAAAACAACACAGAATGTATGCCGAGCTCCAGTATAGTATCCAAGTTCCGTGACAACATCCACGTCCACCTTGGTTTGTAATAATAAATATTTGGACCAGATTCCCATTTATTTATGAAAAAACATACTCAATAAATGCAGAAGCCGACACAAAATCATATTTTGACATGCTAGTTTATGTCATCGTATGCAGTTGCTTGTACAGTTTATTTTAAATGCAGAAAGTTATAATGGAAATATGCCAACACAAACTTTTAAATAGATAGTGTGAGTAAAAATTATTATATACAGCCGCATATACAGGTTTATCGCGTAGCTTAAAATTGGTTTAACCGATTTGTTTATATTTAGTCAATTTTGGAAAATTGTATTTGAACTCACACTTTGCGAAAACTCGCCCTAACTGCATTCATTTTTGTTTTTAAATTATGTTGCGCCATTTGTTTTACGACAGTTTTGGCCTGTGATTTAATTCACCTCCCTCCATCAATAAGCGGAAAGATTTGCTCTCATAAAGTCAAGTCAATAAATAGAACCAACTCATTCATAAAGCCAGTTACAAAACTCTTGCATGGCACAATTCCTAGTCGCTAGTCGAGAACTTCATACACTTCGAAGAGAAATATTCTCAAACGAGCGTCCTAGGCCAGTGGGTCTCTCAAATTACCTATAGAAAACTGGAAATAGAAGATGGGGTGATGTTGAAAAGCCGCCATTGTTTGAAATATCCGTTTGCTCTTTCAGCGCCGAGTCTGCTAATTGAGCTGAAATGAACAAACGCTTGATTGGCATCAGGGATGCGACTGGTTGACACGGATTAATTTGTCATTGCCGCCATGGAACTTGTCAAAACTAATGTAAATCCCTACGAGTATATTTCCGGACAATATAACTAACATAGGCACAGGAATAATCCGTTGAAAATCATAAAACGACCAGAATTACAGAGATTCAGACATAGGGAGTACGTAAATCTGAATTTGTGTAGCAATGCATTAAATAGTGCTTTAACTAAAGCTGAAGTCGCGGATGCATTGTTTGTGTTTAATTGAAACAATTTAAACGCATGTAAATTAATGTATTGATATTTACGGCAAAACACACCACAAACACACATCGATCCTATTTAAAACGAATGTCTACAAACCACTGCAGATGCTTAAAAGTGTTCTTTTTCTTTGTGAATGAGAAATATAGTCTAAAAAGGATAGCTATGTTGTTGTTATTTTAATTTGTAAATGTGACTTCATATTTGATTTGTGCAGAACGCGTTATTACTGTCACAGGTTGCCCGATACTTTTTAATTGATTTGCGTTATGTACGATTGGCCATACTTTCTTTTTACTTTCAAAAGTATTTATTTTGTTCGTTTATATTGCGCAATATTCATTTGGTTTAACGTAGTGTAGGCTTAAAATAGAATTTACTCTTTATACCATAGAATACATTAACCTTCTCCGGCATCAAACATTGTTTACTTTTTGTAAGTTCCAGTATGTTTTCTCATTTAAAATATCAGAAAAATATTGTGCAACAGAATAAATGTAACTAAAGGACTGTTTACATAAAACCATTTGAAATAATTTGATTCAATAATCTTTTATTTCATAATGTCACGACAAGTTGAGCTGCTTTTTGTCTGTTTGCTTTGTAGCATTGCTGAGTTTTTTTTGTTTGTTTTGTTAATCGGTTTATTAGATTTAATTCATTAATTCGGCGGATTTAATAATAGTTACTTTAAGACGCAGATATCCTCTTAATTTGACTCTTCTTAATTCGAAGAAAATAGATTGCGTTGCCTGTAAGAAACAAGCACTGTTTAATCCTTTGTCATCCTGCTTCCGGTTTTACAAAGAACGGAACAAAACATATTTGTGCAGATATACAAATAGAAAATGCCAGCGCCCATTAAGTGACATTGGATTATAAAACAGTAGTTGCAGTCTCAATTTAAATATCACTTTATCATTTATTTATATTTATTTAATCAGTTAAATTTTCACCGCATTTAATAATTGATTGCGTGTTTAAAGTTGTGTTTAGCTCTAAATATTTCGATTTCTTTGACATTCAGATTTTGTTTCCACATGAAAACATGCTTAAAGCGGGTTTTATATATTTGTAAAACGAACAGGAATCGGTTGTATATAAAATATGCTTATTATTACTTTTGATGAAAATAGCTTCCGCAAGATTCTGGGATAATAGCCATCAACTGTTATTTAACATAATTCATGCGACATTTAGAAACTAAGCACATTAAATAAGGACAAACCTCTTGTTTGTTTATATTTTAAGTTTAAAGAAAATAACACGTGCTGTGAAATACGATTTTGCATTGTTAGCATGGGATACTTATATAGGGCCAACTTGTAAGTCAATGTTTCAAAATGTTGCCCCCCGGCTTAATTAATAAATTCAACAACACTACTAAAATGCAAAGGTATGCGGTTCCCTCTTTTGTTAGATACCAGTTTCGACGACGATTTTCGTGCGCTTATATATTTTCAAATATGAATGTTTGAATCAACTCAAGCCATTTTTTAAACATCGTAAAATGAATTTTATATTTCAGAAATAAACACCAAATACATATTCTACGAAGAACTCCCTCAACATAACACGATGAATATAAACCTACTGACGTGTACCCTCACTCTAGCGGCCTGCCTCACACTGAGGGTTTTCGGATATAACTTGGAGGATGTAGCTTCGGCAGGGGACACCGAGAGAGATACAACCAACCTGGAACCCCTCGAACGGGAGTCGAACACAGGTATAAACCGCAAGAGGCTAGTTCATTAATGAATTTGTACAGGTGGATTTCAAAAGGTGTGGTCAAATCGAAAATTTTGGCAGCAAAAAGGAGATTTTACAGATTCAAGGTTAGCAGGGTCGAGGAATGTCTTTTATTTAAATACTTATTAAATTACGTTCGTCTTTGATGATTTGCAAAGCAGCGTAAAATGTCGATAATAAACCGGGGCAAACAATTTTCATGTTTATAGAAAAAGTATCGGCTGATTTGCATACTACCGGTGGTTTTACCCCGATGTCTAAGGAAGGAGTCCCTCTAAAAAACTTGTTATAATTGGAAGTCGTCATGAATGCCAATGCTGAGCTGCACGACTTAGCTTACACACTTATTCTTAATTATTAAACCTTCAGACCTACGTAAATTTCTTTTGAAGACGGCCCGGTTGCAAATCTTCTACGACGTGTTATAGTTGTTAGTCGTCATGAAGGCCAAAGTTGATGCGCATGAATATACTTACACTTAGTTACACAATTTTAAAATTTTCAGAACTACGTAAATTCCTGTTGAAGAAGCTCCGATTCCGGGAAGTTTTGCGCGACCAAATGATGTCACCGGAAGAGATCTTGAAATCTGCAGAGGCCGACGAAGAATTCGAACATAAAGGTAATTACTAAGCTGCTTTTAGAAACAATCTTAAGTTTTCTGTGTATTGAAGCGACTCTGTCCGATTTTACGTGTGAACTTTTTATGAAGTCATATTAGGATTATGGCATTGATAACAGATACGTTAGTTTTACGTTACAGCTATAGAAAATTGAAAAGAACTAAATCATATTTATCAATTTTGTTTTAAAGTCGCTTTTTTACTTAATCCCCTAGGGTCGCTGTAATACATAACATAAATTTTGTTTACTGAAACTACAACAAAAAACATTGTCCCTCATAGTGATAATGATCACGCGGAGGAATATTCTAATATAGACACACGTAAAGTAGTCCGTGTTCAAATACAAAGGACAGAATGAATACGCGTTGTTATTGTAAGCATATGTGTTAATAGTCTGCGTAATAACGGTTCTACAATACAATAGTGTGCTTGTTCGTGGCGAAAGTTGTTGTTTGGATAATGGGGATGAGGGTCCAAATGTTTGACATGTTAGTATGCCTGGGAAATGATTCTACCTGCACAATGTAATACAAGTAATAATAGTATCAGTGCAGTTGTTGTAATGACCGGTCATTTACCTGGTGTACATGACAGTGAGTACAGTTGTTATGTAGCCATGCTCATAGTATTTCTTGGAAGTGGAATCCTCAAAGTTTAATATTCAACGTGCTATTGTGTAGTTTATCACATTTTCTGTTTATTTTAACTTTTTATTTTTCTGTTTCTTCTCTCTTTATCTTCCTTTGTGTGTCGCTGTCTCATTTCTCTGTCTGCCTGTCTCTGGTTGTCTTTCCGTTTGTCTCTGTCCTCCACGCACCCCATCTCTCACCTTTTTGTCTCTCTCTCTCCCTCTGTCTCTTTGCCTCTATGTTTATCTTCAGCTCCCTGTCAGTTAAAAACCCTCTGTGACATTTTTCGATTATTTATATCTATTTTATTGTCTTATTTTCCCGATTTTAATACTAGTACTATTGCCTTAATGTCATTCTAATGTTTTATTCAAATTTTATTTCTGTTGTTTTTAGCAGACAAAAGACAACAAATGGACGACATTTTATCCAGAGTTAAGGCCCTTATATCCAACATCAAGGAACGACAACTCAAAGAAACCATGTCATTGCCAAGCCTTAGATTCGGTCGATCTGGGATGAACTTTAAAGTTTACCACAAGTAAAACACGTGTTAACCGTACAACATATTAAAAGTTAATTTTTAATATTAACTTATTAAAATGTGTTATAAATATTTGAACTAAAATCATTTAATAAAGATGAACACTTCCCTGTGAGCTTCTTCTCAATTTGTCAACACTGTATAAGATTTGTTTATCGACATAAATTTAGACTTTAGACACTCTCTAATTAAATATTCAAGCTATTTATTTATTTTACAAGTTAATGTTCTTTGCTTGTATACATCGACTGAATATCTTTTTATAGCAAATTATAGTATTATTGTCATTGGCTTCAAGTAAGATAAACTGTATCAAGATGTTTGACAAATAACGAGCATTTCAGTTTTAGAAAAAAAACTTTATTTGTTTATTTTAAAGTTAATTAAAGGCAAACATTTACTGACTATTATACTTAATATATTAATGTACCATTTTTAATTCAAGGCGGTTATGATTTGTTAATATAGCCAGTCCTTTGTATAATTACAAATTATAAATAAGATGTCCTTGAAATGTGCTCTTTGTCTTCAATTCCATCTTGCAAAGATATGTAATAAATGACACATACAGTAGCATATGCTTGGGACTGTGTGTCAATCAACTTGTGTTTAAGCAAGAATGAGCTTTTGTTTCAACAACATAATGACATATGTGTCATATTTCTAGAAAAATGCTTTTACAAAGGCACAGCAAAATCCCCAGCATTTAGTTCAATGTTGCAATAAACGATGAAATGTTAAATGTTTTCGTTCTTTCTTGTTTTATCATCCTTTTGTATAACCTTATTCTGATAAAAGAAACATGTCTTAAATATTCTTTTCCTCATATATTTATATATATACATATATATATATATATTAAAGTGAGAAAGGAATATTGCCGTTCTACGTACAAATGTGAGGGTTGAGATATTGTTTCGTATAGCCATATTTATAGAATTCTATTCATATACGGTGACATCATTATTGTTATTCCAACTCTATGAATATACGTTTCACAGTTATGCGTTATAAACCTGCAATCCGTCAAAAGTTTTAACGATCTCCTAAATCTTAAATAGTCCTGAAATCCAAGAAAAAAAATATATGACATAAAAATGTTGTCCCCAATGACATCTTTTTATATAAACATATAAAATTGTAACATATCATTAACAAGGAAAAAACAAGCTCATTTATATGTTATACATGTGCTAAACGAGGAAGTGGTATCACTGGCTACCTAATTGCCAAAGTGTCAATCTACATTTCTAAACTCTCTTACGTTTTGCCAATTAGGCATATGGCCTGCTTGCCGGTGGTGTGTACGTCTGAGTTTATCAAACTTCTGTTTATGTTACTTAACATAGGAAATCGTAGCAGCTTTTTCATTGCCGCGTTTTATTTTATATTCGACCGGAGTACAATTTTACTGGTAGATTTATACACATTTAACTCAGTACAAAGAATAACAATTTATGTAAGGGTGACGCTTAATAATTTGAATCTGTTATTCCAAAAAACAATTGACTATGAATGTCTTACAAACTTAAAAGTGGTATCCAACAGTTTGGATCAAAAGTTATTTCATAAAATAACCAGGTCTGCAAAATGCTGATCATTGATGCCCAAGATCTGTATGAACAGTCAAGCATAAAACCCCACTCGTCAATTACTTTTAAGATCACTTCATATCGCCATCCGGGTAATACGCTATGACGTCGATATCTGTTTTAGCAGAGACCACTATCGCTCTATTTATAGAATGGGAAAAGATTAACATTTACAAATCTTTTTTTCGCGGTTAGTACTGTTTATTAATATATTTAGTGTATAAAACGTGTATAAAATTGTCTTTATTTAGACTAAAGTATAATATTTATGCCCAAATTCCCCGAGGCAGTGGGATTGGGATTGGAATTGGAATAAGCCGGCATTTTTGCCGATACTGTGCAGCGACATTTCTATCATTATAGCACAGGGGCACTTATGAGGTGCCCAGTGACTGAACCTGGCCGGTCCATTATACTGACACCGACGAGTCAGGCGTAATGCTGTCTCCTTAGCCCGGAGCGTTAGGAGGGAAGCCACTACTAATTACTTTAAATTCTTTAGTTTGTTTATTGGGTTTATCGTCCCATCAACAGTATTTCAGTTATCTGGAGACGGTGCACACTTGAAGCAGTTATAGTGCTGCCTTCACTGTGTATAGCATGCCGTGAACACCTGGCATGATACCACACCCAGTCACATTATCCTGACACCGGACCAACCAGTCGTGGAACTACCCTTATATTTGCTTGAGCGTTAGCAAGGGAACTATACCACTACCATTTTTAACGACTTTGGTATGTCGCGGTCCGGGATCGAACCCGGGGCCTCCCGTACCTTGAGCCGACGCTCTACCGATTGCGCTACCAGGTTTGGTTAAATTCTTTGGTTTGGTCCGGTGGTGGATACCACATTAAATATAAGTATTGATTGTTTGCACATGGGGTCATTTTCCAATAACCTTATGAGGTTACATTAACCAATTTTATGACAATGCACTTTACATATAGTTATACAAGACCAAACCATTTTTTTGTGTGCAAATGCCAAAAAGTCAAGAATAGCATATTGACCTTAAATATTGCCAAATTTTATGTAAACTCGTTCACTCTTATGTATATCAAAACCCCACCAACTCGAAGCACTTTATTGTCGCCGCACAGCGTCCATATGTAAACGTTCCTGGAAAAGACCTATGGATGGCCCTAGGTTGTTCTATAAACAAGTTAAGTGCGGCTCTTTCATTCGGGCATTGAATTTCGGTTGTTATTCAACTTAGGTGAATATTGGAATTAAATAAAATTGTAGCTTAAAATGTTTCTACACCATTACCTATCACTTGAAATTGTTACTGTTCCATATGTGTATGTATAGTTTGTTTAACTTAAATAGCATTTGTTACGCGATGTACAGTGTACAAGTCAAAGGCTATATTCTGTCCTTTGTATATAGGCATTTTACTATGCGAAGTACAATTCGTTACTGCATACAATTTTAAGACATGGAAGTTAGACGACATTGTAAAATTTTTAATGACAACAAGGCTGTTTCTTGAATGGTTTATTTAAAAAATATTCAATTGTTAAACAGGACCTCGCCGGCGACCCTTTGATGCTATGCATCACTGCTCTGTAGCAAACGCAGTATGACACTATTGTTGTTGTTTGTTTTTGACGTCGCGCTGACACAATTATGGTCATATTGGCGACGTCCAAGTATTGGTGGATGAAGACCCCAGACTAATGCCTGAGTAGGACTATCGGCGCATCGCAGGTTAGTTGGAAAACCTCCCCAAATGAAAATTCTCGCCCCGACTGGGACTCTAACCCACACGGTGAGGGGCTAAGGAGAAACAAGTCAGCGACTCTAACCGCTCGGCATCGGGCATCCCAATCAATACTTTTTCATGCTATTTCGTTTAATCGTTTTGTAACTGTGTAATCATAATATACAAAGATGAGCATGGTAACCTCTTACAGTTCGGAAACATACCATTTAAGTCCGAATACACATCAATTTTATAAACATTATAGTATCGTTATAATACACATCAGTTTTAAAACATTATAGTCCCGTTATAATACACATCAGTTTTAAAACATTAAAGTCCTAATACACATCAGTTTTAAAACATTATAGTCCCGTTATAATACACATCAGTTTTAAAACAATTTAGTCCCGTTATAATATACATTAGTTTTAAAACATTATAGTCCCGTTACAACACACATCAGTTTTAAAACAATACAGTTCCAATACACATCAGTTTTAAAACAATACAGTCCTAGTACACATCAGTTTTATAACAGTATAGTCCCGTTATAATATACATTAGTTTTAAAACATTATAGTTCCCTTCCAATACACATCAGTTTTTAAACAATACAGTTCCAATACACGTTATAAAACATTTACCAACAAATGTTAATATTGTGTCATTCCCTCAACCATCTGTATTACCCAAACATACCAAACAAGACACGGCCCTTAATTTCGAATACTCTGAATTCCCGAGACCTCGTTGCATGTGTTACTTACGGCAGTTAAAATAAAGCTTCTTAAAAACATGACTCTCTGTGTTCAGCGTAGACGGCTTCACATTCGCCATTATAATAAGGAAACATAAATGGACCTCCCATATTAAACCAAACAGTGACTTGTATGTCGTATATATATCTGTTATTTCTAGTACCAGGTGATTTTCCGTGGTCTGTCAATTGCAAGAAATATATGTTGATCAACACCATCTTCAATAATATCAATATTCGCGTCACGTCATTCCTTATACTTTGTCATAACGTTTTTTGACACCAATTTAAAACCAGAACCGCCCTGTACATGTATCGTATACCAATCTCGAGACGACCCACTTTTGTTTTTGCGTTGATGCTTAACGAACCATCGACACTCCTTTTAGACATTCGAAGATGGTAAAATATACACTTAAGGCTAGAACATGGCGATAGTTTCCCAGTTAAGTCAGCTGTAGCTGAATGGTTTGCCGACCTTGTCCTTTCGCCTTGGCTTGTGACCTCTCCTCAGCGATGTAGTCAATCTCATTTGCGCTTGTATTCTGGTGCATCTTCCAGATACGGTACCATTCCATGTTGAAATATTGAGCTAACACAGCCTCCCCTAAAAAATACACTGCTGATTAAGTAAATGTCGCGTAAGACCGTAAATATGAAGACAACATAAAAAGTGATATGTAATGTACCTGAACACATGTTTCCTTCTTAAGGACAAGAGTTTAGAAAGGTGTTGGGATTCAATTAACGATAAGGATGATTTTTTATTAACTTTTTAGCATTTTTGTTATAATGCTTGGCCTCCTATGGTTGCAGCTGTGGTAACACACATTGCATACACACATGGCGACGCCTATCTTTTTATTGAAGGGACAGTGTCCCTAAGAAAGGTCGATCTACCGACGCACCCCAAATCACCTGAAAGACCCTTCTACGACCGCAAGCCAAGGCGGCGAAGGGCTGGGGGATTTTAAGTCGCAACTAAATTTATTGTAGCCAGAATAAGGCGCATGTTTTCAAACAGAATTTGTTCAAAAACATAACATGATACCTTCTTCCGAATCTTCGTACGGGTTACTGACGGCCACAAGGTTTGGATACATGAAGCTTTGTAGCATCGGCAACAGCTGAAAATATAGAAGAACATATTTAACATTAATATATTGACATGGATCTTATATCTTATAGAGTATAGAGGTTTTTCAGCATCTTCCGGTAAAACAGATAAGTTGATTCAAAATTAAAAGAAACTCTTCCCAATTGATATTGTTTTTAAACATTTCTTTAAACAAAACATTCATCGCCGGAGTAGTAAAGTTATATTAAAAAGAAACTGACTAAAGTTTCAGTGTTTTAAACAACTAAGCAAACGCTTAAACTGGTATAATATTATACAAATATTGAGTGTATGTGGAGAGTTATTATCCGAACATGAGCCTTCTGTAATTGAATCTAACAGAAAGTGTGTGCATTATGTTTGTATCGTCACAATAAGCGAGTAAACTGTTCTTCAGTTGTTTTGT